>JBBHKE010002254.1:0-77064 GCA_037447655.1 Zygnema cylindricum | reverse complement strand
GAGAGAGAGAGAGAGAGAGAGAGAGAGAGAGAGAGAGAGAGAGAGAGAGAGAGAGAGAGAGAGAGAGAGAGAGAAATGCAGAGAAGGATAAAGAGAGAGATAGACAGAGAGACAGAGAGAGAGGGAGAGAGAATTAGAGTCCAAATTCTTCGATTTGCTCACATCAGCAGATAATACCTTAGAGAGAGAGAGGGAGAAAGAGAGAGAGAGAGAGAGAGAGAGAGAGAGAGAGAGAGAGAGAGAGAGAGAAATGCAGAGAAGGATAAAGAGAGAGATAGACAGAGAGACAGAGAGAGAGGGAGAGAGAATTAGAGTCCAAATTCTTCGATTTGCTCACATCAGCAGATAATACCTTAGAGAGAGAGAGGGAAAAAGAGAGAGAGAGAGAGAGAGAGAGAGAGAGAGAGAGAGAGAGAGAGCGAGAGATAGTGAGGGTTTCTCGCTATATTCATCCAAAAAAGTCACATTATTGTGTAAAAAAAAAATACGGGCACCACCAATCTCCAACACAAAAGAATCACAAGCAAGACAAGCATCTTCAACATTATCAAAGACACCTTAGTCAAAAACAACAACCCGATTTTTCACTTTTTTAGCGAATAAACCAACAAATTGGTATTTAACTTTTAAAATACCTAAATCATCGAATACAAAACCATTTGTATTTTTTAGCCTAACAAGACCAAATGAGTATAAAGAGTGAAGAATGTAATTCTGTATCTCCCATTGGACTACAGAATTCAGGAAACCTCTAGGTAGTTTTTGACTAACCCACTTTCAACTAAGACCACTGCTACCCAAGCAGGCAAAAAGACAATGTAACTGTGCAGTTTGGACTCCTCTCAGGCAAAAAGACAATCTAACTGCACCCGTGTGCAGTTTGGACTCCTCTCAGTCCACAGCAAAAAGAATCACAGTAAACGCCTATTCAGGCGATAAGTTATGAAGTGGCAAAGATGCCAATATTTATACAAGCTCACTGGGAGAGAGGCGGCTACCTCCTAAATTCTCTAAGTCCCAAACCCCTCTCACAACCCTAATCTACTAAAATACGCTCCAATCAAAAGATTGTACAGTACATAAAGGTACCATGGTCGAAGTCTTTTCTGTACGACATGTGTACGACAAAGCCATGCAGTGGACGTCTTTCTTGTTCGAGCTCGTCCTCATGCTCCCCGGGATTCGTGCTTCCTAATGCTATCTTGCAACGTGGCGCCAGGTCATGTCACGCCCAAAAACCGCCAAAGCGGCTATTCAGGGATCTCGACGATGATATGTGCCATCGGATCAAAACCGACTTTTAATACTAGCCGTTGAAAACAAATGTCCGATACATTTATTTCGTGCGGGTTCATGTTCGCACTATATTGTAACTCGTCTCCATGTTCTTTATCTATAATTTTGTTAATTGGATTAAAGTACCAAAACGCTGTTTAAATAGAAGTCAAACCCTATGTAGTCTAACAAACTCCTACGACATACCGATTGGAGCTGACGGTTAAGCCTTGCTCTGCCGGTCGGAGGTTTGAGTCCTGCCGGACTCACTTTTTTGTTGAGAGTGACTTATGTCACTATTCAATCCTGTTTAAGGAGCTGAGGCAGCCATGTCTCCACCACCCTCTCTTTCCTTCAGTGACTACAACTTGTATAGGGGCTAGAGGGAGGAGGTGGAGGCAGGCTGCCTATGCTTTTCTTTTTGCTTTTAATCTATTCAGACCTAGAAAATACGCCCTAAACCTAGAGATTTCAACAAAGAACTAACTCCTTCCCAAAAAAAAAACAAAATCAGATTCAGAACATATGTCAACATTATTCATTTTTCGATACATATGTAAACCCATAACACATAAACCATAATCGTATGCTAAAGAAGCTTGAATGCTTTTACAATAAGTACCTAACGGTATAGGATATTATTTCCGAATTTGTAATTTAACCATAAACTTAATGTCATTTAATACCGAAACTCTAATAAAAGACTTACCATTATTTATATTCTTATTTCAATTTCTATTACACCTATTGTTTTTAACAACATTTACGTCACCAAACTTACCACTTATATTATTTGTTTGTTTTGTAGGTTTTTTTTTTTTTTATCTACTCTTTCATTTACAAGTTTATCAACACTATCACAATTACTGGGTACAACATTTTGAGAATTAAAATCATATTTACCATCATTTTCAAAAGAATCATTATTGTCAGAAATAATTTGGACAGTTTTAAAACATTCACTATTAAACAACATATACCTATTATATCTGTCCATTGCCTTTTCACATTCAGATAAACATAGTTGATCAACTTTTATATTGAAGTTAGATGGAACAACATCCATTAAAACATCATAATGAACACCAGTGAAATATAAAGAAAGACCATCCTGAACCCATCTTTCACTGGGAGAGCAAACAATGCTCCATCAAAAATTATAGTAGCAACACAAACTTCACCAAAAACAGTATCAAAAATTATTATAGCAACACGAACTTCACCACAACTGCCCCAAACTTTATCAACAAACATATACGTTTAATAATGATTAAAGTCTATAAATTGAATTTCATGTCCACAACCAATAAAAATAGCATGCTCATCCCAGTGACAAAATAAATAACTAATAATTACCTTTTTTACATAAGAATATTTACACTCACAGCCAAACAATAAAAGGGAAAGAGCACGAAACAAACAATTCCCATCCTCTGTTACATGTAATCGAAAAAGAGGAATTCATGCCATAATAAGATTACCTAAAATAGAACTCCCAAAAGTCGAAAAAAAAAACACTTACACTTGAATAACAAAAATTAAATAAACATTAATAAACAAATGAAAAAACAAAACAATATGATTTTAATACAAACTTTCCGAAACATGTAAAAATAAGGAAATGGACAAACAAAATAGGATTTATTTAAAAGTAAAACAAAAAACATACATTAAAAAAAAAAAAAACATAAGATAAACTTCACATACATCACTATGAATTATTTAATATGTAAAAAACCACTTACTGAACATTTCAAGCCTTCACAAATGAATGGAAAAAGTGAAAATTCGTAAAGTATAAAGAAAATTAAAAATAGACGAGGAATAAAATAAAATTCAAGAGAAAAATTTAAAAAAGATGGCAGGTAATGGTAATCTCTATACAAAAATTATAGACATTTGGTCGCCATGCGCAAAAACTTTAAATAGATCGATTCTCTGTTCGTCTGCGCACCCAAAATGACGTGCTTTAAACGGCGACAACTTCAACGGCAACTATAGCGATGAAATGTCTGAAAGGGCGACAACTTCAGCTACAGTGGCAACATGTAAGAAAAGGGGCGACAACATAGAAGAAAAGGCGAAAGCTTCAACAACACCGACAGCCTCAAAGACAACTACACTACAGTACAGTGACGACGACAAAGTGATCGCGACTGGTGACCCGCGGCCGACGACGTCAAGGTGGCCACGACAGGTACCAAGGTGCCATCTATGCGAGTTTACCGTACCAAGTGAAACGATATCGCAGCGACGGCGACGAGAATAGGCGAATGTTACAACAACGACGAAAGCGATGGCATAAACGAAAATTAACATATTCTTTGGAAACCGCATACGGCGACGTCAATGCGGACATGAAGACATGAAACGACGCACTAAATCGAAATATAACACAAAAGTTAAAATCTAATAAATATATTTTATGAAAACACCAAAATTTAACAAATCGCGACAAGTGTAAGTCGCGACAAGTGTAAGTTGTTCGTACATAATAGGTACAATACTATCGCATTATACATGGTACTGTACAAAAACGGAAGGCCCTTGGCAACGAAGGGGCAAAGCACCGGGTCGCCAGCGACAATTAATAGGGATAGAGAGAGGGTGGAAGGAGGAGGGGAAGGGGGGGGTGGAGAGGAAAGGAGATGTAGGGGGAGAGGGAGAGAGGAAGAAATTGATGGGGAAAGAGAGAGGAAGCGGGAGAGGGAGAAAGGGACAGGTGTAGGGAAAGAGAGGGAGAGGGAGAAAAAGAGGGACAAGTAGAGGGAAAAGGAGAGGGAGAGGGAGAAGGAGAGAAATAAAAATAGGGAGAGGGAGAGGGAGAGAGAGAAAAACTGAGGGAAGGGGGAGAGGGAGGGATGAGAGAGATGGGGGAGGAGAGATATCGGGAGAAGGGAAGGGCAGAGAAGAGAGCGAGCGGGGAGAGAGAGAAAGAGCGAGGAGAGGGAGGAGATGGAAAAGGAGAGGGGGAGAGAGAGCGAGAGAGAGGGACAGAGGGAAAGAGAGAGATGGAAGGAGAGAGGGAGGGAAGAAGAGAGGGAGGGAGTGACAGTAAAAGAGAGAGCGGGAGATGGAGAGGGAAGGAGTGACAGTAAAAGAGAGAGAGCGGGAGATAGAGAGGGAGGGATATAGACGGAGAGGGAGAGATAGGGAGGGAGGGAGGGAGGGAGGGAGGGAGAGGGGTGGGGGGAGGGAGGGAGGTAGGGAGGGAAGGAGGGTGGTGGGAGGGAGGGAGGGAATGATAGAGAGATTGAGAGATTAAGAGGGAGAGGGACATTGGGAGAGGGAAATTGAGCGAGGGGGAAAAAAAGAGAGGGAGAGCGGGAGAGAGGGAAAAAAATAGAGTGAAAGAGAGATGCGAGGGAGGGAGAAAGAGAGATAGTGAGATTTATAGAGGTACAAAAGTGAGGGAGAGCAGGAAAGAGGGAAAAAAATTGAGTGAGAGAAAAATGAGAGAAACCTAGAGCGAGAGAGTGCGAGATGTGAGAGAGTGATGGAGAGAGATTGAGGAGAGAGCGAGAGAGAGGAGAGAACCAGAGAGAGTATAGAAAATGTGAGAGAGAGGGACAAAGGGAGAGGGAGGGAGAGAGTGATAAAAGGAAGGAGGGCAAAAGATAGTGGGAGAGAGAGGGAGGGAGGGAGATAGAGAGAGAAGGGGACAAGGAGGGAGGGGTAGGTGTAGAGGTGGAGGGAGAGTGGAAGAGGGAGAGAGCGAGGGAGAGAGGAAAAGGTAGGGAGAGGGAGAGGGAGAGGGAGAGGGAAAGGCAATGGCGAGGAGAGGGCGAGGAAAAAGAGAGGGGAGGAGGTAAGCAAGGAGAAAAAAAAACATAAGAGATGAAATTATACTTTAAATACAACTTTTAGTGTAAAACAAATTGTACGAAATGTGTAGCAATCGTAGTATAGGTCGACCAATTAATTTGAACGAAGCGTATCGTTTAGTACATTATTAAAAAAAAGATAGTGGTCATTGTACACAGCAAAAAGACGAATATTTACGTTTAGGCTGGGGCGACTGAAGGTGCACCAAAGTGGAAAAATTGTAAATAAAAAACGTGTTGGTTCATTCGTTCAACCAATCATCAACATGTAATTAAATATTCATGCATTGACGTTAAACCACGTCATACATTTTTAGTTGCTTCATTTTATTTTTAATGCGAAAAAGGAAAATTTTGTTTTTTTATCAATTCTTACATGCGTCAATGGTGAGATGTGGAGTAAAATAAAATAATAGTCGCGGGCGACCTGGTGCTTTGCCCTTTGGTTGCCAAGGGCTTTTCGTTTTTGTAGAGTACCATGTATAATGCGATAGTTTTGTACATATTATGTACGAACATCTTACGTGACGCCTTCACTGAAATTATGGTTCTACACGGTACTGTATGAATTTAGAGAACACGACAATGTGGCATGGTGTGACTCGATAGCACTAGCCGCTCCGACAGTTGCGTTTGGGAATCCAAACTTCAAGCCAAAATGAAAAGTACGATAGTGTACGTAATAGGGCCAACATTGGTATCACGACAATTTGGCGTGACGTCTATTTTATCAGGCCGTTACGTACCCACGTGTTATGAAAGAATAAATCATTGTCGGTGAGATTCGTGTGTCAAATTGTAACTCGATTACACGCGTTGAGGCCTGGTTGACATTTTGACGCACCATATACTTCATAATCTAAAACGATTACCGAAAAAATATAGATGTTTACACGTCGCGATTTGTTGAATTTTGTCGTTTTCATAAAATATATTTATTAGATATTAATTTTTGTTGCGTGTTTCGATTTAGTTCGTCGTTTTATGTCTTCGTGTCCGCATTGACAGCGTTGTATGCGGTCTCCAAATAATACATTAATTTTCGTTTGTACCGTCGCTTTCGTCATTGCTGTCGTAGTCGCCTGTTCTCGTCGTCGTCGCAGGAGTATTGATTAACTTACTTGGTACGGTTAACTCGCATCGATGGCATCCTAGTACCTGTCATGGCCACCTTGACATCGTTGGCCATAGGTCAACTGTCGCGGTCACTTTGTTGTCGTCGCTGTACTGTAGTGTAATTGTCGCTCTTTGAATGAATCGTTGTTTCAATGCTAAGTAAAGACTTTTTTTTATCATGTTATACGAAAAATTCAGACTTCTTGTGAACCCTTTCGTGTGTTTTTCTTTGGTGGAGCTGGTGTTGGTAAATCATTATTGTTGAACACACTGTATGAGGCTATTTTAAGAATTTTTATAAATAAAAGTAATGAAGATTTTGATAAGCCTTCAGTATTACAAATAGCCCTCACAAGAGTATGAGGCTATTGTAAGAATTTTTATAAATAAAAGTAATGAAGATTTTGATAAGCCTTCAGTATTACGAATAGCCCTCACAAGAGCAGTTGTTTTTCAAATTAATAGTAACACTTGTCATAGTGGTTTATATATTCTACCCAAAAAATAAATGTCTACATCAAGTTTAACTTTTGATAAACTAAACACATTTATTTTTAAATTAGGGAGTATTAAAGTGGTTATGATTGATGAAGTTTCTATGGTTGGTTATAAAATGTTCCATTTAATTGATTTCGTTTGAGGGAACTAACGGGTAAAAAAACTATTATTTTTGGGGGTTTGCATTTTATTTCTTGTGCTGATCTTTTTCAATTAATAACTGTTGGTGATAGTTTTATTTTTGAAAAACCTCGTGTTCTGTAACCAGGTTTAAGTACGAATTTATAGAAATCAAATTTTGAAATGTTTGAATTAACAGAAATTATGAGGCAAAAAGATGAGATTTTTTTTGAAGAATTGGGAAATAGACTAAAGGGAAGTAACCATACTATAGAAGATATTAAAGAATTAAAAAAACATATAATATAAAAAAAAAAAAACATTAAATAGAGATGCCTTATTTATTTCGATTAAATAATTTAGTTGATAAACATTATGAATTTGTTTATGAATCAATTAAATTTGGTGGATATAGTATCGATGCTATTGATAAAACTAAAAAAAAAGAGGGAACTAAGGCTTTAACAGTTTTATCTGAGGCATTTTACAAAAAAACAAGAAAAAAAAGAAGCAACTATTAAAAAAACAGTTGAGATTGAAAATAGGCATGAAAGTGGAAGTTTGTTTAAACATTGATCTTAATGATGGGCTTGCAAACAATGTTGATGGGGAACTTTGTCATTTCACAAGAATAGATAATGATGTAATAACGATTTGGGTTAATTTTGAAAATTATCGAATAGGTTATAAAACTCGTGGTTTCCTAATTTCAAAGAATTTATTTCTAAAAGGACTCCTATTACTTGAGTTACTAAATCATTTAATATTTCAGAAAAAGTTATTGAAATAGATAAAAAACTATTTTCGTTAAGCCCCAATACACCTAAAACGGTTTATAAATCCCAAGGTAGAACATTATTTGAAGGTGTTGTTAATTTGGATGGGCACAAAGATGATGGTGTTCATTACGTAAGATTAAATCGTTTTCTTAGTTGGATTAATTTGTTTATTGATATTTTAAATGAAAATCATATAAATGTATCTTATGATGTAAAAGAAGAAATGTTAACGTTACGTTGTAGTAAACAATTCGTTATAGATCCATTACCTTTTCCAAAAAAAAAATTATAATAATGTTCAAATTATGAATCAAAATGTAAAATCCTTAAATAAAAATGTACAAGAAATTAAATCTTTTGTAAATTTTTCACAATGTGATTTATTGATCTTTGTAGAAACTTGGTTGATGACAGATGTTAATGCTCATTGTTTTGAAGATTTAGGCTATAAATTTCACACGATTAATGCCCCCTTTACAATCTTACTGTTAAGATCTCATCAAGGAATTATCATGTATTTAAAAAAACCAATTGAAATTATAGATGAGTTTTCTTCTAATTCTTTGCAATGGGTTTTTTTTTAATGTTGTGTAGGAGATAAAGATCAATCATTATTTATTGATCTCGAATTTCATTCAAATTACGTAATTTATTGCAAAATATGCTTAGATGTTTAAAACTATTCTAAAAAAAAAAAACATTGTAATTATTGGGGATTTTAACTTTGATATAACAAATAAAATTTAAAAAAAAATCAAAGTCTAATTTTTCAACAAGTCTACATAGTTATGGGTTTGAACAACTTATTACAAAATATACAACTATATACAACACCATCATTGATCATTTATGGATTAACATAAATAAAAAAATAGATTTAAAATTTATTGTTTACTTCAAGAGGCATATTGGAGTGATCATAAACCGCTATTCATTAATTTACATTAATGCGGTTTTCTTAAGTACTAATAGACATCTATTTCATTTAAATTTTTGATTTTTGCATATTTTCAAATGCAAGAAAAAATTGATAGCAAAAAAAAAAAAAAATCAAAGTAGGAAGTATTCCTAAAATATGAGATCAAGTTTTTTTTGTGTTTTTATTAATTTTTTTTGTTTTTTTTTGCAAATAATAAAAGAAAAAGCGATATATAACTTGGACTTAAACGTTTAAAATGTAGTAGATGAAGTTTTGGTTTCAACTTCATTTTCCACGGAACCACCAAGTCGTTCAACTATGCAATAAGAGGATTTTCCAATGAAATTGAGACAACATTTTGTCCTCTTTTTATTATTCAAATTCATTCTTATGGTTCACCTTTCTACATTAATTTGCCAAGTTTAAAAACGACTCCATCGTTAGAGATTACTTCTCAATTTGAAAAGGTAAAAAATCATTACATCATTTTTTGTTTTCAATGTATTCATTATATTTTTTGATTTTATAGTAATATAATAGTATCATTAATGTGTTTTTTTTCTATATTTTCACAAGGATAAAATTCGAATGTACAACAAAAACTCTTGAAAAACAAACTTATTGATACGACAACAATTCGTGTTTTTCAAAAAACCAATGTTAAGGTATGTTTTGGTTATTTATTAATCACTAATAGTTATGACTTTTGTTTCATGCTTTTGTATGCTCATAATTTTATATTTCTATTTTACTATTCTTCTCTTTTTTTTAGGATGTTGACCCAATTTTTATCAAAGTAAACGATTTTTCAACAGCTCCACGTCACTTTTATATGATACTTAAATGTCATCAAGTCGGTTTCGGTCGTCAAATAAGACCAAACTTTTTTTTGCTTCAGATTACAATGTATGATGAGAGTGGAGCCTATGTTAATATAAACTGTTGAGCTTTAAATCAAGGCAATTTTGATTCGGTTTTAGGAAAATGTGCAATTTTCAAAGAAAAAAAAGTTTACAAACTCATAACCCTTTACTTGGTAAAGATCGTGATGATAAAAAAAGGTAAGCACATGTTTATTTTAAAGTTTAATAGGTAAATTTTTAAACATACATGTCATTTCAATTACATCAATGAAATCTAAAAAAACTTACCTTAATTAATAAAAGTTTTTTCTTTAACACATCAAATTCAAAAATATTTTTCATAAATAATTATTAATGACGAGCAATTTTATTTTCCAATATATCCTATAGTTTCTTTTTTTGTATTATATTTTTTAATAACAAACATCTATGATTTTTTTTATAGCAGATACGCAAAATTTGGAATAGTTAATCATTTAAAATTGCGCATAATAACAAAAGTGGAACTAGTGGCAATTTTGAAAGTTATCCAATCCCTCCATTTTTTAATGAAGCGAAAAATATCGAAGGGGTGATGCACTTATTTTTTTATTTTACTTTTAACATCATCATTTAAAAATTTTAGCACAGTAAAATCTTTAAAAAAAATAAAAATAATCACTTAATAACACCAAATCACAATACTTTATACTAATTTTTTGTACCACATTTTTTTTAGTTAATTAGTTTTTAATATCCAAGGTATTATTTCCTCAAAAATGGACGTTACATTTTGGGAGAATCAAAGAGGAGTTGTTAAAAACTATATTGATTTAATTATTCAACACGAAACAGAAAATCTAGTGGTGAATATTTGGAGTGAAATAGCAATTTCTCTAAGCGTTGAAAACTTTCAAGACAACCTGGTTCTTGTTTCGATAACGAATGTTCGATGTAACCATTAAAATTTTTTCACTTCTCACGAGAAATTTCAACAACTATAATTATTTTTTTACAATAACTAAAATCACATTGCTACATAAATCATAAATGTATTACATTAAAAAAAAAAAACATTTAAGTTTCTCAAATTCGATTCCCGACAAACAATTTTACCATATCACAGTAATTGGATCAAGGGTGAAAAAATAATTGAGATCTCTCACTAGATGTTATAAGGTAAGTTTTTTATTTACACAAAGCTACTTTTATTTAATCTATATATATTTTATTAATATTTTTTATAACCATTAATAGAAAATAAATATAAACAAATAAACGATTTGGACAACTTATTTTGAATTCATTATAATTTAAACTTGTTTGTTTTTTGTTTTTTTGATAATATATTTTGAAATCATTATAATTTTAAATTATTTGAGGCACTATAATTTCTTGTTAAAACATTTGAAATAACATTATTAAAATATAATTAAATTAATTAATTTGGATTATATACCATTATATTTTTTATTACTTATACACATAGTTTTTTTTTTCTTTTTTTCTCTTTATCTAACAAAATATTGTTTTTATTGTATCAGGTTCCAAGTAATAGAACAAAGATGTCGACAAGAACACAAAGTGAAGGTTTGATTTTGTTAAATTTGTCACATGCTCATATTTATAGCCAAGGATATCGTTATATGACACCAAAATAAGACTATGGTTACCCTTTTTGTTATTCTTCAATCATAGTCGCTGATAAATTCGGAAAACAAACTTTTCATTGTACCCACTATAATTTCACCATTGTTGAAGAAACAATTGACATTCACGATAAAAATGACACACAAAGGTACAAATCAAATTTATTCATCAAAACTAATGAAATAAAATATCTTGCTCTATATTAATAATACATTATAAAACCAATTGTGGTTCAATCATATTAAATCAAATAAATCAACATAAAATTTAAAAACTAAAAAAAAAAAAAACTCTTTTCATATAGGTAATGGAGTTTGCTATGGAAAGATCTTCTCCCCAATAATAGTGGCTCGGAGTGGAATCAGTTGCGACCGATGGACGACAAAGTTAACAAAAACTGTAAAAGACTCCATTTTGGAATCATATAAAAAAACATTAATTGTTAAGGTATGATCAATTTCAAATTTTGTTATTCTACTAAATGTAAAAAAAATTATCAATCTTTAATAAAAAGAATGACAATTTTTTTTTTGTTACGCAGGTGTTCTTGCAAATTTTTCAAAACAAATTCCATTACAAATTGGACAGTTTTGTAAAAACGACTACAATAATTCTTAAACGAATACAAGTAAGAGTCTTTTTATATCAAAAATAGCAAATAAATTCTATTTTTTCAAACAATTACACTTTCAAAAATCAAAAATTACTAAACTTGTGTCATTTTCTTCAAAAAGATAACAACTATGTATGTGTCTTGTAAAACTCATATTGTTATAACAATTATTTATACAAACGCATAGCTTTGGTTTTATGAGCAACATATACAAAATCTTAACTTTGGTTTTTTTTTATATCGATTGAAAAGTAACGACTCAACTTAATCTGACGAAAAACAAATGACTTAAAAGAGTCCAATTTCAATAAGCGTCATGACAAATATTTTTTTTGTTTTTTTATGTGCGTAGGTTTTTATATATGTATTATATATTTATATATAAAAATATATATTTTTTGTTCTCAAAGATACGTCTGTAAGGGTTTTAGGGGCTTGATTATCACAATATCGTTACGTGATTAAAGGTTTATAAGGGTTTGATTAAAACCCAATTTAGGGATCTAGAAATGTTTTTTTAGTCATTAAAATTTTTTAGGCTCTAAAAAACAAAGTATTTGTCATGTTTATCCACATAAACAAAAATATCAGTAATACTTGCTTACTTACAAGTAACATCATAAAAAAAAAACAAAGTAATCAAAGTATCACCAAAACAAAGTGTTCAAAGTATTTGTATTATATTAAAAAAAAAAAAACCAATGTCTGTAATGTTGATCACATAAAAAAAACAAAGAAATCAAGTATCATCGAAACAAAGTAGTTAAAGTATTTGTATATAAAATATATATATACCAATGTTTGTAATGTTGGTCAGCCTTTGAGCCGATAATGATGTTCAACAACTTTCTTGGTCTTTAAACTAAGTTGGTTGATCGAAAAAACAAATATATATATATATATATATATATATATATATATATATATATATATATATATATATATATATATATATATATATAAAAAAAAAAAAAAAAAAAAAAAAAAAAAATTTTGGTCACTCTCCAAGTTGATAGTGATATTTATGCAACTTTCTTATTTTCATTGATAATATTTGTTTGTTAGATTACATTGTTATTTTGAATAATTTTTTTTTTTGTTTTTCGATTAACCAACTTAGTTTAAAGACTAAAAAAATCGTTGAACATCATTATCAACTGAAAAGCTGCCCAACGTTACAAACATTGGTATATATATATAATTTTAAATATAACAAAAATACTTTGACTATTTTTTTTCGGTGATACTTGATTATTTTGATTTTTTTTATAAGACTAACATTACAAACATTGGTTTATTTTTTATTTTTTGAAAATACAATACAAATACTTTCAATACTTTGTTTTGGTGATAATTTGATTACTTTGTTTTTTTTAATATTTTACTTCTAAGTAAGCAATTTTTAGATCCTAGATTGGGTTTTAATCAAACCCCTATAAACCTTTAATCACGTAATAAAAATTTGTTAATCAAGCATCTAAAACCGCTACACACGTATCTTTGAGAACAATAATATACATATTTATATATGTAAATATATAATACATATATAAAAAGCTTTGTATATAAAAAAAAGAAAAAAAAATTGTCGTCTTAATTCTAGAAAACAATAACACTCTAATAATATCGACGCTTGTTGAAATTGGACTCTCTTAAGTTCTTTGTTTTTCGTCAGATTAAGTTGAGTCGTTGCTTTTCAATCTATTTAAAAAGAAAAACCAAAGTTAAGATTTTGAATATATTGCTAAAAAAACCAAAACAACGCATCTGTATATATAATTGTTACAACAATATGAGTTTTACAAGACACGTAGATAGTTGTTATCTTTTTGAAAAAAATGAAACACAAGTTTATTAATTTTTGATTTTGAAAATGTAATTGTTAAAAAAAATAGAATTTATTTGTTAATTTTGATATAAAGAGATTGTTACCTTTATTCATTTAGGAATTATTGTATTAGTTTTTTCAAAACAATCCAAGTTGTAATGGAATTTGTTTTGACAATTTCGTTAGAATTTAGCATAACGAAAAAAAAAATGTCATTTTTTTTAAGGATTGTTAATTTTTTTACATTTAGTGGAATAACAAATTTTGAAATTGATCGTACTTTAACAATGAATGTTCCTTGATATAATTCCAAAATGGAATTTTTTGAAGTTTTTGTTAATTTTGTCGTCCATCCGTTGGAAAAGATTCCACTGTAAGCCAGTATTGTTAGGGAAAAGATCTTTCCATAACACACTTCATTACCTTTATGATTTTTTTTATTTTTTTTTTAGTATTAAGTATATATTGATTTATTTGATTTAATATGATTGAATGATAATTGGTTTTATAATGTATTATCAATATAGAACAAGATATTTTATTTCATAACTTTTGATGAGAAATTTGATTTTTACTTTTTTGTGTCATTTTCACCATTAATATAAATTGTTTTTTCAGCAATGGTGAAATTACACTGTGTACAATGAAAAGTTTGTTTTCCGAATTTATCACCGACTATGATTGTAGAATAACAAAAAAGACAACCCTAGTTTTATTTTGGTGTCATATAACGATATCTTTGGCTATAAATATGAGCATGTGACAAATTTAACAAAATCAAACCTTCATTTTGTGTTTTTGGTGGACATCCGTGTTCAATTTCTTGGAAACTGATACAATTAAAACCATATTTGGTTAGATGAAAAAAAAAAAAAAAACTATGTGCATATATATAAGTAATAAAAAATATAATGATATATAATCCAAGTTAATTAATTTAATTATATTTTAATAATGTTATTTCAAATATTTTAACAAGAAATTATAGTGCTTCAAATAATTTAAATTATAATGATTTCAAAATATATTACCAAAAAAACAAAAAACAAAGAAGTTTAAATTATAATGAATTCGAAATAAATTGTCCAGATTGTTTATTTGTTTATATTTATTTTTTATTAATGGTTATAAAAAATATTAAAAAAATTATAATATTAAATGTGGGTAGCTTTGTGTAAATGAAAAACTTTCTTTATATTATCAGGTGAGAGATCTTCATTTTTTTTTTTCACCCTTGATCATATTACTTGTGATATGGTGAAATTTTTTCTGTCGGGAATCAAATTTGAGAAACTATAAAAAAAATAAAAAAAAAAAAAGAAAAACAATTTAATTTTTTTTTTTTAAATGTAACACATTAATGATTTATGTAGCAATGTGATTTTAATAATTGTAAAAACAAATCAATAATTTTTGAACTTTCTCGTGAGAAGTGAAAATTTATTGACGGTTAGATCGAACATTTGTTATGAAAACCACAACCAGGTTGTCTTGAAAGTTTTTAAGGCTTAGGGACATTGCTATGTCACTTCAAATATTCACCACTAGATTTGTTGTTTCGTGTTGATGAATTAAAACAATATAGCTTGTGACAATTTCTCTTTGATTCTCCAAAAATGTTACGTCTGTTTTTGAGGAAAGAATACCTTGGATATCAAAAACCTATTAATTAAGAAATAAGAAGTGGTACAAAAATTGGTATAAAATTTTGTGATTTGGTGTTATTAATTAAATATTTTTAATTTTCTCAAAGATTTTATTATGGTATTTAAATTATGATGTTAAAAGTAAAATAAAAAGGTAAGTGCATCACTCTTTCTATGTTTTTTTTGCTTCACTCAAAAATGGAGGATTGGATAACTTTCAAAATTGATTAGTTTCTCTACTGGTTCAACTTTTGTTATTACGCCCAACTTAAATAATTAACTATTTCAAATTTTGCGTATCTGATATAAACAAAAATCATATATGTTTGTTATTAAGAAGAAAATTACAAGAAAAATATTTATAAGATATATTGGAAAATAAAATTGCTCTTCATTAATAAATATTTTTGAATTTGGTGTTTTAAAGTTTTTTTTATGATTAATTAAGGTAATTTTTTCTAGATTTCACCTTTGTAATTGAAATGACATGTATGTTTAAAAATTTACCTATTAAACTTTAAAATATGTGCTTACTTTTTTTATCATCACGATCTTTGCCAAGTAAAGGGTTGTGAGTTTGTAGACTTTTGTTTTTTTGAAAATTGCACATTTTTCTAAAACCGAATCAAAATTGCCTTGATTTGAAGCTCAACACTTTATGTTAACATGGGCTCTACTCTCATCATATATTGTAATCTGAAGGAAAAAAGAGTTTGGTCCTATTTGACGACCGAACCCAACATGATGACATTTAAGTATCATATAAAAGTGACGTAGAGCTGTTGAAAAATTGTTTACGTTGATGAAAATTGGGTCGACATCCTAGAAAAACAAGAAAGAATAGTGAAATGGGAAGAGAAAATTAGGACTATACAAAAGCATGAAAGAAAAGTCATAACTGTTAGTGGTTAATAAATAACCAGAAGATACCTCAACATTGGTTTTTAGAAAAACACGAATTGCTGTCGTATCAATATGTTTGTTTTTGAAAAATTATTGTTGGACATTCGAATTTGATCCTTGTGAAGACATAGAAAAAAAAAATGCATTAATGATACTCTTATATAACTATAAAAACAAAAAATATATTGAAAAAATAATGAATTATGTAGTGATTTTTTTATCTTTCCAAATTGAAAAGTAATCTTTAACGATGCGGTCGTTGTTGAACTTAGAAAATTAATGTTGGAAAATGGACCATGAGAAGAAATTTGAATATTAGATCGAGGATGAAATGTTGTCCCAATTTCATTGGAAAATCCTCTTACTGCATCGATAAGGTAAGGTAAAAGACTTGGTCGTTCCGTGGAAAATGGAGTTGAAACTAAAACTTCATCATTACATTTTGAACCTTTAAGTCCAAGTTATGCATCTCTTTTACTTTTATTATTTGCAAAAAAAAACAACAACAATTAGTAAAAACACAAAAAAAACCCGATCTCATATTTAAAGAATACTTCTTACTTTGATATATTTTTTTTTGCTATCAATTTTTTTGTTGCATTTGAAATTCCGCAAAAATGTTTTTTTTTAAGGAATAGATTTAATCATCTAAGCATTTTTTGCAATAATTTAGGTAATTTGAATGAAATTGGAGATCAATATATAATGATTGATCTTTATCTCCTACACAACATTAAAAAAAAACCCATTGCAAAGAATTAGAAGAAATCTCATCTATAATTTCAACTAGTTTTTTAAAATAAATGATAATTCTTTGATGAGATCTTAATAGTAAGATAGTAAGGGGGGCATTAATCGTGTGAAATTCATAGCCTAAATCTTCAAAACAATGAGCATCAACATCTGTCATCAACCAAGTTTTTACAAAGATCAATAAATCACATTGTCACATTGTGAAAAATTTACAGAAGATTTAATTTCTTGTACATTTTTATTTAAGGATTTTACATTTTGATACATAATTTGAACATTATTAATTTTTTTTTTGGAAAGGTAATGGATCTATAACGAATTGTTTACTACAACGTAACCTTAACATTTCTTTTTTTACATCATAAGATACATTTATATGATTTTCATTTAAATTATCAATAAACAAATTAATCCAACTAAGAAAACAACTTAATCTTACGTAATGAACACTATCATGTTTGTGCCCATCCAAATTAACAACACTTTCAAGTAATGTTCGACCTTGGGATCTATAAACTGTTATAGCTGTATTGGGGCGTAACGGAAATTGTCTTTTTTTTAATTTCAATAACTTTTCCTGAAATATTAAATAATTTAGTAACTTGAGTAATAGGAGTCCATCCTTTAGAAATAAATTCTTTGAAATTAGGATTTTTTACCAAATCACGAGTTTTATAACCAATTCAATCATTTTCAAAATTAACCCAAATCGTTGAAACATCATTATCTATTCTTGTGAAATGACAAAGTTCCCCATCAACACTGTTTGCAAGCTCATCATTAACATCAATAGTTAATCAAACTTCCACTTTCATGTATTTTCAATCTCAACTGTTTTTTTAATTGTTGCTTAATTTTTTTATTTATTTTTATAAAATGCCTCAAATAAAATTGTTAAAGCCTCAGTTCCATCTCTTATTTTAGTTTTATCAATAGCATCAATTATGTACCCATGCGATTTAATTGATTTATAAACAAATTCATTATGTTTATCAACTAAATTATTTAATCGAAATAAACACAACACTGTTTGCAAGCCCATCATTAACATCAATGTTTAAACAAACTTCCACTTTCATGCCTATTTTCAATCTCAACTGTTTTTTTAATAGTTGCTTCTTTTTTTTCTTGTTTTTTTGTAAAATGCCTCAGATAAAACTGTTAAAGCCTTAGTTCCCTCTTTTTTTTTAGTTTTATCAATAGCATCGATACTATATCCACCAAATTTAATTGATTCATAAACAAATTCATAATGTTTATCAACTAAATTATTTAATCGAAATAAATAAGGCATCTCTATTTAATGTTTTTTTTTTTTTGATATTATATGTTTTTTTAATTCTTTAATATCTTCTATAGTATGGTTACTTCCCTTTAGTCTATTTCCCAATTCTTCAAAAAAAATCTCATCTTTTTGCCTCATAATTTCTGTTAATTCAAACATTTCAAAATTTGATTTCTATAAATTCGTACTTAAACCTGGTTACAGAACACGAGGTTTTTCAAAAATAAAACTATCACCAACAGTTATTAATTGAAAAAGATCAGCACAAGAAATAAAATGCAAACCCCCAAAAATAATAGTTTTTTTACCCGTTAGTTCCCTCAAACGAAATCAATTAAATGGAACATTTTATAACCAACCATAGAAACTTCATCAATCATAACCACTTTAATACTCCCTAATTTAAAAATAAATGTGTTTAGTTTATCAAAAGTTAAACTTGATGTAGACATTTATTTTTTGGGTAGAATATATAAACCACTATGACAAGTGTTACTATTAATTTGAAAAACAACTGCTCTTGTGAGGGCTATTCGTAATACTGAAGGCTTATCAAAATCTTCATTACTTTTATTTATAAAAATTCTTACAATAGCCTCATACTCTTGTGAGGGCTATTTGTAATACTGAAGGCTTATCAAAATCTTCATTACTTTTATTTATAAAAATTCTTAAAATAGCCTCATACAGTGTGTTCAACAATAATGATTTACCAACACCAGCTCCACCAAAGAAAAACACACGAAAGGGTTCACAAGAAGTCTGAATTTTTCGTATAACATGATAAAAAAAAGTCTTTACTTAGCATTGAAACAACGATTCATTCAAAGAGCGACAATTACACTACAGTACAGCGACGACAACAAAGTGACCGCGACAGTTGACCTATGGCCAACGATGTCAAGGTGGCCATGACAGGTACTAGGATGCCATCGATGCGAGTTAACCGTACCAAGTAAGTTAATCAATACTCCTGCGACGACGACGAGAACAGGCGACTACGACAGCAACGACGAAAGCGACGACACAAACGAAAATTAACGTATTCTTTCGAGACCGCATACAACGCTGTCAATGCGGACACGAAGACATAAAACGACAGCCTAAATCGAAACACGCAACAAAAGTTAACATCGAATAAATATATTTTATGAAAACGACAAAATTCAACAAATCGCGACAAGTGTAAACATCCGTATTTTTTCGGTAATCGTTTTAGATTATGAAGTATATGGTGCGTCAAAAAGTCAACCAGGCGTCGACGCGTGTAATCGAGTTACAATTCGTCACACGAATCTCGCCGACAATGATTTATTCTTTCATAACACGTGGGTATGTAACGGCCTGATAAAATAGACGTCACGCCAAATTGTCGTGATACCAATGTTGGCCCTATTACGTACACTATCGTACTTTTCATTTTGGCTTGAAGTTTGGATTCCCAAACGCAACTGTCGGAGCGGCTAGTGCTATCGAGTCACACCATGCCACATTGTCGTGTTCTCTAAATTCATACAGTACCGTGTAGAACCATAATTTCAGTGAAGGCGTCACGTAAGATGTTCGTACATAATATGTACAAAACTATCGCATTATACATGGTACTCTACAAAAACGAAAAGCCCTTGGCAACCAAAGGGCAAAGCACCAGGTCGCCCGCGACTATTATTTTATTTTACTCCACATCTCACCATTGACGCATGTAAGAATTGATAAAAAAACAAAATTTTCCTTTTTCGCATTAAAAATAAAATGAAGCAACTAAAAATGTATGACGTGGTTTAACGTCAATGCATGAATATTTAATTACATGTTGATGATTGGTTGAACGAATGAACCAACACGTTTTTTATTTACAATTTTTCCACTTTGGTGCACCTTCAGTCGCCCCAGCCTAAACGTAAATATTCGTCTTTTTGCTGTGTACAATGACCACTATCTTTTTTTTAATAATGTACTAAACGATACGCTTCGTTCAAATTAATTGGTCGACCTATACTACGATTGCTACACATTTCGTACAATTTGTTTTACACTAAAAGTTGTATTTAAAGTATAATTTCATCTCTTATGTTTTTTTTTCTCCTTGCTTACCTCCTCCCCTCTCTTTTTCCTCGCCCTCTCCTCGCCATTGCCTTTCCCTCTCCCTCTCCCTCTCCCTCTCCCTACCTTTTCCTCTCTCCCTCGCTCTCTCCCTCTTCCACTCTCCCTCCACCTCTACACCTACCCCTCCCTCCTTGTCCCCTTCTCTCTCTATCTCCCTCCCTCCCTCTCTCTCCCACTATCTTTTGCCCTCCTTCCTTTTATCACTCTCTCCCTCCCTCTCCCTTTGTCCCTCTCTCTCACATTTTCTATACTCTCTCTGGTTCTCTCCTCTCTCTCGCTCTCTCCTCAATCTCTCTCCATCACTCTCTCACATCTCGCACTCTCTCGCTCTAGGTTTCTCTCATTTTTCTCTCACTCAATTTTTTTCCCTCTTTCCTGCTCTCCCTCACTTTTGTACCTCTATAAATCTCACTATCTCTCTTTCTCCCTCCCTCGCATCTCTCTTTCACTCTATTTTTTTCCCTCTCTCCCGCTCTCCCTCTCTTTTTTTCCCCCTCGCTCAATTTCCCTCTCCCAATGTCCCTCTCCCTCTTAATCTATTTCCCAATTCTTCAAAAAAAATCTCATCTTTTTGCCTCATAATTTCTGTTAATTCAAACATTTCAAAATTTGATTTCTATAAATTCGTACTTAAACCTGGTTACAGAACACGAGGTTTTTCAAAAATAAAACTATCACCAACAGTTATTAATTGAAAAAGATCAGCACAAGAAATAAAATGCAAACCCCCAAAAATAATAGTTTTTTTACCCGTTAGTTCCCTCAAACGAAATCAATTAAATGGAACATTTTATAACCAACCATAGAAACTTCATCAATCATAACCACTTTAATACTCCCTAATTTAAAAATAAATGTGTTTAGTTTATCAAAAGTTAAACTTGATGTAGACATTTATTTTTTGGGTAGAATATATAAACCACTATGACAAGTGTTACTATTAATTTGAAAAACAACTGCTCTTGTGAGGGCTATTCGTAATACTGAAGGCTTATCAAAATCTTCATTACTTTTATTTATAAAAATTCTTACAATAGCCTCATACTCTTGTGAGGGCTATTTGTAATACTGAAGGCTTATCAAAATCTTCATTATTTTTATTTATAAAAATTCTTACAATAGCCTCATATAGTGTGTTCAACAATAACGATTTACCAACACCAGCTCCACTAGTTAAAAACACACGTAATGGTTCACAAGATTTCAGAATTTTTCGTATAACATGATAACAAAATAGTCTTTGCTTAGTATTCAATGAGCAAGCCATTCTTTTAAATTCATTATCAGAACGCATTTTATTGTTAGTAACAATCCGAGGAATTGAAACAGATGGATTTATTCCAAGGTGCAAACCAATATCAAATTTATCACGCAAATTTTCTTCATTGACTTGATTATCATTCAGTACTTCATCATCTCTTTTGTCAACTTTAAGATCACTTAAAACTTCTTGTTCTAAATTACTCCAATCACCTTTTTTAGCCTCAAATGCAAACTTAATGGTCTCTATGTCATCCAAATACAATTCATGCATAAGTTCAACAAAGTTTCGATCAAGCATTGTGTTTTCATCACGCCATGGTACATACAACGTAAGTTCACATCGTTTAAAATCATCTTCTGCATCTTTATTAAAACGTTTATAATATCGCACTATATATGGTTTTTTTTTTAATTTATAATATTTTTTCCCTTTAGACAAATCAGGACCAAAAGAATTATCATTCACATATTCTATAATTTTATCCTCGACAAGTTCATCAACAATATCTTCAGCATCATATTTTTTTATCAAATTAGTCGAAAAAATTTCAACATACAAAGCAACAAAACGGACTAAACAAACATCTTCTAAACAATTTGGAAGTAGCACATATCGTTCTAACAAAGCATTTGGTTTAGCAACATTAGTATCATCTTTATCCATTTGTTGTAATTCAGAAAACGATTTTATCAAACACACCCTATCTTCAAGTTTATTTGTATTAATGTAAACAATACCTTTTGAACTATTTCTTAACGGTAACCCTAACAAAATGTAACACGCCTCTTGTGCTGGCACTTCATGTGCAGAAATAAAACTATTGCCAATTAGTTTAAATTATTCTTTTATATTTAGATTCCCAAGGTTTTTCCATTATGTTACTCATCCCTCGTTGTCCTTTCGTCATATAACTAACAACATACTTAGCGCACGCAAAGTGGTCTAAACAAAATTGTATATCCATATTAGCTTGCCATAATGATAAAGCTTTAATATTATAAGCATTTATTTTGCATTCATCAGGATTACGTTTGATAAGTATAGTAGTTTTATGTTTAGTACAACAAATAACATCCAAATACTCATTCTCATTTGAATTAAATTTAATTAACATATTGTCAAAAGACATTTGACAATAAAAAGTAACACCAAAAGTCTCTAACTAATCATGGATTTTTTCCATATCTCTTTTGCTTTACCTACATCAATAATATCATACACTTGTATAGGATCTAAGATTTTTGTTCTAGACATTGGAGAAATAGGGTAACCAAAACGACGCTGATAATTTGTTTTATTTTTTCTCAAACAATAATATTTTCGATGTTTATGGATTTGGACACTTATTAAAGACTCATTAACACCATCTTTTGAATAACTAATATATAAATCAATAAAAGCAACAATTTTAGCTTTATCTAAAACACGTATTGAGTAAAATAAATTTTGAAATGTATTAACATAACAAATTAAATGTGTATGAGGAGATCCTCGATTTTGGAACTCATCGACAGTAAACCAACCAGTTAGACCCCCTATAATTTCAGAACAGTTTTTAAGAACCAAATTAAAAAATAATTGAATTCTATACTGATAATAACGAGAACAAGTTA
Source organism: Zygnema cylindricum (assembly GCA_037447655.1). Taxonomy (NCBI): domain Eukaryota; kingdom Viridiplantae; phylum Streptophyta; class Zygnematophyceae; order Zygnematales; family Zygnemataceae; genus Zygnema; species Zygnema cylindricum. The sequence goes on along the minus strand of JBBHKE010002254.1, from coordinate 54,030 downwards.
CAAGATCTAAACGAACTGACCCACATATTTCATTAAAACTTAAATTTTTAGCCTCTTGTGAAGAGATTATTTTATCATCAATAGTTTTTGACAAAATTTGATGTAATTCATACCATTTTGTATCTGCCATAGAGAATGACATAAAGAAAGTAGGTCGACCAAGTTGTCTAAACATTGAAAAAATATCACGTTTAGTTGCTGTCCAATATTGAGGTGTTCCCCTAATTTAATTAAATTTTTGATATAAAAAATCATTTAAAAAAAATCCTAACATTTTTTCTTCATTAAGAAAATGAGCAACATTGATTTTATTTTCATTTAAATGTTTAATAGAGCTCTTTCTTAATTTTTTGTGTATAACATTACGAATTTGACCGAGTTGATACCTACGAAGTTTTAAAAAAATATTTGAAATATGACAAGCTACACGACTATCAATATTACGTAGTTCCCACTTGCATACATCTCTATTTGTAGTATTTTTTCGTAGTCTATCGTTCAATGATATTCTAGCTTCTCCACAAAAAATAGTTGGATAACTTAGCTCTTCTAAATAGGTATCTTGAAAAATACTTTTTGGTGTTTGACCTTCGCAAGGTGCTACTTCTATTATAGTATTTGGGGAAAAAAAATCCTCATCCCATTCAACTAAAGTATTTGTAACACCTACATTTGGCATATTGTTTATATTATGATTAGCATCTTTATCTTCCACAACATTTCTTTTATCCTCCTCATTATCCACTATAATATCTTCAAATGAGTCATCGTTATTTTCACAATATTTTTGATCATCGACTAAATCGAACTCATTACGACAATTGCGTACAAAATTCATATATCCTCACTCATTGTTATACCATATTTTTTATTTAAATACCCATTTTTATAGAAATACTCAAGCGCAATAAAAAATTTATGTGGAATAATGGTTTCACTCCACATAGAACTACGAGATAACATTCGCTTATTAAAACGTAACATAATTGTTTGTAGTGAATTACGAATCTTAGGACTTACCAAAGTCTTTGAAACTTCCATTGGAACATTAACAATCTCACCAACAATCCCAAATTGACTATGACAAATCTTTAAATCTTTAATTACCATAAAAAGAATAAGAGGAGCAATTAATCGTTCCTCTACATTACTCAAATATTTTAGACAATCGTTTTGATTTGAAAACTTCATTCCATTAGCAGCAGAAAATAATGGAATTTTATTACTTTTAAATGATTTTTTACACACATCACAAATAAAATGATCATTAACCACCAATTTATCAAATTGAATATGACCTTTTGATTCATTAGGAAGAGTTTCAAAGTCTCTGTGTAAAAAGTTTGCAACGTAACCACAAAAAAAAAATGACTACAACAACAAGATTCAAAAAAAGGACCTTCAATTTTTTTACGAAACAATGTTTTAACTTTAAATTGGCATTCGCAATAATAGGGGCATTTGCACTAGCACTAACATTAGTGTTAATATCAACATTGCCAACGACAAAAAAAATGAGCATTAGAATTAACATTATAGTAGGCATTTGAGCGAAAAATGGCATTAACCTTATGCTTAAAATAAAAAAAACAAAAAACTTAAAAATTACAAACAGAATCCATATCTTCAAAAAACCTTGAATCATTATTGTTATTAATATTACAGTTTTATAATTACTTTATTGTTATCATTTTTATGTTCCAGTATAATTATTTTTGGCACTAATATAAACTTTAGTTTGTTTTTTCATTTCTATCATTATATTTGAATTTTGGTTGTTCAAAGAGTGACTAGATAATGACTTAATTACTTTCACTTATCGACCTCTAGCGAGAAAAAAATCCGTTTGGGATGTTCTTTTAGTGTGATGTATCCTACAATCCTAAATAGTTAGGTGTGATGTATAGGTGTGAAATAGATGTGATGTATCCTAAATGCCCTAAATACCCTAAATACTCCAAATACCCTAAATACCCTAATACCCTAAATACCCTAAATACCCTAAATACCTTAAATGCTCTAAATGGCCTAAATGCCCTAAATACCCTAAATGCCCTAAATGCCCTAAATGCCGTAATTGCCCTAAATTCCCTAAATGCCCTTGAATACCCTAAATACCCTAAATAACCTAAATCCCTTAAATGCCCTTGAATACCCTAAAAACCCTAAATACCCTAAATTCCCTATACACCCTAAATACCCTAAATACCCTAAATACCCAAAATACACCATAAATACCCTAAATACCCTAAATACCCAATATACCCTAAATACCCTAAATACCCTAAATACCCTAAATACCCTTAATGCCCTAAACACCCTTAACACCCTAAATACCCTAAATCCCCTAAATACCCTTAAACCCTTGAATATCATTAATACCCTAAATAGCCTAAATACCGTAAATCCCCTATTTACAATTGATACCCTAAATACCCTAAATACCCAAAATACCCTAAATCCCCTAAATACCTTATATACCCTAAATACCCTAAATACCCTAAATCCCCTAAATACCCTTAAACCCCTAAAACCTTTATTACCCTTAATACCCTAAATACCCTAAATAGCCTTGAACCCCTGAATACCCTAAATACCCTTAATACCCTAAATATCACAAATACCCAAAATACACCATAACTATCCAAAATACACAAAATACCCTAAATACCCTAAATACCCTAAATCCCCTATTTACCATTAATACCCTAAATACCTTAAATAAAAAAAACACTAAATTCCCAAAATACAACATAAATACGCTAAATCCCCTAAATACCCTTGATACCCTATACACCCTAAATACCCTTGATACCCTATACACCCTAAATACCTTAAAAACCGTAAATACCCTTAATGCCCTAAAAACCCTAAACACCCTAAATACCCTAAATCCCCTAAATACCTTTAAACCCTTGAATACCCTTCATACCCTAAATAGCCTAAATACCGTTAATCCCCTATTTACCATTAATACCCTAAATACCCTAAATACCCTAAATACCCAAAATACCCTAAATCCCCTAAATACCTTAAATACCCTAAATACCCTAAATACCCTAAATCCCCTAAATACCCTTAAACCCTTGAATACCCCTAATACCCTTAATACCCTAAATATCACAAATACCCAAAATACACCATAAATATCCAAAATACCTTAAATACCCTAAATACCTTTAATACCCTTGCTACCCTAAATACTAGTGTTGGGTATCGGGTAATTTCATATCGCGATAATTTTGATATTCAATATATCAAATATCGATTGAGCAAACTTCTCGATATATCGTACCGAGACCAACAAAAATTATCGCGATATATAGAATTTTTAAAATTTAATATTTTATATAATATGTTATTTTAGAGATGAAACCAAATTGTTTGATACGCCACGTACGACGTGATTTTTGTTCCGTGACTTAAAGGTAGACGCCGCAAAATTTAACCGACAAAAAAAGAATAATTATTCATATTATTAATTATTTAGTACGTAGAGATTTCACATACGAAAAGGTCACACTAATTAAGCCAAATAATAATCTGAAAAAAAAATTGCAGACTGTTCTTATCATGCTTTCAAGCAGGAATACCTACCAATCTGCAGGCATTTTTGCAGGCATCTACCAATCTGCAGATTGGTAGCCATTAGGGCTTATCCATTCCCAACAACTAATATTATAGAAAGGTTACACTTTTAGTTTTCTCCATGGAATCCCAAGGGATGGGAGGTAGCATGGGAGGTGAAGAGGATAATGACACTGAAATGCTTCTGGATATTTACTACCAGCTACAGTAGCATTAGTACTAGCAGCAGTAGCAAAAATAGCTATTATTTTATTTTTTAAAAAGCCTCGATATATCGAGGATGCGATAAATCGGCGATGTATTGCGATATATAGCTTTTCGATATATCGAAGCGATATATCGATTATCGGGTACCTGAAATTCGATATATATCCAATATCGGTAAATGGTCCTCGATACCCAACACTACTAAATACCCTAAATCCCCTATTTACCCTAAATACCCTAAATAACAAAAACAACAATAAATACCCAATATACACCATAAATACCCTAAATCCCATAAATACCCCTGATACCCTATATACCCTAAATACCCGAAATACCCTAAATACCCTAAATACCCTTAATACCATAAATAACTTAAATGCCCTAAATACCCTTAATACCCTAAATAACCTAAATACCCTTAATACCCTAAATAACCTAAATGCCCTAAATACCCTAAATCCACTAAATACCCAAAATACCCTAAATACCCCAAATACCCTAAATACCCTATTACCCTAAATACCCTACACATCCTAAATATCCTAAAGACCTAAAATACCTTAAATACCCTATATACCCTAAATACCCTAAATACCCTAAATATCCTAAATACCCTAAATACCCAATACATCCTAAATATCCTAAAGACCTTAAATACCCAAAATACCCTAAATACCCAATACATCCGAAATACCCTAAATACCCTAATACCCTAATACCCTATATACCCTAAATACCCTAAATACCCTATACACCCAATACATCCTAAATATCTTAAAGACCTTAAATACCATAAATATCCTAAATACCCTAAATACCCTAAATACCAAAAATATCCTAAATACCCTAAATACCCTAAATACCTTAAATTCCCTAAATACCCTAAATACCCTAAATACCCAATACATCCTAAATATCCTAAAGACCTTAAATACCCTAAATATCCTAAATACCCTAAATACCCTAAATATCATAAACACCCTAATACCCTAAATACCATAAATAACCTAAATACCCAATACATCCTAAATATCCTAAAGACCTCAAATACCCTAAATAACCTAATACACTAAATACCCTAAATACCCTGAATAACCTAAATGCCCTAATTACCCTAAATACCCAATACATCCTAAATATCCTAAAGACCTTAAATATCCTAAATACCCTAAATACCCTAAATACCTTAAATACCCAAAATACCCTAAATACCCAATACATCCGAAATACCCTAAATACCCTAATACCCTAATACCCTATATACCCTAAATACCCTAAATACCCAATACATCCTAAATATCCTACAGACCTTAAATACCCTAAGTACCCTAAATACCCTAAATACCCTAAATACCCTAAATACCATAAATAACCTAAATACCCTGTACATCCTAAATATCCTAAAGACCTCAAATACCCTAAATAACCTAATACACTAAATACCCTAAATACCCTGAATAACCTAAATGCCCTAATTACCCTCAATACCCAATACATCCTAAATATCCTAAAGACCTTAAATACCCTAAATATCATAAATACCCTAAATACCCTAAATATCATAAACACCCTAATACCCTAAATAGCCTAATACCCTAAATACCCTAAATACCCTAAATACCTAAAATACCCTAAATACCCTAAATACCCTAAATACCCTATATACCCTAAATACCCAATACATCCTAAATATCCTAAAGACCTTAAATACTCTAAGTACCCTAAATACCCTAAATACCCTAAATACCCTAAATACCATAAATAACCTAAATACCCAATACAACCTAAATATCCTAAAGACCTCAAATACCCTAAATAACCTAATACACTAAATACCCTAAATACCCTGAATAACCTAAATGCCCTAATTACCCTAAATACCCAATACATCCAAAATATCCTAAAGACCCTTCAATACCCTAAACACCCTAGATACCCAATATACCCTAATACCCTAATTTCCCTAAATACCCTTAATACCCAATACATCCTAAATACCCTAAATTCCCTAAATACCCTCAATACCCTAAATACCCTAAATACCCTAAATACCCAATACATCCTAAATATCCTAAAGACCTTAAATACCCTAAATATCCTAAATACCCTAAATACCTTAAATTCCCTAAATAACCTTAATAACCTAATACACTAAATACCCTAAATACCCTGAATAACCTAAATTCCCTAATTACCCTAAATACCTAATACATCCTAAATATCCCAAAGACCTTAAATACCCTAAACACCCTCGATACCCTAAATACCCTAATACCCTAATTCCCTAAATAACCTTAATACCCAATACATCCAAAATACCTTAAAGACCTTAAATACCCTAAATACCCTAAATACCCAATACATCCTAAATATCCTAAAGACCTTAAATACCCTAAATATCATAAATACCCTAAATACCATAAATATCCTAAACACCCTAATACCCTAAATAGCCTAATACCCTAAATACCCTAAATACCCAAAATACCTTAAATACCCTAAATACCCTAAATACCCTATATACCATAAATACCCAATACATCCTAAATATCCCAAAGACCTTAAATACCCTAAATACCCTAAATACCCTAAATACCCTAAATACCCTAAATACCCTAAATACCCTAAATATCCTAAATACCCTAAATACCCAATACATCCTAAATATCCTAAAGACCTTAAATACCCAAAATACCCTAAATACCCAATACATCCGAAATACCCTAAATACCCTAATACCCTAATACCCTATATACCCTAAATACCCTAAATACCCTATACACCCAATACATCCTAAATATCTTAAAGACCTTAAATACCATAAATATCCTAAATACCCTAAATACCCTAAATACCAAAAATATCCTAAATACCCTAAATACCCTAAATACCTTAAATTCCCTAAATACCCTAAATACCCTAAATACCCAATACATCCTAAATATCCTAAAGACCTTAAATACCCTAAATATCATAAATACCCTAAATACCATAAATATCCTAAACACCCTAATACCCTAAATAGCCTAATACCCTAAATACCCTAAATACCCAAAATACCTTAAATACCCTAAATACCCTAAATACCCTATATACCATAAATACCCAATACATCCTAAATATCCCAAAGACCTTAAATACCCTAAATACCCTAAATACCCTAAATACCCTAAATACCCTAAATACTTTAAATATCCTAAATACCATAAATACCCTAAATACCAAATACATCCTAAATATCCTAAATACCTTAAATACCCTAAGGACCCTAAATACCCTAAATACCCTAAATACCCTAAATACCATAAATACCCTAAATACACAATACATCCTAAATATCCTAAAGACCTCAAATACCCTAAATAACCTAATACACTAGATACCCTAAATACCCTGAATAACCTATATGCCCTAATTACCCTTAATACCCAATACATCCTAAATATCCTAAATTCCCTAAATACCCTTAATAACCTAATACACTAAATACCCTAAATTCCCTGAATAACCTAAATGCCCTAATTACCCTAAATACCCAATACATCCAAAATATCCTAAAGACCCTTAAATACCCTAAACACCCCAGATAACCTAAATACCCTAATACCCTAATTTCCCTAAATACCCTTAATACCCTTAATAACCTAATACACTAAATACCCTAAATACCGTGAATAACCTAAATGCCCTAATTACCCTAAATACCTAATACATCCTAAATATCCTAAAGACCTTAAATACCCTAAACACCCTAGACACCCTAAATACCCTAATACCCTAATTCCCTAAATACCCTAAATACCCAATACATCCTAAATATCTTAAAGACCTTAAATACCCTAAATATCCTAAATACCCTAAATACCCTAAATATCCTAAACATCCTAATACCCTAAATACCCTAAATATCCTAAAGACCTTGAATACCCTAAATACCCTAAATACCCTAAATACCCTAAATACAATAAATACCCTAAACACCGAATACATCCTAAATATCCTAAAAACCTTAATTACCCTATATACCCTAAATACCCTAATACCCGAAATACCCTAAATACCCTAAACACCCTAAATACCCTTAATAACCGAAATGCCCTAAATACCCTTAATAGCTTAATACCCTTAATACCATAAATAACCTAAATGCCTTACATACCCTAAATACCCTAATACCCTTGTCAAGCTCGTGTGCTTCACAGGCACCCGTTTTATCTTACCAAGGATTCCCGGGCCTTTTTCCTCTGTACCTAGCGAAAGGAGCGCACTCAGCAGGACTAGATTCTTCTATTTTCTTAACTGAACGGAACGCACTTTATTTCGCGCCTAACGGAGGCCGGACAACGGAGTAACTGAACGGAACGCACTTTATTTCGCGCCTAACGGAGGCCGGACAACAGAGTTACTCCGTTCCAAAGATTACCATCCTATAACATGTGACCAGATGCCAACTGTCCCAATGGGGGCTACATTGTGGAACGCCACGTAACTTTTGGGATAGTCTTGTAGATTTTGCTGTTGGCTATCAGTAGGACGTTAGTTCAGGTCCACCAGCCATGTAGAGCATTTATTAATGTGAGTCAAAGTTAGGCGTTTCACGTCAATTCAGAACTTTGTTGCTTAGGATTGTGTCATAGAAAAACACAAGGCTTCTAATCTTGCCGGAGATAGTCGCCTAACTTTTTGCCCTAAGTGTAGTACAACCTGTTTTGTCTTATGTTTGTACGATAAAAATTCCTGGCCGATGATTGGCTCCTGGTATTGCTTTGACTTTGGTACTATCAGTAGGACAAACTTTGCTTGTACAAGGCACTAGGGGCCAAGGGAGACAGGTTGCTTTTTCAGTTTTGTATATTGAGAAAAACCCTAGAAATTCCAGCAAACTTTCTTGTGGAGAACTTTTGTTTTGTATGTTATTGTGACCCTATTGCCATCTTGGTTTGCATCCGTCTTTTGTGGAAATCGTAGTCCGGTTGGGTGGTTGGCACCGTCTTTCCTGTTTTGGGCGATTTGGGGACTAGTATTTGTTGGAAACCAAGAAGGGTCTTGCCAGTTCCGGGTCGCGGAAACCGAGGAGTTAAGGAGGCCTTACCTGTTCCGGGGTTTTCTGGGGGAGATTTCGTCTCCTTTTGGGTTGTCCATGTTACGCTTTGGGGGTAGGTTGAGAGCGCTTGCTATTATTCCACATTTTAACTTTATTCTCTATTTTTCTAAGGGCAAGGTGATATTGTTAATTCTAAGACAACATTTTTATATTTCTATCCTTTCATTTTTCTGAGTGGAAGCATCTGGGTTCTCTCTTTGGTAGTCCTTTTTGGGGCTCTGGTTGGGTTTCTTCCGGGGTTGATTACCAAAATCTTTGTACCAGAATAGTGGATTTTGAGAGGATATTTGTTAGGCTTCCAACAGACCGTCACAGTTCTGAAACATCAACCTGTCTCTTTAGGTGAAAGAGGATAGGTACTCAGGGCAGAGTACTTTTATAACGCGATTTAAATCTTCTTCTCCAGTCAGCTATGGGGGAAGGAGAAGTTCAGGATCAGGATCTTACGGGTGTGAGATCGGACGAGCAGGAGAGGCAGGAAGCGGTGGCCCAGGAGGAAGAGTCACAAGTGCCCGAGGAAGCACCCCCCTTGGCTCACCTATACATATAGAGCGGTTTTTGAAGGGAGGGATGCCTCCAGAGGTTGCAGTCGACACTCCTCCGACGCACCCAGATGGGCGGCTCTCTCCTCCACCTCCACATGTCTTTTCCCTCGAGAATTTCCCAACGTTGTCCAAGTCAGCCAGAGCTAGGGCTTCGGAGAAGGCGGAGAGGGCGCCCTTCTCCCCTAAAAGTCGTAGAAAGGGGTTGGCCCACAAGGAAGCGGTCCCTGGTCACCTTCCTAAGATCAGTCGCTATACCGGATCTAAGGCACCGATAGCAGAAATGTACATAGATCCTGAGATCCTGGCCGATCCTAACCGGCCAGGTCGCAAAGAAATCTTAGCCCTTCATGATCTTATGAGTTGAAGGTTAAGAAGGAGTTGGTGCACCGGGTAGCCAAGTCCGACCAAGCCAGAGTAGTACGCCCAGTGGGAGGTGTACTGGAGATACTTAGCAGTTTGTCCGAGAGCGGCTCCTCAAACTCCGTACCGGAGCAACAGGGGGGACCATCAACTTCATACCAGCAACCCACCCCATCTCAGGACACCGCAACCAGCAAGCTGGCTCACAGCGGGAATGTCTCACAGCAGGGCGATCCCTCGGACACGGGCCGGGAAAGGGACCAGTAAGCGAGAATTACCCGAGCTAAAGAAGGGGTACAGGTTCGATCATCGGGACCGCAAGGGCAGGATTGCTCCCCGACCTAAAGCGGAGCCGTTTTTCTCTTCCGATTCCACCTCTCCGAGCTCAAAGTATCCATTTGCTCTGGTGGTTCGACCATCAGACGGGTTGTGGCGTTCTAGACCCACCGATCTCGAAGTACCGGGTTTGGGGATTGCGCATCTCTCAAGGGTGGTGAGCAGAACACAAAAACTGGTTGATATCCTTCGATCCCCGAGTCAAGCTACGGCGGGGGCTTGACCCGTCACCATCGATTAGGAAGCTCTTGAAGAAGAGAGGAAGAGGGCCTTTGAATAGGAATTGTTCCTCATAAGAGAGGCTAGACAGATATCAAGAGGGATCCTTAGTGGACAGGTAGCTCCTCCTAGAGAGATTGGTCCCTCTGCTAAAGATAACCTACAGTGCAGACAACCCCTACGGAGACGCAAGCTCCCGAGATTTCCTCGAAACTTAGACCGCAGTCTCCTCTTCAGCGAGAAGGGGGGGAAACAACAGGACCTAACAAATAGGGGATGGGTGCAGATCTAACGGGTAACGTTGCAGCCGCCACCACTGAGCGTCCTACTTTTGTTTAGTGGCTGGGTCTTCAACTGCGGAGGCGGTGGTGTTATTACAACTCGACCGGAGACAACACATTTCCCTCGGACTTTCCACTCCTCCACCATCATCCCCTCAGGCATCCTCTCCTTCTCCATCTGTTTCTCCGGCTGCTGCAGTTCGTGGGTCCTTGGGCCCACTTGTCTAACCATACAAATACGGCGTCCCTGCCTACTCTCCTCCTCACCTGTGTTCTCCTGCTTTTAGCAAAGGATTACCTCCACTCGAGGCCTCCAGAAGGCGTACAAGGAAACAAACGCCTTTTGCTCGTAGCCCTCAGTCATCTCCATCCCCTTCTCCACCAATCCATAAAAGACCCCTGGTGGTCAAACCACTTCTCCCAATCCCTTCGGTTGAAACAATACTCCCGGAAGTACCAGCCTCTCCAAGGTAAAGAGGAGCAGAATTTCGAACATCTTTCCCCAAGTTGATAGTCCCTTCTTTCCCCAAAAATAAACCCAAGGGAAATACAGGTTTTTCCGCTAAATCACCAGTAGCTGCAACTTTTTCATTCGGGGGGGTGCCCATCTCTCGTCAGGCAGCTCTTTCGACCGGTGAAGGAGGCGGCCGCAAGCCTGACAACGCAGATCTAGGGGTGATTTCACCGGTTTAGTTTGTCAACCCAACCGGACAATCATCTTCTCAGTTCACCAACCTTGCAGAGGAGGTAAAAGAAATTGGGGACGTAAGGATATTTACGGGAGATAGTTTAGGAATCGCTTTCTCGGATTTTGAATTGCACTGGAAATCTTTCACCCAGTCAGAAATCAACAAATATAGGTACGGAGCCATTTCGGATGACTTTGAAACCATGCTTTTCCCCATGATGGTAAATTTTCTTGCCGGTGGTGCTTTGGCTGATTATAAGGAGCGACAACCTCTATTCATGGCTCCCAGCATCAAAATTTTAGATCCTATCCTTGATGAGGCAGTCTTACAGGCGGAAGCAGACTTTGCTGCCGCTGTAACCGCTCCTGTCACCGCCCTCTTCACAAAGGACATGAAACAAGCACAAGAATGAGCCTATGTTGCTCAGCTTCAGGCCATCTAAGAGGCCAGGGCGGCCACTTGGATGGTTACAGACCCAACCCCCTTTACCACTCTTTTGAATGCCTGGAGACTCCTTTACATTGAGAGGAATGAATCTGCTATCAAGGAACTCACGGAATTCCGTTGCCAAAAGAGTGAAACACCCAGACTCTTTTTAACAGATTGTCCAGCCTTTGTCAAAAGACCTAACTCTCAACCATTGATCTCCCGGCAATGGCAACCAAATACTTCATTGCCGTCCAAAATTCGTTTAGACCAAAGGGGCAGGCAGCCTTTGATAATTGGATTGCGGGACAAACCATCCAGGACGTCAATCCAACCGCTAAGGAAATCTCTCTGGCTGCAATGAAGCGTTATGATCACTTTGTCCACCGAGAGGCCCAGGAAAAGGCGGTAACCGGAAAAACCCGAGGGAACTTTGCAGGATTTGCCGGAGAAATGCCTCATGAAAATGAAGAGTCGGCTGAACTCTTAGCTTTGCAGAAGCTCAACGTGAAACAGGTGGCGGATAGCGGATCCGAACTCGCCATGGGGTCCGATGATCGTTTTTTCCTCTATAACTGTTTAAACTGTCAACAAACAGGTTATGGATGGAAGCGATGTCCCCGGAAGCTCAAACCGGAATTAGCTCTTAAGCAGAAGGAATGGGAGAAAGAGAGAGCTCAAAGGACAAAGAGGTAGCAAGGAAGGAAACAGGGAGGAGGGTTGGACGACAAAACTTTGGTTAACAAAGAAAATTATCGGCCGACTCCACGATCTGAAACTGCAAAGATGTCGCAAGCCCAGTTGTGACAGATAAAACTCCCAAAATTCGATGACGTGCAAATCTCCAATGACTTAAGGGGAAAATATACTACTGAGGGCTCCAATTGTGAGGCTTGCGATTTCATGGGTCATAACGAAGGGCAGTGCTTCCGAAAGAATGGAATTCTGAAAGAGATCTTGCAATATGCAATGTTCATTGGAGAAGGTGAAACTGCCGTGAATCCTCTCCCGCTGTAGCTTCTTTACCCTTCGGGACGCCGAACCCCGGATAACCCAAAATGACAGCCAACAGGTCGAGCCCGACTAACCCCGGAGGTTATCATCCAACAGCAGAGCCAGCAAATGGCAGCCATGGCTGCAGAATTGGCAGCACTGCAATTATGATCTCCCTTTAGGACTCTCGCTCTGACGGCCGCCCAAAAACTCCACCGGAGAAAACAGGAATTACTACAGAAGCTGGCGGAGCTTGAACAAGAAACCGCAGCGGGCGAAGACGATGACGAGGTGATGGGGTGGGACATGGAACCTCCTAAGGCACATCACGCACAGACCTTTCTTTCGGGAGCCTGGAATGTCGGTGTGGGGGACAATCGCAAGCAGCTTTGCAACTCAACCTTGATGCTGCGAAGGGACAGGGAAAGCTCGCTCCACTAGACCAAAACAGTAACCCTACTGGACCTCTATCACACACCCCCAAGGCCATCATCTTGAACGACAACATAGGTCTCGAGATAAAATCTACAAACCCACCTCCACCAGCCGCAAAGAAACAGCCTCCTGGATTCGAAAATTACAAGACAACTAAAATTAGGAAGATGGAGGAACAAGCAAAGGAGGAAGAGACGCATGACAACCAAGACTGGTTCAAAAAAAAATTGGCCGAACGCTCGGAGAATAACATGCCAGAAACGCTGCTAGCACCAGAATCTAACCAAGAAAGTGAGGAAGCAGGGGGGAGGGAGAAGGAAAATCAACCGGCGGAACGAGCAGATTCACCCAACTCGTCGCCAAAAATTTAACCTTCTTCCTCCAAACCAGCAGTGATGTTAGTAAGGCATCTAATGCCCTACGCTCTCACTCACGTGAAAACACTGGCCTCTTCTCATAACTTGCAGGAGGAAGTTCTCATCCAGACCCTCAGAGAGGAAATCCATTATAGAGGGGAGAAACACCGGGCCAATCAGGCCAGATCCGTTTTTTGGTCAACATACCCTAAGACCCCTATGATGGATAGGGACTACAAAACGTTATCTGTGGCGCTAATTCTTAACCGGACGGGGAATTTTAAACTCAACGGATACGGCGGGTATCAAGACACAGTTGTCGATACATAATCTCTCCCAAATCTAATCACCACATCTGCTCTACAGCAAATGCAACTCCGACTGGAAATCTTCCCTTGTGACATTTGCCTAAGTACTGTTTGCAGTGGGAGCCAATCGGTACACGGAATAATCAAAGCTATGTTAAAAGAGTTCGCCGACGACGCAGGTCAAAAGGTCCAAATTTAGCTTCCCTTCCTGGTGGTGGAAGGTAAGCAGTTTGAGATTTTATTGGGAATGGCCACCTGGACAAGGGTGAATATGGGATTAAGTGTGTGGAAGGAACAGTTACTGTTCGAGATCTTGAGGATCCAGAAGGAGTCAAGGTGGTGGTTCCCGTAGATCTATGGAAAAGGGGGAAAGATAATGCTCCCGTCGTAGGATGTTATCCTTGTCAAGCTCGTGTGTGTTTTCGGCACACCTTTATTTTCGCCAAATCTTCGGAACCCTCTCCACCTGTACGGACATCAGCGTACGGCGAAGGAGGTGCACAAAACCGGACTAGATCAAGGGATTTTCTGAATTGAACGGAACGCACTTTATTTCACGCCTAACAGAGGCCGGAAAGCTAAGTTATTTCGCTTCAAAGATTTTAGTTCTGTTACCTGCAGCCAGTTGCCACTTGACCTTTTGGGGGTCACATTGTGAAACGCCACGTAACTCTTCGGATAGTCATTTAGATTTGGCTGTCATATGTCAGTAGGAATTTAGTTCAGGTCCAACTGGCTTTTTGTCCACTAATTAGGTCAGGTCAAAATATGGCGTTTAAGCGTCATTTTCAGTACTTTGTCTTTTTGAAGTGGAACCAACTTTGACTTTCAGCCGGAAATCTAGCCGTAACTCAAAGCTCATCCTTTTGCCCTAAGCGTAGTACAGCTTAATTTGTCTTTTGTCAGTTCAATAGAATTTGCTTTCCACTGATTGGTTTATTATATTGCTTTAACTTTTTAGACCGGAAGTGGACAACCTTGGTTGTATAAGGCACTTGGGGCCGAAAGAGACAGGTTGCTTTTCAGTGCTGTCTCCTGTGAAAAACCTTAGAGAAATTCCAAACAAACCTTCTTTTGGAGAATCTTTGTTATGCTTGTTTGCTTGACTCTATTGCCATCTTGGTTTGAATTTGTCTTGTTTCGAGATCCTAGTTCAGGCCAGTAGTTGGCACTATCAATCTTTTTGGGCGATCTTGACTTTTTGCTATTGAAACCGAGAAGAGTCCAGTCGGTTTCGATCCGTGGAAACCGAGTGGTGAAGGAGAAACGTACCAGTCTTTGGTGCTGCTGGGAGATATTTCGTTTTCCCTTATCGTCATCTTGGCTTTATAGGGTATGTTGCGCTTGCTTTGCCATAATTATTAATTTTACCTTTAATTCCATTTTTGGGGCAAGGTGATATTGTTAAATATGAAACAACCAATCATTTCTATTTTTATTATTTTCACGTTGGAGCTCCATTGTCCTCCGCCGGTAGTCCTCTGGGGATTCTGCTGTGTTAAGGAGTTAGTTCAATGAGTGGCCCGAGCCGATCGAGCTCGGGTGGTTAGACCAGTGGGAGGAGTGGTGGAAATTTTAAGCAGTTCCTTTGAAAGTAGCTCATCCCCATCTGAACAGAGTCCACCTCCGAGAGCCCCGGAATTCTGTCCTACGCAATCTTTTTTTCAGGACACATCTACCAGCAGGCTAGCTAGGGGACGTGCCACTTCTCGATCCCGTCCCGGAGAAGGGGGCAGCAGGAAGGATTTCCGAGATCCTTGGAAGGGGAAGCGATTCGACCACCGGGATAGTAAAGGTAGATTTGCTCCTATGACCAAGGAGGAAACATTTCGAGCACCCAATCCCAACTCAACTGAAGGGCCTACCTCCTCAGTCCTAAAGGGCTCACCTCTTGTGGAGCTTTGGCAATCCAAACCCACCGATTCCGAGGTTCCTGATGTAGATCGGAGGAGATCCTTTCCCAAGGATACCACAGATCGCCCTTCGGGGGGGCTATGGTGAACCAAACCTACAGATCCCGAGGTTCCAGGGGTAGAGGTGGGAGATCTAACTGGTGTCTTAAACAATGCTCAGGAATTGGTAAAGAATTTGATATCTCAAAGTGGGGCTACGACGGGGGCCGGACCTGTCGAAATAGATTGGGAGGCTTTAGAGGAAGAAAGGAAGAACGTATGGGAACGGGAACTACGGCTGATAAAGGACGCACGGCTTAAGTCCGGAGGACTTCTTAGGGAGTAGGTCTCCACGTCTCTCATACTCAATCCCTACATCCAAGAGCCGACAAGGGAAGCTGCTCAAGTTCATAATTCCCACCCTAAGTGGACTCCATCTCTGAAGACACCAGAGCTTCCTCCTCAACGGGGAGAGGAAGGATCAACAGGACCTAATGAAAAGGGTTTGGATGCAGATTTACATTTTGAGTTTGTTCCTGTCCCTCGGGAGAATCCTACCTTTGTATTTGTGGAGATAGCCTCCGCGGTGGAGGCTTTGGTGGAATTAAGACCAGACGAGAGGGTTCACATCCCTTTGAGACCAGCTACTCCTCCGTTCACTTCCTCTCCAGCCTCAGGACCTAGAGCAGATCCCAAAGACGTTCTTATAAGAGTCCTCGGGGTGACAGTTGAATCACTTGCCACTGTTGCACGACCAGAAACTTATATTCCCGCTTATTCGCCACCTCACCGGCGTTCTCCATTATCCAGTTCTGAACCACTCCCTTCTCCTCTTGCTGAGCCCACCGCTAGGGGGCAAGCCCCGTATCCCAAGCACAGTTCTTCGCCATCCGCGTCTTCTTCGTCATCCAATGGAACACCTCCAAACAGACCGGATCTTCAAATCCCACCGGAAAGGAGAAATAGGCGATCGCGAAGACCTTCCATACCTCAAGGAACAAACGCTTTACCTGGGGGGAACAGTTACCCTCCATCCATCTTTTCAGAAACAGGCACTTTATCATTGGGGGGGAGAGTGGCCATTTTACAAGGTGCAACTTCCACCGGAGAAGTAGGTGATACCGGATTGGAAAATGACGAGCAAGGGGTGATTTCACCGGCACAGTTTGTAAGTCCAACTCGACCTCCCGCATCCCAATTCACTAACCTTGCAGAGGAGGAAAAAGAGATGGGGGACAACAAAATATTTACGGGGGATAATTCCGGAATTGCATTATCAGATTTTGAACTGTTGTGGAAATCTTTCACTCAGTCCGAAATCAACAAATATCGGGGAGGGGTTATTCCTTATGACTTCGATGTAGAAATTAATGGTTTTAAGTATTTTCTAGGTCTGAATAGAAATAAAGAAATCGAGGCAGTCTACCTCTAACTTCTCTCTCCAACTCTCAAACTTGTCGCAGTCACTGAGAAATTGGAGAGGAAACTAGAGCCATGGCTACCTAGGCTATCCTCAGGTTTACGGGAAATTTATATTAGTATAGGGATTAATTACTAAAAGGTATGTGCCGGCGACAGGATTTGATCCTGGTACTTGCCGGCCGTCAAGAAGTAGATAGCCGGTGGCCTTAGCGTTAAGTCTAAGGTAGTGTTACTTAGTATATAGTATGATAATTATTTAAACATGTACACGTAGGATAAGACATTTAGCTATAACTGTTAACGGGATACATAGATATGGTAGTGTAAAAGTATGAATTACAGTACGGATAAGAAATCAATACCGCGCATTGATTTCGTAAGCGAAACAAATACAGCGCATGTATTTATTACGGCTACGATCAAATGCGAGTTTAATCAACGACCGGAATTAGCGCCGAGATCGCGGAAGGAGAATTCGGCGGTTTGTGGGCATCGCCACATCGAATGATACGTGGCAAAGTTACATTGGAGCGCGGCATCTCCGTGGATTAAAGGAGCGAATCCGGACATACCACGTGTCGACATTTAAGGCATGTCGTACAGTGTCCGTACATAAAGTACACCGGCAACTGTTCTTTTGCGTACGGAACTGTAATCTGATTGTTTCTGTACATCAGTAGATAGAGTCTGTGAGAGAGATAGGACTTAGAAAAATTAGAAGATAGGACCCTCTCTCCCAGAGAGCTTTTGTACAAAAGGTCAACTTTGACCCTCCATAACTTACTGCTCAGGGGAGCAAATTCAGAGATTCTTTTTGCTATCGACTCAGGGGAGTCTTCTCTTCACAAGGGTGAAGGTGGTGAGAGTTTTTGTCTGCCATGGTGGCAGTTATTTTTGCTTAAACACAAAAGGGTCAAGATTATCCTAGAGGCTTCTTGGAAGCTGTCCACTTTGAGGACTTATGGAGGTCTCAGAGTTTCACGTTATGGGCCCACCCTCTAGGGTACCAATCTTTAATGGAACTAGCTTCATATACTGGGAAAGTATGATGATAGGAGCTCTATGCGAAAAAAGGTTTTGGGGGATAGTGAGTTGACGATTGGGGCGTCCATCAAGTCTTGGAATTCCTCCAGGGTTTAAACGAAGCAGATTCACCAGGAAAGAGGATTCACCTTCAACGGAGGAAACAAAGGAAGGAGAGGTGGTGGACAAAGGAAAGGAGAAGGAGGCGACCACACCAATAGCAACTAGTTTAGCATTCATGTCACCTATTCCGAGGAACGAGGAGAATGATACTGAAACCTGGGACTTCAACAATATGGCGGCAAAGCACTTCATCCTACGCCATCTCACTCAAGGACTTGCATGTCCTCATTTGCAGGTAGAGAGGGCATCCGATCTTTGGATGGCTCTCATAGAGATGTACCGAAGTGGTACGATTCAGCAACAACAGTTGGCTGATCAGAAAGTTAAGGAGTATGCATACAAAGGGGGAAATATGTTGGATTTTTGCAATGAGCTTGCTACACTCTTCATGGAGCTAGAGAGTGCGGGAAAAGTTTTTAGTGAAAAAGAAAAGGTTAACTGTTTACTAATGAAGTTACCTGATATGTTCGAGAACATAGTCAACCGTGTGCAGGACTTGCCGGACTCAAGGTGGATATGGAACTCAGTGGTAGGGATGATTCTCGTTCGAGAGAATACGATTGAGATCCGAACGGGAGGAAAGAGTGGCCAAGCCTTGGCAACAGCGAACGATTGGAGAAACAAGGATTCCCGGAAACCAGTCGGAAACTATGGGGGTAGGGAGCAGAAAAAACAGGTTGACGAGTTCGAACCAAGGGCTCCCAAAGGTTTATGTCATTTTTGTAAGAAACCGGGGCACTATATGGCAGAGTGCACTAAGCTAACCGAGCTTCGGTTAAAGGAGGGGCAGACCGGTGGTTCCCCGAGAGGAAAGAAAAAGGCCCTTGTCACACAGGTACTTGAGGCGGAATCCGAGGGCGAGGACGATGAGCTCCTTTTGGATGAGGAGTTGGAGGCGAAAACTGAGGTTGAAATTCCGCGAAGGCAGAAATGTGCTTACCGTGGATTGAATGGTGAAGCAGGCTAGATTATAGATTCAGGTGCCTCAATGCACATGTGTAAGGATAGGCACTTGTTCACTAAGATAAGAAAGATTCCCACCGTAGAGATAGAGTACGGGGATGGGAGGATAGTCACCACTACTCTTGTAGGATCAGTAGATCTGAAAGTGTTAGTAGAAGGAAAGACATCCATATTAACATTCTCCGATGTATTGTTTATTCCGGAGCTGAACAAAAACCTTATCTCTACATCAGTGTTAGATGATAAGGGTTTTTTTACTAGCACTAGGGAAGGAGTGTTTACTGCTAGTTTTGAGGAGGATGTCTATTTCATTGCTGAGAAAGGTAGCCATGGGATGTTTAGGCTGATATTAAGTAATAAAACGAAGAAACTTTATTATGCTGGTGTCCATGATATTATGATGTGGCATAAGAGGCTTGGGCATGTGAATCTACATAACCTAAGAGAGATGAAAAAGATGGGAGTGGTGGAAGGGATTCAGTTAAGTGAGAGTGAGGATATAAGTGATTGTAGTGGGTGTGCTCAAGGTAAAGCACACACATTACCCTTTCCTAAAACAGCCACCTACAAGGGAGAAAAACTTCTAGATCTAGTACACACAGATATTTGGGGACCGGCTAGAGTGCCGTCACCAGGGGGGAAGAGATTTATGATGACTATAACTGATGATTGGTCTCGATATTCCCGAGTGTATTTTTTGAAAAACAAGTCAGAAGCTGAGGATTGTTTTAGACAATATAAAGCATGGAGCGAAAAACTCCATGAAACTCCAATCAAGAGAGTAAGGAGTGACAATGGTGGAGAGTATACTTCTAACCAGTTTGAGGATTTTCTGAGGGAAGATGGGGTTCAACACCAAAAGACAGTTCAGAAAATCCTGAACAGAATGGGGTAGCTGAAAGGTTAAATAGAACACTAAGTGATAGTGCTAGAAGTATGTTGTCGGATAAGAAGATAGGAAAAAGGTTTTGGGCAGAAGCAATGAACTGTGCTAATTACCTCAAAAATAGAGTTCTTACTTCAGCTATAAAAGATCAAACACCTTATGAGAGATGGACAGGCCGGAAACCAGACTTATCTCATTTAAAGGTTTTCGGCAGTCAAGTATTCAGTCTAGATACAGATCGGTCTAATTGGAAGCTAGATCCTAAAGGAAAACCGGAATACTTATTAAGATATGATGAGGATGTTAAAGGATATAGAGTGTATGATCTAAAAAGAGAAGATATAATTATAGTAAAGCATCTAGTAGTTATGGATGAAGGAAAGTCTGTGGATCCCTTCAAATATACAAAGTGAGTAAAAATCAGATTTGAGTCAGAAAATTCTGATGACTTTGAGCTTCCTAACTATCCAGGTTTTAGAGACGATGACATTTTTGCAGGTACAAATCAGACTGAAAAGGACTCGGCTGTGGAAACTCCAGTGACAACTCTACCCGAAGCGGAAGACGTGGTGGAAATTGATTCGGAATCAAGAGATAGGGGAGAAACCAAGTTTGTTTGAAAGAATCCACGAGAACCATCTATTCCGGCCTCAGATTTTGAAGGGGGTAGGAGAAGTAGTAAAAGACTGCAAGAAAAAAATGTTAATAACAAGGTAACAAAAATATCTCATCAAGATGAACCTCAAACTTATGGAGAGGCGATGACTTGTCCAGAAAGAAATCGGTGGAAGACAGCCATCAATGAAGAGATGGCCTCAATTATGGCAGCCGATACTTGGGAGCTGGTGGATTGTCCACCTAACCGAAAACCAATCGGTTGTAAGTGGGTTTTCAAATTAAAACTGAACCCAGATAACACAATCGAGCGCTAGAAGGCCCGACTAGTGGCAAAGGGATTTACACAAAAGGAGGGAATTGACTACGAGGAAACCTTTGCCCCAGTGGTCAGATTTCCCTCCGTCCGCATACTTCTCACCCTGGCAGCAGCGGAAGACATGGAAGGGCACCAGATGGACATCAAAACAACCTTTTTGCATGGAGAATTGGAAGAGGAGATCTTCATGCGACAACCCGAAGGGTTTGTGGAAGAAGGAGAGGAGAGTAAGGTATGCTAGCTGATTAAATCTCTTTATGGTTTGAAACAGGCGCCTCGACAGTGGAATAAGAAGCTTGATGAGTTTCTTACAGGTCTGAGATATATCCGGATCAGCTCAGATCACTCAATCTATGTTTTCGAAGATGAGGAAGGTTTTATATTTATTGCAATTTATGTTGATGATTTGCTTGTTTTAAGTAAATCAATGGAAAAAATTAATAAACTGAAAACCGATCTTAAGGGGAGATTTGAAATGAAGGATATGGGGGAAGCAAAATATATTTTGGGATTTCAAGTAGAGAGAGACCGAAAAAGAAAAATTATAAGATTGACTTAAAAGGAAGCAATAGGGAACATGCTTGAAAAATTTCAAATGGATAAAGCTAATAGTTGTACAACTCCAATGGAATTGAAGAAGGGAAGTGAGGGGAGTGAGGAAAAAGGAGTCATAGTCTTAGACGAGGAATTATCTCCTGAAGAACAGAAGTTCATGCAGACTATTCCTTACAGGCAAGTAGTGGGAAGTCTAATCTATTTTATGAATTGTACCTGGCCGGATTTAGCTGCAGCTGTAGGAGTGCTGATAGAAGTCTAAATGCTCCCACTAAGAAGGATTGGGAGGCAGCTAAGAGAGTTCTTAGATACTTGATAGGAACTAGGGATCTATGGTTGCATTTGGGTGGGGAGAATACTGACATCACTACTTGGAGTGATGCTAGTTATGGTGATGCTCCGATGTGGAGATGCACTTCTGGATATGTATTATATGTGGGTGATGGGGCTTGCTGTTGGAGTTGCAAACAGCAAAAGGTTATTGCTCAGTCCACCATGGAGGTTGAGTATATGGCCTCTTGCTCTGCTGTAAAAGAATTGATGTGGGTCAAGTCTTTACTTGGTGAACTTTGTCATCTTAAGAGTGGTGTGCAGAAAATATTTTGTGATAATCAAGCAGCAATCGCTATTTCTGCCAATCCTAAACATCATTTTAAAGCTAAACACATGGACATTAGACTCAACTTTGTTAGAGAGAAAGTAGAAAATAAAATAATCAGTTTAGAGTACTAACTAGATAGTGAGATGGTAGCAAATATGATGACCAAACCTGTGCCTTCCCCTAAGCTAATTTTCTGCAGGGAGAAGTGTGGTCTGAAATTAAAGATTGACTAGAAAATACGGGGAGTGTAGAAATTAATGGTTTTAAGAATTTTCTAGGTCTGAGTAGAAAGAAAGAAACCGAGGCAGTCTACCTCTAACTTCTCTCTCCAACTCTCAAACTTGTTGCAGTCACTGAGAAATAGGAGAGGAAGCTAGAGCCATGGCTACCTAGGCTATCCTCAGGTTTACGGGAAATTTATATTAGTATAGGGAATAATTACTAAAAGGTATGTGCCGGCGACAGGATTTGATCCTGGTACCTGCCGGCCGTCAGGGAGTAGATAGCCGGTAGCCTTAGCCGTTAAGTCTAAGGTAGTGTTACGTAGTATATAGTACGATAATTATTTAAACATGTACACGTAGGATAAGACATTTAACTGTAACTGTTAACGGGATACATAAATATGGTAGTGTAAAAGTACGAATTACGGTACGGATAAGAAATCAATACCGCGCATTGATTTCGTAAGCGAAACAAATACCGCGCATGTATTTATTACGGCTACGATCAAATGCGAGTTTTGTAGAAATTAATGGTTTTAAGAATTTCTAGGTCTAAATAGAAAGAAAGAAGCCGAGGCAGTCTACCTATAACTTCTCTCTCCAACTCTCAAACTTGTCGCAGTCACTGAGAAATCGGAGAGGAAGCTTGAGCCATGGCTACCTAGGCTTTCCTGAGGTTTACGGGAAATTTATATTAGTTCGGGTTTATTTATTTAAAAGGTATGTGCCGGCGGCAGGAATTGATCCTTTTACCTACTGGCCGGCAGATAGGAAATAGCCGGTAGCCTTAGCCGTTAAGTCTAGGAGTCATGATACGTAGTATATAGTTTGATAGTTATTTAAAAATGTATACGTACGATTATTCATTTAACTATAATAGATTACGGGATACATAGATCCGGTAATATAAAAAGTACGGATTACGGTACGAACTATAAATCAATACCGCGCATTTGTTTCGTAAATGAAACAAATACCGCACATGTATTTATTACGGCTACGATTAAATTAGATTCTAATCAGACGGCCGCAATTAGCGCCGAGATCGCGGAGGAAGTTTTCGCCGGTTTGTGGCCATCGCCACATCAGATGACGCGTGGCGAAATCTCGTTGGATCGTGGAATCCCCGGAGATTATGGCATCGAATTCGAATATGACATGTGTCGACATTTAGGCCTTCTCGTACAATGTCCGTACCTAAAGTACACCGGCACCTGTACTTTTGCGTACGGAACTCAATTCTGATTTGTTCAGTTCATCAGTAGATAGAGTCTGTGAGTGAGATAGGTCCTAGAAAAATTAGGAGATAGGACCCTCTCTCCCAGAGAGCTTCTGTACAAAAGGTCAACTTTGACCCTCCATAACTTACTGCTCAGGGGAGCAAATTCAGAGATTCTTTTTGCTATCGACTCAGGGGAGTCTTGCCTTCACAGGGGTGAAGTTGGTCAGAGTTTTTGTCTGCCATGGTGGCAGTTATTTTTGCTTAAACACAAAGGGGTCAAGATTATCCTAGAGGCTTCTTGGAAGCTGTCCACTCTGAGGACTTATGGAGGTCTCAGAGTTTCAGGTTATGGGCCCACCCTCTAGGGTACCAATCTTTAATGGAACTGGCTTCATATACTGGGAAAGTATGATGATAGGAGCTCTATACGAAAAAAGGTTTTGGGGGATAGTGAGTGGACGATTGGGGCGTCCATCAAGTCTTGGAATTCCTCCAGGGTTTAAAGGAAGCAGATTCACCAGGAAAGAGGATTCACCTTCAACGGAGGAAACAAAGGAAGGAGAGGTGGTGGACAAAGGAAAGGAGAAGGAGGCGACCACACCAATAGCAACTGGTTTAGCATTCATGTCACCTATTCTGAGGAACGAGGAGAATGATACTGAAACCTGGGACTTCAACAATATGGCGGCAAAGCACTTCATCCTACGCCATCTCACTCAAGGACTTGCATGTCCTCATTTGCAGGTAGAGAGGGCATCCGATCTTTGGATGGCTCTCATAGAGATGTACCGAAGTGGTACGATTCAGCAACAACAGTTGGCTGATAAGAAAGTTAAGGAGTATGTATACAAAGGGGGAAATATGTTGGATTTTTGCAATGAGCTTGCTACACTCTTCATGGAGCTACAGAGTGCGGGAAAAGTTTTTAGTGAAAAAGAAAAGGTTAACTGTTTACTAATGAAGTTACCTGATGAGTTCGAGAACATAGTCAACCGTGTGCAAGACTTGCCAGACTCAAGGTGGATATGGAACTCAGTGGTAGGGATGATTCTCGTTCGAAAATCTACGATTGAGATCCGAAGGGGAGGAAAGAGTGGCCAAGCCTTGGTAACAGCGACAGATTGGAGGAACAAGGATTCCCGGAAACCAGTCAGAAACTATGGGGGTAGGGAGCAGAAAAAACAGGTTGACGAGTTCGAACCAAGGGCTCCCAAAGGTTTATGTCATTTTTGTAAGAAACCGGGGCACTATATGGCAGAGTGCACTAAGCTAACCGAGCTTCGGTTAAAGGAGGGGCAGACCGGTGGTACCCCGAGAGGAAAGAAAAAGGCCCTTGTCACACAGGTACTTGAGGCGGAATCCGAGGACGAGGACGATGAGCTCCTTTTGGATGAGGAGTTGAAGGCGAAAAAACTGAGGTTGAAATTCCACGAAGGCAGAAATGTGCTTATGGTGGATTGAATGGGTAAGCAGGCTGGATTATAGATTCAGGTGCCTCAATGCACATGTGTAAGGATAGGCACTTGTTCACTGAGATAAGAAAGTTTCCCACCGTAGAGATAGAGTACGGGGATGGGAGGATAGTCACCACTACTCTTGTAGGATCAGTAGATCTGAAAGTGTTAGTAGAAGGAAAGACATCCATATTAACATTCTCCCATGTATTGTTTATTCCGGAGCTGAACAAAAACCTTATCTCTACATTAGTGTTAGATGATAAGGGTTTTTTTACTAGCACTAGGGAAGGAGTGTTTACTGCTAGTTTTGAGGAGGATGTCTATTTCATTGCTGAGAAAGGTAGCCATGAGATGTTTATGCTGATATTAAGTAATGAAACGAAGAAACTTTATTATGCTGGTGTCCATGATATTATGATGTGGCATAAGAGGCTTGGGCATGTGAATCTAGATAAGCTAAGAGAGATGAAAAAGATGGGAGTGGTGGAAGGGATTTAGTTCAGTGAGAGTGATGATATAAGTGATTGTAGTGGGTGTGCTCAAGGTAAAGCACACAGATTACCCTTTCCTAAAACAGCCACCTACAAGGGAGAAAAACTTATAGATCTAGTACACACAGATATTTGGGGACCAGCTAGAGTGCCGTCACCGGGGGGAAGAGATTTATGATGACTATAATTGATGATTGGTCTCGGTATTCTCGGGTGTATTTTTTGAAAAACAAGTCAGAAGCCGAGGATTGTTTTAGACAATATAATGCATGGAGCAAAAAACTACATGAAACTCCAATCAAGAGAGTAAAGAGTGACAATGGTGGAGAGTATACTTCTAACCAGTTTGAGGATTTTTTGAGGGAAGATGGGATTCAACACCAAAAGACAGTTCCAGAAAATCTGGAACAGAATGGGGTAGCTGAAAGGTTAAATAGAACACTAAGTGATAGTGCTAAAAGTATGTTGTCGGATAAGAAGATAGGAAAAAGGTTTTGGGCAGAAGCAATGAACTGTGCTAATTACCTCAAAAATAGAGTTCTTACTTCAGCTATAAAAGATCAAACACCTTATGAGAGATGGACAGGCCGAAAACAAGACTTATCTCATTTAAAGGTTTTCGGCAGTCAAGTGTTCAGTCTAGATACTGATCGGTCCAATTGGAAGCTAGATCCTAAAGGAAAACCGGGATACTTATTAGGATATGATGAAGATGTTAAAGGATATAGAGTTTATGATCTAAAAAGGGAAGATATAATCTTAGTAAAGCATCTAGTAGTTATGGATGAAGGAAAATCTGTGGATCCCTTCAAATAAACGAAGTCAGTAAAAATCAGATTTGAGTCAGAAAATTCAGATGACTTTGAGCTTCCTAACTATCCAGGTTTTAGAGAAGATGACATTCTTGCAGGTACAAATCAGACCAAAAAGGACTCGACTGTGGAAACTCCAGTGACAACTCTACCCGAAGCGGAAGACGTGGTGGAAATTGATTCGGAATCAAGGGATAGGGGAGAAGTTGAGTTTGTTCGAAAGAATCCACGAGAACCATCTATTTCGGCCTCAGATTTTGAAGGGGGAAGGAGAAGTAGTAAAAGACTGCAAAAAAAACAGGTTAATAACAAGGTAACAAAACTATCTCATCAAGATGAACCTCAAACTTATGGAGAGGCGATGAATTGTCCAGAAAGAAATCGGTGGAAGACAGCCTTCAATGAAGAGATGGCCTCAATTATGGCAGCTGATACTTGGGAGCTGGTGGATTGTCCACCTAACCGAAAACAATCGGTTGTAAGTGGGTTTTCAAATTAAAACTGAACCCAGATAACACAATCGAGCGCTAGAAGGCCCGACTAGTGGCAAAGGGATTTACACAAAAGGAGGGAATTGACTACGAGGAAACCCTTGCCCCAGTGGTCAGATTTCCCTCCGTCCGCATACTTCTCACCTTGGCAGCAGCGGAAGACATGGAAGTGCACCAGATGGACATCAAAACAGCCTTTTTGCATGGAGAATTGGAAGAGGAGATCTTCATGCGACAACCCGAAGGGTTTGTGGAAGAAGGAGAGGAGAGTAAGGTATGCCGGCTGATTAAATCTCTTTCTGGTTTGAAACAGGCGCCTCGACAGTGGAATAAGAAGCATGATGAGTTTCTTACCGGTCTAGGATATATTCGGATCAGCTCAGATCACTCAATCTATGTTTTCGAAGATGAGGAAGGTTTTATATTTATTGCAATTTATGTTGATGATTTGCTTGTTTTAAGTAAATCAATGGAAAAAATTAATAAACTAAAAACCGAACTTAAGGGGAGATTTGAAATGAAGGATATGGGGGAAGCAAAATATATTTTGGGAATTCAAGTAGAGAGAGACCAAAAAAGAAAAATTATAAGATTGACTCAAAAGGAAGCAATAGGGAACATGCTTGAAAAATTTCAAATGGATAAAGCTAATAGTTGTACAACTCCAATGGAGTTGAAGAAGGGAAGTGAGGGGAGTGAGGAAGGAGGAGTCATAGTCTTAGACGAGGAATTATCTCCTGAAGAACAGAAGTTCATGCAGACTATTCCTTACAGGCAAGTAGTGGGAAGTCTAATCTATTTTATAAATTGTACCTGGCCGGATTTAGCTGCAGCTATAGGAGTGCTGAGTAGAAGTCTAAATGCTCCCACTAAGAAGGATTGGGAGGCAGCTAAGAGAGTTCTTAGATACTTGATAGGAACTAGGGATCTATGGTTGCATTTTGGTGGGGAGAATACTGACATCACTACTTGGAGTGATGCTAGTTATGGTGATGCTCCGATGAGGAGATGCACTTCTGGATATGTATTATATGTGGGTGATGGGGCTTGCTGTTGGAGTAGCAAACAGCAAAAGGTCATTGCTCAGTCCACCATGGAGGTTGAGTATATGGCCTCTTGCTCTGCTGTAAAAGAATTGATGTGGGTCAAGTCTTTACTTGGTGAACTTGGTCATCTTAAGAGTGGTGTGCAGAAAATATTTTGTGATAATCAAGCAGCAATCGCTATTTCTGCCATCCTAAACATCATTTTAAAGCTAAACACATGGACATTAGACTCAGCTTTGTTAGAGAGAAAGTAGAAAATAAAATAATCAGTTTAGAGTACCGACCAGATAGTGAGATGGTAGCAGATATGATGACCAAACCTGTGCCTTCCCCTAAGCTAATTTTCTGCAGGGAGAAGTGTGGTCTGAAATTAAAGATTGACTAGAAAATAAGGGGAGTGTAGAAATTAATGGTTTTAAGTATTTTCTAGGTCTGAATAGAAAGAAAGAAGCCGAGGCAGTCTACCTCTAACTTCTCTCTCCAACTCTCAAACTTGTCGCAGTCACTGAGAAATTGGAGAGGAAGCTAGAGCCATGGCTACCTAGGCTATCCTGAGGTTTACGGGAAATTTATATTAGTTCGGGTTTATTTATTTAAAAGGTATGTGCCGGCGGCAGGAATTGATCCTTGTACCAACCGGCCGGCAGACAGGAAACAGCCGGTAGCCTTAGCCGTTAAGTCTAGGAGTCATGATACGTAGTATATAGTTTGATAGTTATTTAAATATGTATAGGTACGATTATTCATTTAACTATAATAGATTACGAGATACATAGATCCGGTAATATATAATGCACGGATTACGGTACGGACTATAAATCACTACAGCGCATTTGTTTCGTAAATGAAACAAATACCGCACATGTATTTATTACGGCTACGATTAAATTAGATTCTAATCGGACGGCCGCAATTAGCGCCGAGATCGCGGAGGAAGTTTTCGGCGGATTGTGGCCATCGCCACATTAGATGACGCGTGGCGAAATGTCGTTAGATCGTGGAATCCCCGGAGATTATGGCATTGAACCCGGATATGACATGTGTCGACATTTAGGCCTTGTCGTACAATGTCCGAACCTAAAGTACACCGGCAGCTGTACTTTTGCGTACGGAACTCAATTCTGATTGGTTCCGTACATCAGTAGATAGAGTCTGTGAGTGAGATAGAACTTAGAAAAATTAGGAGATATGACCCTCTCTCCCAGAGAGCTTCTGTACAAAAGGTCAACTTTGACCCTCCATAACTTACTGCTCAGGGGAGCAAATTCAGAGATTCTTTTTGCTATCGACTTAGGGGAGTCTTGTCTTCACAGGGGTGAAGGTGGTCAGAGTTTTTGTCTGCCAGGGTGGCAGTTATTTTTGCTTAAACACAAAGGGGTCAGGATTATCCTAGAGGCTTCTTGGAAGCTCTCCACTCTGAGGACTTATGGAGGTCTCAGAGTTTCAAGTTTAATCGGACGGCCGAAAATAGCGCCGAGATCGCGGAAGGAGAATTCGGCGGTTTGTGGGCATGGCCACATCGGATGACACGTGGCGAAGTTACATTGGAGCGCGGCATCTCCGAGGATTAAAGGAGCGAATCCGGACATACCACCTGTCGACATTTAAGGCCATGTCGTACAATGTCCGTACTGAAAGTACACCGGCGGCTGTACTTTTGCGTACGGAACTCTAATCTGATTGGTTCCGTACATTAGTAGATAGAGTCTGTGAGAGAGATAGGACTTAGAAAAATTAGAAGATAGGACCCTCTCTCCCAGAGAGCTTCTGTACAAAAGGTCAACTTTGACCCTCCATAACTTACTGCTCAGGGGAGCAAATTCAGAGATTCTTTTTGCTATCGACTCAAGGGAGTCTTCTCTTCACAGGGGTGAAGGTGGTCAGAGTTTTTGTCTGCCAGGGTGGCAGTTTTTTTTGCTTAAACACAAAGGGGTCAGGATTATCCTAGAGGCTTCTTGGAAGCTGTCCACTCTGAGGACTTATGGAGGTCTCAGAGTTTCATGCGAGACTACCCTTTTCCCCATGATGGTCAACTATCTCTTTGGGGGTGCCTTGGCGGATTACAAGGAGCGGCAACATCTCCTAATGGCTCTTAGCATCAAAATATCAGATCCGACTCTCGATGTGGTAGTTTTACAAGCGGAAGCTGATTTGGCTGCAGCAGCAGCCGCTTCTGTTTCTCCCGTCTTTACCAAAAACATGAAGTTGCAGGCCCATGGTCGAGCCTACGTTAACGAACTGCAAGGTATTCAGGCAGCTCGAGCTGCCACTCAAATGATCGCCAACCCCACTCCGTGCACCACACTCCTTGACGCCTGGAGACTATTGTATACTAAGAGGAATGAGTCCGCTATCAAGGAATTCACAGACTTTCAATGCTTGAAGAATGAGACGCCTCAAACCCTTTTCAATAGGCTCTCCAGTCTTTGCTAGAAAACCAAGCTGTCAACAATTGGTCTTCCAGCAATGGTAACAAAATATTTTATTGTTGTCCGAAATTCGTTTGGACCCACCAGACAGTCTACTTTACATAACTGGATCGCAGGTTAAGCAATTCAAGACATTAACCCCTCGGCTAAAGAAATTTCCCTGGCAGCCATGAAACTGTACGACCACTTCGTCAACAGTGAGGCTAGGGAAAAGGCGGTCAACGGCAAAGCTAAAGCAAATTTCGTCGGGTTTGCCGGAGAAACCTCTTTGAGCAGAGAAGAGCAGGATGAACTCCAAGCTTTGCGGAAGCTTAAGGGCAAACAGGCAGCTGATAGCGGATCAAAACCCGGAATGGGGGCGGATGAAAGGATGATTTTGTATAATTGTCTGAACTGCTAGCAGAACGGCCACGGGTGGAAACGATGCCCCCGAAAACTAAAACCGGAACTCGCTCTGAAACAGAAGGAATGGGAAAAATAAAGGGCTGAAAAGACTCAGAAGCAAAACGAAAAGAAACAAGGAGGGGGATCAGAGGACAAAACTCTAGTAACAAAGGATAATTACCGCCCAACCCCCTGGTCCGAAACCTCCAAAGTGTCTCAAGCCCAGTTGAGACTAATCAAACTTCCTAAATTCGATGACGCCAAAATTTCTAATGAATTACGGAGCAAATATACTACCGAGGGTTCGAAATGCGAGGCATGCCGTTTTATGGGGCACAAGGAAGGGCATTGTTTCCGAAATAATGGACTGCCAGAGGAGATGATGCAATACGCCCTGTTTACCGGTGAAGGGGAAGCCGCCTTGAATTCTCTCCCTTTTCAGCTCCTTTACCCCAAGGGACGCCGCAGAATGGAGGAACCCGAAAAAAACACCGGCAAGTCGAGCAACCCGTACCCTTGAATAGATAATTCAACATCAAAGCCAGTAATTGGCCGCGATGGTTTTAGAATTAGCGGCCTTACGTTTAAATTCTCCCTCCCGTCCAGCTGCTCTGACACGTACTCAAAAACTCCAACGGAGAAAACAAGAGCTATTACAAAAGCTAGCGGAGCTTGAACAGGAAGCCATGGCGGCTGGAGATGATGACGACATTATGGGATGGGATATGACACATCTAAGAGTTAACCATGCCCTGACTTTTCATTCAGGAGCTTGGAATGTGGGGGTGGGGGATAAGCAAAGACAACTCCGTCACACAACATCACAGCAAAGGAGGGACAAACAAGGACTGGCCCCGAGAGATCATAATTGAAAGACCACTGGACCATTGTCATTCACTCCCTGGGCGGTAATACTGAACAATGACACCGGCCTAGGAATAAAACCTACAAACCCTCCCCCACAAGCTATGAAGAAACTGTCGCCCGGATTAGGAAAATACAAGTTCGGAAGACAAAGGGAGACACAGAAAAACGCTAAAGAGGAAGAGGAGCGGAAAACCCAGAACTGGTTCAAACAAAACATGGCTGAACGCCCTAAGGATGAAACACCAGCAAACCCTCCCAAGCCAGGCTCGGACGCTGAAAACGAGGAAGCAGAAGGGGGGGAGCAAGAAAAGCAGAAAACGAAGGAGAATACCCCCATTTCCTCACCTAAAGCTGTGCCTCCTTCCTCCAAACCAACTGCTATGTTAGTCCGTCACTTAATGCCCTACGCCCTTACACATGTCAAAACTCTCGCCTCATCACACAATCTATCAGAAATATCCTTATTCATGCATTGAGAGAGGAAATTCACTTGGGACGGGAGAAGGTAGAGGCGGCAGATCAATCCAGTTCCGTTTTTCTATCCGCCGAACCCAAGACCTCTATGATGGATAGGGATTACAAAGCCTTATCGCTGGCTCTCATCCTAAACCGGACCAGAAATTTTAAGCTCAACGCATACGGGGGCTATCACGATATCGTGGTCGATACTGGTGCGCTTCCAAATTTAATAACAACTTCTGCTTTTTAGCAGATGCCTGTGGAATCACGCCCAGAAATTTTACCAAGCGATATCTGCCTGAGTACAGTAAGCAGCAGAAGTCAACCGGTTTATGGAATCATCAAAGCTATGAAAATTGAATTCTCATATGATGTTGGTCAACGAGTCAGGATCAAGCTCCCCTTTTTAGTGGTGGAAGCGAAGTAGTTCGAGATTATGCTGGGGATGGCAACTTGGACCCGACTGAATATGGAGTTGAGTGTGTGGAAGGAGCGTTCACGGTGAGGGACCCCAAGGAGCCTGAAGGGACCCAGGTGGTGGTGCCCTTAGGATTATGGAGTAGGGGAATGATAAATGCGCCCGTGTCCGGCTATTACCCTGTATATTCCACATCCTCTCCAGCTGAACTTTTTGCATGCTCACCAGATATTGCCAACGAAATATAACAATTCCCTATTTCCAAGTGGTGGGAAGAGGGATACCAAGCCCGACTATTTCTGATGGCAGCACATCGGCGGGGAGTGAAACAAGCTTTTACAGCTATAGCACCAATTGAGATCCTTTACATTCTTCGGTCAGAATCTTACAAAATCCTGTCCTAAGATGGGAAGTTCAACCAACAAGTGGTGT
This sequence comes from Zygnema cylindricum, assembly GCA_037447655.1. Classification (NCBI taxonomy): domain Eukaryota; kingdom Viridiplantae; phylum Streptophyta; class Zygnematophyceae; order Zygnematales; family Zygnemataceae; genus Zygnema; species Zygnema cylindricum. The sequence continues at coordinate 21,049 of JBBHKE010002254.1, read as the reverse complement.
CACTGACCATCCCAGCTTCTGGGCTCTGGATTGTATCATTATTTTCACGAATCAACATTTATTAAGAAGCGGTTTTGAAAGCAGGATAAGTAATAGAGGCGTATACGGCAGTGGAAATATCACCCAAAGCTCGAGTCGCCAGCGAGCATCGCCTTCACCAACTACACTAACTCTATCCTCAACAACTCCTTGTGTCGGGAATCCCCCAAGCTCACCAAAGCTTACCTCAAAATGTGGAAAACATCATGACCCCAGACGTAGCCAGTCAGAGAAGGGTAGATTTGGTGGTAGCAGGATGGCCTTGTAAGGGATACTCCCTAGCCGGACAAGGAAAAGGACATTCAGACCGAACAAGTAGGACTTCCTTTAATATGATACAAGTAATATCATGGATACAACAGCTCCAAGACACACCAGTGGGGTATGTTTTGGAAAATGTACACCCGGGGGATGATCGGCGACAACATGTAGCGGATAGCTGGAAACAGGTCACCCAGATTTTAGGAATCCCGTTGGTTTTCAACGCGGCACAGATGGGATCTCGGGCACACCGAGTAAGGGCTTATTAAACAAATTTAATCCCTGTTCCCATCCTCCGACAGCTCTTAGACAAGGAGATTCGGGACCACAACAACACAGTAAAACAAATCTTGAAAAAGGGGTGAATGGCCACACCCGTCACTAAAATTGACCGTTCTCCCTTCTTCAAATGCAACAAACCAAGATTTCCACGCAAAGGTCTTCCGACCTTGGTCTCCTTCCCAAACAGCCATGCGTATCGGAAAGGGGCAGCTGGAATGATATTTGACAATACTAGAGGAACATGGACAACCCCAACCATTGAAGAAACGGAGCAAGCCATGGGATTCTACCCGGACACCACAGCAGCTCAAGGTATTTCGGAACCTCAAAGATGCAGCCTAATTGGACAAAGCATGGACTTAAACGCAATCACATGGGTGATCCAATATGCCCTGGCCTTTTCAAATCTTCACTCTCCAGAGCGGCAAAACAAATACCTTCCAGCCCCTAAATTGTTGGCAATGCAAGCAACTTTGCAGCTTGAGGGGGGGAGAGAGAGACAAAAAATTCAAATCTCCCATCTGAGGGTCCCTCCAGTGGGGGGAGGCGGTTGCCCAGAAGGAAACAACTTAGCAGAAGTTGTCAACAGTAGGGTCCTGGCAGGGAGGGAAAAAGTAGACCTACAGGTAGGATCCGAATTTGATATTACTAGATGGGGACGACCCCCGGAAGCGTGGGTAGCGGTGAAGCCAAGGAAAATGGATTAGACCCTGGGAGAGCAGTTGGATCCTTGGCGAGCGTGCCTGGTAACCGTGAGGTCCAGGTGATATGTCGAAGGAGGTGTGCATGAGAAACCTGCAATCCACCCCAAATGCTGATGCTCCCTTGGATCCGTGATAATGCCCATCTCTGTTCATTACCCCCCCCCTAGGGATATGCATAGATAGTAAGGAGGAATCGAGTGGAAAAGAAAGGTGCCCTGTAGCTACTCCTCTGGAAGCCCACGAAATGCCACACTCCCAGCTACTCTCCAAAGAATAGGAAGGAAATGAGAGTCGTCCGATCCTTTCCGCAAAACTCCGGACAAACCCAAAGATGACCACAAGAGTGTGCAAATAACTCCCACGCAGAAATATAGAAATAACAAATATCGGCTTTTCAGATTAAACAATATCACCTTGCCCCAGAAAATGGAATTAAAGATAGAAATGAATGATAATGGTGAAGCGAATTCACATACCCTAGAGTGCAACGATGACCAAACTCAGCCGAAGAAAACCTCTCCCAATGGCCCCGAAGTCAGGTATGAGTCTCCCTCAACCCTCCCGGTTCCATCGCAAGGATCCGACAAGACTCTTCTTAGTTTCAAACAGCGAAAGTCCAAACCGCCCAAAAAGGAGATAGTGCCAACTACCCACCCATGTTACGGTCTCCACAAAAGACAATCCAAAACAAAGATGGCAATAGAGTCAACGACACAATGCAACCGTTCTCCAACAAAAAGATTGATTTAATTCTCTGGGGGTTTTCTCATGAGACAGTACTGAAAAAGCAACCTGTCTCCTTCGGCCCCAAGTGCCTTATACAACTAGAGTTTGTCCTACTGCTAGTTCCAAAGTCAAAGCAATGTGACAAGCCAATTAGCGACCAGCAATTGTTATTGTACTGACATAAGACAAAACAGACTGTACTACACTCAGGCTAAAAATTAGACGACTGGTCCCGGCTGGATTAGCGGCCGAGGGTCCTTCTATCACACACAAAATGAAACAAAATTCTGACTCAACGTGAAACCGCCTAACTTTGTCCCAACGTCATAAATGCTTTGCTCGGTGGTTGGGCCTGAACTAACATCATACTGACAGCTAACAGTAAGATCTATGGGATAATCCCAAATGTTACGTGTCATTCTCTAAGGTATCCCTCTACTAGAGCTACATAGAACACACACTATAATGGATCAGACACTTTGCACCGGACTAACTCCTCAGTTCGACCTCTGTTTAAGGTGAACTAAATTGCGTAGTGTTCTAGGATGAAAATAGAAAGATGTGATCCGGCTGATTGTCCTTCTCCTTCTCCGTACGCTAGAGTACGTACAAAGTGGAATGAAGCCCCGGAACCCATGGGAGTGCGAATGGGCTGAAGATGCACACGCGCTTGACAACTGTCGAGCGTGCTTGGTAACCGGGAGGTCCAGGTGATATGTCCAAGGAGGTGTGCATGAGAAACCTGCAATCCACCCCAAATGCTGATGCTCCCTTGGATCCGTGATAATGCCCATTTCTGTTCATTACCCCCCCCCCAGGGATATGCATAGATAGTAAGGAGGAATGAAGTGGAAAAGAAAGGTTCCCTGTACCCCCCCTAGATTTCCCCCCCCCCCTCTTAGTCCCACGTGACTAAGAGGATTAGACAGATTAGCCGCCAAACTCGCAGTCCCCACAGAACCACGGATTTGCGGGTTGAGAGCGGGGCTCCCAATTCAGAGGTAGGCAGCAGTCATGTCACCCCTGGTGACAGCGTTCACACACCAACAAGAGGTAGGGTACGGAGGACACATGGCAGGCAGAAAAACAGGCTGGAGGGTCTACAAAATAAGTGAGGTGGAAAGTGGGTTCATCCTCTAACCCTCGCAGATGGCAAAGGGCCACATTGATCTGATTTTCTTTAATTTTGCGGCCATCCTTTTCCAAGGTAACAACCCCTTTATTTGAGACCTCCACAACTTTCAGAATCACCTGTTCGGCCGAAATGTCCAAAGTATCCTTCTTCTGTTGCATGCGATACACAAAATCCCGGGCACAAATCGACGTTGCTGGGGGATATAATTGCCGCTCCGTCGTTGGGAATAACAGAGTTGATCTTTGTGTTGAGCAATTTGTAAATTGCCCATGGCCAGAGGTATTTCCCGCTGAAATACCTTAGCCCGGTCGGCAATCAGTTTTTCTATAGTACCCTGATTGTCCATCTCCGGAAGAACAACCGCCTGAGCCGACGCAGCCCCTGGTAGGATGGGATGTCGGCCGAAGAGAATGAAGTAAGGGCTATTGTTGGTTTTTGGAAACCTTTAGTCCTCTCTATATCACATTGATATGCTGCCATGCTGCGCTGATCACACCGCAGCCATAGCAGGGTGTATGAAAAAGATATTCTGCTGCCATGCTGCGCTGGTCACATCGCAGTCATAGCAGCTTGTTTACTATGTACTTAGTGTATTGGAAAGTACGGAATTGGACTTCAAGTGACAAGAATAAACATAGACGAAAAGTACGGTTTGCGTAAAGGGAAATGGACGACGGTACACTTCAGATACACGTGTCACTCCGTGAGGAAGTCAAGATTGGTTTTCCCGATGGAAAAGTATTGTTTTATTTTTGGGGACCGGATTTACACGTGGAGGTTCATCTTCGGTGATGAAAGAATACGTGGAAGGCGGACGGAGTCCGCCGTCATTTTGGAAGAGAAATATCGACTGTGCTGTCATTGTATGTTGGCCGTACGAAACATAATGCGGCGGTCAACATGTGATCGATTGGACTCCACCGGAGCTACTAACAGCAGCGCCGTCAGTTTGGTCAATTTGGTGAGGGACGCGAAATCGCGTCCATCACATGTTATTTATCATGGAAGGTCCAGATTCATTTGACAAAATTCGTAAGGTTGTAAATAGTTACAACAATGTTTTTGTCCTACTTGCATTAATTATTAGTGTAGATTTATTCATTCCGACATATCTTGAAGTATTCGGATATACTCACATTAATACAGGTAGTTGATTTATTACGTACGGCTGGTATGCCTCCGTACATACAGTAGTAAGCTCCAGTGTATATTTGTAGGACTTAGTCAGGTTAAGGAACTTTTTGGACAGAAACTGTTTCTGCTCCTTTTTGGGAATTTCATCTGAGAATTGCTCTCAGTTTTATAGGCAGAATTATCTGATATTTTGCATGTGTGTTCCTCTTTGTATTGGCAATATTGTGGCAAATTTGCGGACCTATTGTGTGTCTGATTTGCTTGGGGCTTCATTGTGAAGTTGGTCATATTTATCAAAGTTCTGGCAGGCTGTTTTTCTGCAACTTTGACTGAGTGTTGTGATTATTCGGTTCGTTATTATTATATGAAATTTGGTGGGAATACTTAGTGGACTAGGAACTATCTGGTTGAGTAGTTTTAGCTTGGTTTGGTTATTTTGTAGAATTCTGAGTGGAATCAAAGGAGGTTGTTTTGGGGTAGTCTGTGGTGCTTCCGAGGGTACATTCATGGCTGAAAAGGGCTATGAACAACAGCTATAAGAGTGGAGAGATGCCTGCCTGCTGAACCTATACCCCATAGCAATCCAAGGCATCCGTGTGTCCCACTCCCCCAAATCCTCTTCAACCGCATATTTCCGTAGTGACCGCTTTGTTGTCTGTACGCACCTCTCGGCCAAGCCGTCGGCTTGGGGGTGGTCTCTGCTGGTTAACCGGTGGTCAATGAGGCACTTCTTCAGAAGGTTAGCAAATTCTCCGGCAAACTCGGACCCCTGATCCGTCAGAACTTCGCACGGTGCTCCAAATTGAGACAACACTTTTTGCAAGAATACGTCCGCGATTGCTTTGGACTCCTTTCGCGGAATAACCACCAATTCAATCCACTTAGAGAAGTGTTGAATCATGACCAGAACAAAACGATTCCCCCTCCGGCTAGTAGGAGGTGGTCCTAGCAGATCCAGTGACCATCAGTAAAAGATCCCCTGGATGGGGAGGGAGTGAAGCTCAGTCCCACCCTTTTTGTCAAAAGCTGCTTTTACCCGGTCACAGGAAGGGCACGTCTGCACCACACGATTGACCTGGGCCCGCAACCCATGCCACCAATACGACCCTGTGACTAGCGAGGTGGTTCGTTTCTGTCCGAAGTGCCCGCATTGCTGGTGAAGCTGAACAATGAGCAATTCTCGATCTGCCGGAGGGGGAACCACTTTCCTCGTCCCATCGGCCCATTTCCGGAGAAGGATGCCTCGGTCCCATTCATAAGCCGCCATTCGGTTCTGAACACGGGACAATTGACTTCCGGCAAGGTGGGATAGAGGAGAGCCCTTCTGGATAGATTGGAGGGAATCGCTGTCATTCCATATATCCTTCCGGCCGGCTCCAATGGGGGCCTGCCCCTCTACATCTGCAGCAAAAGTTGACAGTCCTCCTTCGGCCCGAGGCAGCCAAATAAAAGCAGAGGAAGCCCGGATAAGTCCCAGGCTGAGCTCAGGGTCTTCGTCATGTCGCGCCCTAGTAGAGTCTCTGGTGGAAGGGTCCGGATTCCTGCTGAGTCCGTCGGCATTCCCATGAATCTCCCCGGCTCTATGGATGATGCTGAAATCATATTCCTGTAAGATGAGAACCCATCTGGCTAGCTTTCCTGTCAACTTACTGTTCTCCATGATCCATTTGATGGGCTGGTGATCGGTAATAAGGGTGAAGTGAACTCCGTATAGGTAAGGCCAGAAGTGCTGGATGGCCCAAACCGCGGAGAGTAATTCCCCATGGTAACTGCTGCAATTCCCCTCGGCTCTGTTATTACTCCGGCTTGCGTAGGCCACTACATACTCAGCCCGTGCATCGTCCAATTGAGCCAAAACTGCTCCCTATCCGAACCTGCTCCAATTCGTATAAAGGAGAAAAGGCCGCTGGTGATCGGGCATCCGGAGCACAGGATGCTGTTTGAGGGAATCCTTCAAGAATTGGAATGCTATCTGTTGTTCTTCCTTCCACTGCCACTCCTGGTCCTTTCGCAACAATTGGTTCAATGGCTGAGCGTGGCTACTGTTGTCTTTTTAAAAAGCTTTTAGTCTCAGAGCAGCGCAGCAGCGCAGCAACTATACACACAGCAGCGCAGCTGCTATACGGAAGAGCAACGCAGCTGCTATACAGCAGAGCTGCGCAGCAGCGCAGCAGCAAAGCAGCGCAGCAGCGAAGTTGCGACACAGACAGGACAAACGCAGCTGCGGTTACTTTGGATAAGATCCGTACGGACAACGCAGCTGCTACTATCATGGATATGATTCGGTGCAGGACATCGCAGCCGCGGGTGATGTAAATGTGATCCGGTACGGGACAACGCAGCTGCGATTGATATGAATCTAGTCAACGGACGAGATACATAAGAGTATCACAAGTGACTTAGCCGACAAGTATTTGTACAAACACGCTCTCGGCTGAGATGGGAGAGCCACTCTCGGACGAGCTACTCAGGATCTCCACTACTCCTCCCACTGGGCGTATGATCCAGCCTCGGTCGCTTCTTGCAACCCGCTGCACCAGCTCCTTCTTAAGCTTCAACTCATGAATATTGTGAAGGGCTAGAATCTCCTTACGACCGGATCGGTTAGGATCCGACAAGAGTTCAGGATCCATGTATGTCTCCACTATTGGAGCCTTTGATCTGGTATAACGAACCACCTCAGGAGAGTGGCCTGGGACCGATTCCTTGTGAGCCAAACCCTTTCTACGAGATCAGGGAGATAAAGGTTGTCTTTATACCTTCCCCGTGGCCCTAGCCCTGGCGGCCTCGGACACCGTCGGAAAGTTTTCAGGGGAAAAGACAAGAGGAGGTGGAGGTGAGGGTTGCCTCTCTGTCGGCCTCGGAGGAGCCTCGAGGACAACCGGCTTGGGCATCATCCCCTTAAGAAACTGTTATATGTTCAAAGCAGAGGTGAAAGGGACCGATTCCTCAGGCACCTGGGACTCTTCCTCTTGTGCCACCCCTTCTTGTCTTTCGTGTTCTTCCGGACTAACACCGGAAGGATCCCTATCCGGAGCTTCACCTCTGCCCATGACTTACACGAGCAGATGAGCTAGATCTTTCGGATAAAATACACCACCCTAAGCAACTATCCTCTTAAACAGAAGGGGACAGTGGCTTTTTCAGTACTGTGCTACTCCGCTGGAAGCCCACGAAATGCCACACTCCCAGCTACTCTCCAAAGAATAGGAAGGAAATGAGAGTCGTCCGATCCTTTCCGCAAAACTCCGGACAAACCCAAAGATGACCACAAGAGTGTGCAAATAACTCCCACGCAGAAATATAGAAATAACAATATCGGCTTTTTAGATTAAACAATATCACCTTGCCCCAAAGAATGGAATTAAAGTTTAAAATGAATGATAATGGTGAAGCGAATTCACATACCCTGGAGTGCAACGATGATAAACTCAGCCGAAGAAAACCTCTCCCAATGGCCCCGAAGTCAGGTATGAGTCTCCCTCAACCCTCCCGGTTCTACCGCAAGGATCCGACAAGACTCTACTTAGTTTCAAACAGCGAAATCCAAACCGCCCAAAGAGGAGATAATGCCAACTACCCACCCGTGCTACGGTCTCCACAAAAGACAATCCAAAACAAAGATGGCAATAGAGTCAACAACATAATGCAACCGTTCTCCAACAGAATGATTGATTTAATTCTGTGGGGGTTTTCTCAGGAGACAGTACTGAAAAAGCAACTTGTCTCCTTCGGCCCCAAGTGCCTTATACAACCAGAGTTTGTCCTACTGCAAGTTCGAAAGTCAAAGCAATGTGAGAAGCCAATCAGCGGCCAGCAATTGTTATTGTACTCACATAAGACAAAACAAACTGTACTACACTCAGGGCTAAAAATTAGACGACTGGTCCCGACTGGATTTGCGGCCGAGGGTCCTTTTATCACACACAAAATGAAACAAAGTTTTGACTCGACGTGAAACCGCCTAACTTTGTCCCAACGTCATAAATGCTTTGCCCGGTGGTTGGGCCTGAACTAACATCATAGTGACAGCTAACAGTAAGATCTACGAGATAATCCTAAATTTTACGTGTCGTTCTCTAAGGTATCCCTCTACTAGAGCTACATAGAACACACACTATAATGGATCAGACACTTTGCATCGGACTAACTCCTCAGTTCGACCTCCGTTTAAGGTGAACTAAATTGCGTAGTGTTCTAGGATGAAAATAGAAAGATCTGATCTGGCTGATTGTCCTGTTCCTTCTCCGTACGGTAGAGTCCGTACAAAGTGGAATGAAGCCCCGGAACCCCTGGGAGTGCAAATGTGCCGAAGATGCACACGCGCTTGACATCCTCAACAAAAGGCTTAGTTATCGGAGCTGTTAGCAAAAAACAAACAGGTATTTTCTTGGTCAGAATCAGATGTCGGCATTTACCAAGGGACTCCCTTACGAATTGACCTGATAGATGAGACGGCCACTGTTTGGCAAAAGCAGTACCCTTTCAGTTTTAAATAAAAAGAGTTTATCACCGCCAAAGTTCAGACCTTGGTAGAAGCTGGGTTGGTTCAGGAAAGCACCGGACTCCATGGGTTTCCTTCCCCATCTGTTCTCCCTCCTAAGAAGGATGCTTCCGGGAAGACAGTAGATTTTCGGATGTGTGGGGATTACCGAATGCTCAATGCGGCTACCATTCTGGACCGGTATCCAATGCCAACTCCAGAAGAGATTTTCGACTCTCTTTTGGGGGCCACCATCTACTCTACGCTTGATATGAAGAACGGTTTTAACCAAATTGCCATGGAACTGAAGCACCGGGAGAGAATGACATTTTGGGCAGGTTCCCGGTTATACGAGTGGATGAACATGCCCTTTGGGTTGAAGAATGCGCCGGCCAAATTCGAAAGGGCGAAGGACGAAGCCCTTTGAGGAATTGATTTTGTCAGGTGCTATATCGATGATGTGGTTATTTTCTCCAAGACTTTTGAAGAACACCTGGAGCATATCCAAATGATCCTCCGGGCACTTCAAGCAGCGGATTTGAATTGCCACCCCGGTAAAGGTATTTTCGGTGTTCAAAAAATTATTTACCTTGGAAATGAAGTCACCCCCGTGATATTGGGTCCCCATATGGTAAAGGTGGTTGATCTGGACGCTCTTCCCTGACCTCAAGATATATCAGCTCTACGCACCTTTCTTGGCCTTGCTAATTATTACCGGAGGTTCATACCCGAGTTCAGTGAAACTGTGAGACCTCCATTGGCCCTCAGAGTAGGCAGATCCAAAGAAGCTAATCTAGATAGTGTCGACTCCAAACTTGATATAAACCCAAATGACTGACCCCTTGACACTCAGAACCCCAATATAGATTCACCCTTGTCAAATAACACTTTGTGTGTGCTTAATTCCAACACAGAATACAAAGTTAGAATATGAGATTTGGACACATTCACCCACTTTGACTTTCCCTTAGAAATGCAGCCACCCTGGCAAACAAAACCTCTGACCGACTACACCTTTGTGTAGCGTGGACTCCCTTGAGTTTGCAGCAAAAAGAATTACTGAAAATGGTCAAGTAAATTGATTATGATGGCTGCCCAAATTTAGCCATTTATACAAGGTGCTCTCTCAAAGAGAGGGTCCTATCTGTCAAATTTTTCTAAGTCCTATCTCCCTCTAAAAATCTATCTACTGAAGTACGGCACCAATTAAAATACTATGTCGTACAGAAAAGTATAGGTGCCGGTGTACTTTTTTTACGGCCATAGTACGACATGGCCAAAATATTGACAGATGTCATATCTAGATTCGTTTCCATAATCCTCGGAGTTGCCGCAATCCAATGTAGCTTTGCCACATGTCACTCGATGTGGCGGTGATCGCAAACCGCCAAAATCGTACTCCGCGATCTCGGCATCCTTCGCGGCTATCCGATCGAAACTGGATTTCAATCGTGGCCGTCATAAATACTTGCGCGGCATTCTTTGCGACGTCAAACAAAATGCGTGGTATTTATTTCGTAGCTGTACCATACGTCGTACTTTACACAACTGTTTCTATGCATTATGTATATAGTTTTGTTAAATGAATTAGTCAAATTGTAACTATTTATATAACTATGATACACAATATACTCTATCCCATAACCTAGACTATTAGGATAAGGTTACCCGTTACTGCGGGTTTCACGCAAGTAGGTACCAGGATCAAATCCTGGCTTCGTGAAACTACCTTTTAGAAAACCCAATGGAACAACTGCCTGTTTCTCTTTAGACAACAGAGGTAGCCATGGCTAACTCCTCCTCTTGTCTTTAATGACTACGACAAGTGTGGGGACTTAAGTGAGGAGTTAGAGGCAGGCTGTCAATATCTACTATTTGCTTTTTATTTAGCAATCTCTAGACCTAGAAAATATTTGAATTCCAACATTCAGTAGTCACGCCCAACCTTAGAATTAGTTGTTGCGAAAAGACCAAGAATGGTAGTGGTCCACCGAGCAGCACATCGCCTTCCAATTCTTGAAGGACGCATTCAAGCAGCACCCCGTGCTCCGAATGCCTAATCACCAACGACCTTTCCTCCTTTACATTGATTGGAACAGGTTTGGATTGGGAGCTGTTTTAGCTCAGGTGGATGATGCCCGGGCAGAGTATGTAGTGGCTTTTGCTAGTCGAAGCAATAACCGAGCCGAAGGAAATTACAGCAGTTACCACGAGGAGCTTCTGGCCGCAGTTTGGGCGATTCAGCATTTCCGGCCATATTTATACGGAATCCATTTCACTTTGATTACTGACCATCAGCCTTTGAAATGGATCATAGAAAATAGCAAATTTACCAGCGAACTAGCCAGATGGGTTCTTATCTTGCAGGAATACGATTTAAGTATTATCCACCGGGCTGGAGAAATCCATGGAAATGCCGACCGCCTCAGCCAAAACCCTAACCCCTCCACATTGGATTCTACCGGAGCCAAACACGATGAGGATACGGAGGTCAGTTTAGGATTAATTTGGGCCTCCTCCGCCTTTATTTGGCTTCCGCCATCTGGGGGAGAACTGCCCACATTTTCAGCCGACGTGGAGGGACAGGCACCCATAGGAGTGGGCGGAAGGATATCTGAAATGATCTTGATTCCCTACAATCCATACAACGAGGATCGCCTCTTCCACACTTGTTTGGAGTTCAATTGTCCCGAGTTCAAACTCGTATGGCGGCTTATGACTGGGACCGAGGTATCCTCCTCCGAAATTTGGCGGACGTGACAAGGAAAGTGGTTACTCCTCCCTCCGATCGAGAAACGCTGATACCCGTCTCCATCAACAATGTGGGCATTTCGGGCAAAAACAGACCACGTCAGTGGTCATTGGATCCTATTGGTGGCATGAGTTTCGGGCTGAGGTCAACCGAATTGTACAGACTTGTACCTTATGTGACCGGGTTAAAGCAGCCTTCGACAAAAATGGTGGAACTGAGCTCCATTCTTTACCCATTCGGGGAATGTTTTACCGATGGTCTTTGGATCTCTTGGGGCCTCTGCCTACCAGGCGAAGGGGCAAACGTTTCGTTCTTGTCATGATCGAACATTTTTCCAAATGGATAGAGTTGGTGGTTTTGCACCGGAAAGAGTCCAAGTCTATTGCAAATGCAATTTTGATGAGGGTGTTGTCTCAATTCGGAGCGCCCGTAGAGGTTTTGACAGAGCAAGGATCTGAATTCGCCAGAGAATTTTCCACCCTCTTGGAGAAATGCCTTATCGATCATCGGCTATTAAGTCAGAACCACCCACAGGCCGACGGACAGGCCGAAAGGTGCGTCCAAACAGTGAAGCGATCACTGCGGAAATATGCGGTCGAAGAAGATCTGGGGGAGTGGGACCGAAGGGTTCCTTAGATTGCCATGGGATACAGGTTCAGCCGACAAGCTTCCCTCCACTCCTACAGCCCTTAATTCATCCTCTTAGGACGACATCCCATCCTTCTCGGAGTGGCCTCGGCCCAAGCTGTGGTTCTTCCGGAAATGGATGACAAGGGGACTGTCAAAAAACTGATATCTGAAAGAGCTAAAGTGTTCCACCGCGAGATACCCCTTGCCGTGGGAAATTTGCAGTCAGCTCAACACAGGAATAAGTTGTGGAATTCCCAAAGACGGAGCGGAAATTATGTGCCTAGACAGCGACGGTTTATGCTCGCTGATTTTGTGTAGAGGATGCAACAGAAAAAGGATACGTTAGATATTGCTGCCGGTCGGGTAATTTTAAAAGTGGTGGAATTTTCTAACAAGGGTGTACTCACTTTGGAAGGGAAGGATGGCCGGAGAATTAAAGAGAACCAAGTTAATGTGGCCCCTTGCCATCTTCGAGAATTGGAGGACCAACCCACCTTCCACTTGACTTATCTCGCCGATCCTCCCTCCTGCTCCTCATCCTGTGATTTGTCCTCCCAACTGGACCATGTTTCGGTGTGTAACCACTGCACCTAGTGCTGGCATCCTTCATGTGTTCCCCTCTCCTTGGAGCGAAGCACCCAGCCCTCAATTACCTTGTTCTGCGGGAGCTGCGAATTGAGCGGATAACAATTTGATTCTTAGTCCCGATTGATTAAGAGGGGGGGAAAATTGGGACTTTGGCCCGATGACCTCTACGGCCACCCTTTCTCGGTCATATGGGGAAAAGGGAGGGGAAGTGGGGTATCTTTTTCTTCTTCCCAACCTTGCATTTCTCATCTTGCCTCATTATCTGCAATGCCTTGCATGCACGTCGCCGAGAGGCATGGGAGGGCCGAACTGGACATTTTCACTGTACATTTTCACTGTCATGGGAAGCACCTGTATTTTATGGTTATTGACAGGATTCCAGGCCGATAATTTACGCCAAATGCTTCATTCTTTCTGGGGCACCAGGCACGCTCGACAGCTGTCAAGCTCGTGTGTGTTTTCGGCACACCTTGATTTTCCCAAGGTCTTCGGAACCCTTTCTACCTGTATGAACATCAGCGTACGGCAAAGGAGGTGCACAAAACCAGATCAGATCAAGGGATTTCTTGAACTGAACGGAACGCACTTTATTTCACGCCTAATGAGGCCGGAAAGCCAAGTTATTCTGCTTCAAAGATTTCAGTTCTGTTATATACAGCCAGTTGCCACTTGACCTTTTGGGGGTCACATTGTGGAACGCCACGTAACTCTTCGGATAGTCATTTAGATTTGGCAATAGGAATTTATTTCAGGTCCAACTGGCTTTTTGTCCATTAATTAGGTCAGGTCAAAACCTGGCGTTTAAGCGTCAGTTCCAGTACTGTCTTATTAAAGTGGACCCAACTTTGACTTTCGGCCGGAAATCTAGCCGTAACTGAAAGCTCATCTTTTTTCCCTAAGCGTAGGACAGCTTAATTTGTCTTTTGTCAGTTCGATAGCATTTGCTGTCCGCTAATTGGTTCATTGTATTGTTTTGACTTTTTGGACCAAAAGTGGACAAACTTGGTTGTATAAGGCACTTGGGGCCGAGGAGACTCGTTGCTTTTCAGTACTGTTTCCTGTGAAAAACCTTAGAGAAATTCCAAACAAACCTTCTTTTGGAGAATCTTTGTTGTGCTTGTTTGCTTGACTTTATTGCCATCTTCGTTTGAATTTGTCTTGCTTCGAGATCGTAGTTCGGGCGGGTAGTTGGCACTATCAATCCTTTTGGGCGATCTTGTCTTTTTGCTATTGAATTTGAGAAGAGTCCAGTCGGTTTCGATCTGTGGAAACCGAGTGGTGAAGGAGAATCGTACCGGTCTTCAGTGTCCCTAGAAGATATTTTGTCTTCCCTTGTGGTCATCTTGGCTTTATAGGGTATGTTGCGCTTGCTTTGCCATAATTCTTAATTCTACCTTTAATTCCATTTTTGGGGCAAGGTGATATTGTTAAATCTGAAACAGCCAATCATTTCTATTTTTATTATTTTCACGTGGAAGCTCCCCTGTCCTCCGCCGGTAGTCCTCTGGGATTCTGGTGTGTTCCCTCCGGAACCGGTTTCGTCCATCTTGGGTACTTAAGCAGTGGGTTCTGAGGGTATAAAAGCTAGATTTTCAGTGGATCAGCACAAAAAATTGGGACTACGGCCCGATGACCTCAACGCCCACCCTTTCTCGGGCATATGGGGAATCTTGCCTCATTATCTGCAATGCCTTGCATGCACGTCGCCGAGAGGCATGGGAGGGCCGAACTGGACATTTTCACTGTCATGGGAAGCACGCACCCGTATTCTGGGGTTATTGACAGGATTCTAGGCCGACAATTTACGCTAAAAGCTTCATTCTTTCTGGAGCACCAGGCACGCTCGACAGTCTTGGGTTTCTTCTCACTGTCTCATCGGCTCCCCTGTCCATGGAAGTCGGTTCTTGTCCCGCTTCTTCTATCTCCTCGAAGTTCATAGGAGTATGTGAGGTTTCCGGTGAGTCTCTTGCATCTTGGATCTCCCCTCAATCTGCAATCACGGTTTCACTCATGTCCCTTTCAAGAACGACCGAGTTCTCCTCACTTTCGGACTAAAATCTGATTCTTATCTTCTTTGTATAATTGAAGGGCTCAAATGACTTCCCTTCATCCATGACAACTAAGTGTTTGACCAGAATGATATCTTTCTTTGCTAAGTCATAGACTCTATATCCCTTAACATCCTCATCGTATCCCACAAAGTATCCAGGTTTTCCCTTAGCATCTAGTTTCCAGTTTTTCATATCCGTGTCAAGACTGTAAACTTGGCTACCGAATAATTTTAGGTGTGAGATATCTGGTTTCTTTCCAACCCATCTCTCATAAGGTGTTTGATCTTTTATAGCTGAAGTAAGAACTCTATTTTTGAGGTAATTAGCACAGTTCATTGCTTCTGCCCAAAACCTTTTTCCTATCTTCTTATCCGACAACATACTTCTAGCACTATCACTTAGTGTTCTATTTAACCTTTCAGCTACCCCATTCTGTTCAGGATTTTCTGGCACTGTCTTTTGGTGTTGAACCCCATCTTCCCTCAAAAAATCCTCAAACTGGTTAGAAGTATACTCTCCACCATTGTCACTCCTTACTCTCTTGATTGGAGTTTCATGGAGTTTTTCGCTCCATGCTTTATATTGTCTAAAACAGTCCTCAGCCTCTGACTTGTTTTTCAAAAAATATACTCGGGAATACCGAGACCAATCATCAGTTATAGTCATCATAAATCTCTTCCCCCCGGGTGAGGGCACTCTAGCTGGTCCCCAAATATCTGTGTGTACTAGATGTAGAAGTTTTTCTCCCTTGTAGGTGGCTGTTTTTGGAAAGGGTAATCTGTGTGCTTTACCTTGAGCACACCCACTACAATCACTTATATCATCACTCTCACTGAACTGAATCCCTTCCACCACTCCCATCTTTTTCATCTCTCTTAACTTATCTAGATTCACATGCCCAAGCCTCTTATGCCACATCATAATATCATGAACACCAGCATACTAAAGTTTCTTCGTTTCATTACTTAAGATTAGCCTAAACATCCCATGGCTACCTTTCTCAGCAATGAAATAGACATCCTCCTCAAAACTAGCAGTAAAGACTCCTTCCCTAGTGCTAGTGAAAAAACCCTTATCATCTAATACTGATGTAGAGATAAGGTTTTTGTTCAGCTCCGGAATAAACAATACATCGGAGAATGTTAATATGGATGTCTTTCCTTCTACTAACACTTTCAGATCTACCGATCCTACAAGAGTAGTGGTGACTATCCTCCCATCCCCGTACTCTATCTCTACGGTGGGAATCTTTCTTATCTTAGTGAACAAGTGTCTATCCTTACACATGTGCATTGAGGCACCTGAATGTATAATCCAGCCTGCTTCACCTTTCAATCCACCGTAAGCACATTTCTGCCTTCGTGGAATTTCAACCTCAGTTTTCGCCTCCGACTCCTCATCCAAAAGGAGCTTATCGTCCTCGTCCTCGGATTCCGCCTCAAATACCTGTGTGACAAGGGCCTTTTTCTTTCCTCTCGGGGTACCACCGGTCTGCCCCTCCTTTAACCGAAGCTCGGTTAGCTTGGTGCACTCTGCCATATAGTGCCCCGGTTTCTTACAAAAATGACATAAACCTTTGGGAGCCCTTGGTTCGAACTCGCCAACCTGTTTTTTCTGCTCCCTACCCCCATAGTTTCCGACTGGTTTCCGGGAATCCTTGTTCCTCCAATCGGTCGCTGTTGCCAAGGCTTGGCCACGCTTTCCTCCCTTTCGGATCTCAATCGTATTCTCTCGAACGAGAATCATCCCTACCACTGAGTTCCATATCCACCTTGAGTCCGACAAGTCCTGCACACGGTTGACTATGTTCTCGAACTCATCAGGTAACTTTATTAGTAAACAGTTAACTTTTTCTTTTTCACTAAAAACTTTACCCGCACTCTCTAGCTCCATGAAGAGTGTAGCAAGCTCATTGCAAAAATCCAACATATTTCCCCCTTTGTATACATACTCTTTAACTTTCTGATCAGTCAACTGTTGTTGCTGAATCGTACCACTTCGGTACATCTCTATGAGAGCCATCCAAAGATCGGATGCCCTCTCTACCAGCAAATGAGGACATGCAAGTCCTTGAGTGAGATGGCGTAGGATGAAGTGCTTTGCCGCCATATTGTTGAAGTCCCAGGTTTCAGTATCATTCTCCTCGTTCCTCGGAATAGGTGACATGAATGCTAAACTAGTTGCTATTGGTGTGGTCGCCTCCTTCTTTTTTCCTTTGTCCACCACCTCTCCTTCCTTTGTTTCCTCCGTTGAAGGTGAATCCTCTTTCCTGATGAATCTGCTTCCTCCAAACCCTGGAGGAATTCCAAGACTTGATGGACGCCCCAATCGTCCACTCACTATCCCCCAAAACCTTTTTTCGCATAGAGCTCCTATCATCATACTTTCCCAGTATATGAAGCCAGTTCCATTAAAGATTGGTACCCTAGAGGGTGGGCCCATAACCTGAAACTCTGAGACCTCCATAAGTCTTCAGAGTGGACAGCTTCCAAGAAGCCTCTAGGATAATCCTGACCCCTTTGTGTTTAAGCAAAATAACTGCCACCCTGGCAGACAAAAACTCTGACCAACTTCACCCCTGTGAAGACAAGACTCCCCTGAGTCGATAGCAAAAAGAATCTCTGAATTTGCTCCCCTGAGCAGTAAGTTATGGAGGGTCAAAGTTGACCTTTTGTACAGAAGCTCTCTGGGAGAGAGGGTCCTATCTTCTAATTTTTCTAAGTCCTATCTCTCTCACAGACTCTATCTACTGATGTACGGAACCAATCAGAATTGAGTTCCGTACGCAAAAGTACAGCTGCCGGTGTACTTTATGTACGGACATTGTACGACATGGCCAAAATGTCGACACATGTCAAATCCGGATTCGGTGCCATAATCTCCAGAGATTCCACAATCCAACGGAATTTCGCCACGCGTCATCCGATGTGGCGATGGCCACAAACCGCCGAAATCTTCCTCCGCGATCTCGGCGCTAATCCCGGCCGTCCGATTAAATTCGGCTTTAATCGTAGCCGTAATAAATACATGCGCGGTATTTGTTTCATTTACGAAACAAATGCGCGGTACTGATTGTTGTCCGTACCGTAAGTCGTACATTATATATTACTGGATCTATGTATCCCGTAATTCATTTCAGTTAAATGGTTTATCGCTAATATACATATGTAAATAATTATCAAACTCTATGCTAGGTAACACTACCGTTAGATTAAACGGCTAAGGCTACCGGCTACTTCGTGTCTGCCGGGCCGGCAGGTACAAGGATCAAATCCTGCCGCCGGCACATACATTTTAATTAAATATATAAACCCTAATATAAAATTCCCGTAAACCTCAGGATAGCCAAGGTAGCCATGGCTCTAGCTTCCTCTCCAATTTCTCAGTGACTGCGACAAGTTTGAGAGTTGGAGAGAGAAGTTAGAGATAGACTGCCTCGACTTCTATATTTCTTTTCAGACCTAGAAAATACTAATAAAACTATTAGTTTCTACACCAGCATGGCTGCACCAAGTATTTCAGACCTCCAACGGTGCAGCCTACTCGGACAAAGCATGGATCTAAATGCAATAACATGGGTGATAAAACATTCTCTGGCCTTCCCTAGCCTACAGTCCCCGCCATCGAGGAATAGCTACCTTCAAGCTCGAAAGTTGTTAGTGGTGCAGGCCCAGTTGCAGCTTGAGGGGGGGAGGGAGGCAAGAAAACAGTTTTTATCATCAAAATTTTCTAGTCCCAACATTTTATCGAAATTAAGGGATTCCTCAGTGGGGGGGAGCGGAGGCTCTGTGAGGGACAGCTTAGCGGAAGTTGATAGCAGCAGCATTCTAACGTGAGGAGAACAGGTAGACCCTCAGGTACGGATGGAATTCGATCTCCCGCTAGGGCAGACCTGCGGAGGCCTGGGCAGTGGTTGAACCCGGAAAGGTGGATTGGACCTTAGGGGAGCAGTTAGACCCTCGGCAAAAGGCCCAGCTCTCCGACCTGTTAGAGAAGAACAAACAGGTGTTCTCCTGGTAAGATACCGACGTAGGCATCTTCAAAAGAACCCCTTTTCGAATCCATTTGATAGACGAGACGTCTAGTGTTTGGCAGAAGCAGTACCCTCTCAGTTTCAAGGAAAAGGAGTTCATCACGGCAAAGGTACAAACTTTGGTAAAAGCAGGATTGGTGCAGGAAAGTACCGGACTCCATGGATTTGCGTCTCCAACCGTTCTCCCACCCAAGAAGGACTCTTCTGGGAAAACGGTAGACTTTTGGATGTGTGGAGATTGCCGGAGGCTCAACACGGCAACGGTACATGACCGATACCCAATGCCTACCCCGGAAGAGATTTTTGACTCGTTGGCCGCGGCCACCATTTATTCCGCACTAGACATGAAGAATGGGTTCCAACAGATCGCGATGGAGCCAAAGCACTGAGAAAGGACAGCTTTTTGGGCAGGGTCCAGGTTGTATGAATGGCTCTACATGCCATTCAGGCTGAAGAATGCGCTTGCTAAATTCCAACGTGCCATGGACGAGGCACTCCCTGGGATTGACTGTGCAGGATGCTATATCGAGGACGATTTTATCTTCTTGAAGACCTTCGAGGAACACTTGGAGAACATAGAGATTGTACTCCGAGCTCTCTAAGCAGCGGGCTTGAAATATCACCCGTGTAAGAGAATTTTTGGGGTGCAGAAAATTATTTACCTGGGACACGAAGTTACACCCGGGACAGTGGGTCCCCATATGGTCAAAGTTGCAGCCCTAGATGCCCTTGCCCCTCCTCTTGATGTCTCTACACTCCGCACATTTTTAGACCTGGCTAACTAATATCGAAGATTCATCCCTGAATTTAGCAGCCACGCTCAGCCTCTGAACCAGTTGCTACGGAAAGACCAGGAGTGGTAGTGGACGGAGGAGCTACAGATTGCCTTCCTGTTCCTCAAGGATTCCCTGAAGCAACACCTAGTGCTCCGAATGCTTGATCACAAAAGATCCTTCCTCCTTTACACTGATTGGAGCCGGTTTGGATTGGGAGTTGTTTTAGCCCAACTGGATGATGATGGGGCCGAATATGTGGTAGCTTACGCCAGTAGGAGTAATAACCGAGCGGAGGGGAATTACAACAGATTTCACGGGGAATTACTGGCGACGGTATGGGCCATTTAACAATTCAGACCATACCTATACGGAGTTCATTTCACTCTGATCACAGATCACCAACCTCTCTAGTTGATTATGGAGAACAGAAAGCTCACTGGCAAGCTCGCCAAGTGGGTGTTTATCTTGCAGGAATATGACTTCGACATAATCCACCGGGCCGGAGAGATTCATGGGAATGCCAACGGACTTAGCAGAAATCTTGACCCTTCCACTAGAGATTCCACCAGGGCCCACCATGATGAGGATCCTGAAATCAGTTTGGGACTCATTCGAGCTTCCTCTGCCTTTATTTGGCTTCCTCAATGTAGGGGGGAAATGTCAACTTTCTTTGCAAACGTGGAGTGGCAGGCGCCAATAGGGGCCGGACAGAAAGATATTTGGAACGATCCCGATGCACTCCAATCTATCCAACAAGGATTCCCTCTTCCGCAATTGTCAAGAGTGTAGTTATCTCGGGTGCTAACACGAATGGCGGCATACGAGTGGGAAAGGGGCATCTTAATCCGGAAGTGGGCAGATGAGGCGAGGAAAGTGGTTCCTCCACTTGCCGACAGGGAGACTCTTATTTTTAACCTTCACCAGCAGTGTGGCCATTTTGGGCAAAAACGGACCACTTCCTTGGTCGCAGGATCGTACTGGTGGCACGGGTTGCGGACCCAAGTCAACCGGATTGTGTAGATGTGTTCTTCTTGTGACCGAGTCTAGGCAGCTTTCGACAAAAAGGGAGGTGCTCAGCTTCATTCCCTTCCCATCAGAGGAATGTTTTATCAGTGGTCTTTGGATTTGCTGGGTCCTCTCTCCACTAGTAGACGAGGGAACCGCTTTGTATTGGTAATAATAGAGCATTTTTCTAAGTGGATCGAATTGGTGGTCTTACCTAGAAAGGAGACCAAGGCGATTGCAGACGCATTCTTGTAGAGAGTGCTTTCCCAATTTGGGGCCCCAACCGAAGTTTTGACTGACCAGGGCTCCGAATTTGCGAAGAATTCTCCAACTTGTTGAAATTGTGCCTCATCAACCACTGGCTGACCAGCCGAGACCACCCACAAGCCGACGGTTTGGCGGTTAGGTGCGTGCAGACAATGAAGCGGTCACTGCGTAAATATGTTGTGG
>JBBHKE010002253.1:0-67036 GCA_037447655.1 Zygnema cylindricum | reverse complement strand
CTAAGGAAAAAAAAATAGCTATCCTAATTTAATCAGCATTCACGAGAAATGCAGTATGTTAATTCATTGAACTCACTAAAAAGTATTTAACTCCGTCAGGAGCCACAGATTCCAGAGAAGAAGGCGTTGTTTTTCCACAGAGGTCACCCATGGTTGTGTCAGACTCCTGCCACTGCACCAGGTAAAACTGAATGTTCGTCGATGTCTTTTTATTGTTTTAATATTCAATTTTTCTCCTTACCACGTGACTAGAGACGGCCAATCAAAAGCTACGATTCCTTTCCATCGCAACGTCGACCGACAAGTGGCATAGAGTAAATGTTTTTAAGGGAGAAATCCATTCAGCGAAAGAGTTTGGAGCATATTTCAAAAAGTAGGTGAAAGTACACCCATACAATATGCCTATTGTACGCAAAAAATACAATATACCCTTAAGACCCATATTGTATTGGCGGCAAAATGAAATAAAATAGTAACAGGGTTGAGTTGCACATGGATCGATAGAGAATTAAACGTCATGTCTAAATTTGAAAAAAAAAACGGACAAAAAAATCTTTTTCTGTGAGTTTTGAGCAACTTTTTACTTAAACCGTCAGATTCAGACGATCGGACGGTCTCTGATCAAAGTAGCGATCTAAGAAGATCACATGAAAAGCCTATAACACAACTTACGATAGGACTATAGTCAGATTTGGACGATCGGACGGTCGCTGATCAAAGTAGCGACTTAAGACGATCACATGAAAAGCCCATAACACAACTTATGATGAAGGCGCCGACAAAAGACCTACAAACGCCTACTTTTGAACTATGGTTTGGAGTAATTTACTGGATCCCGTACGTTTTCGTGCTTATTTTTGGAAAACATCCTGACTGGAAATTTCTCCTAGGGTTCAGATGCAACATTGACCGTTCGATTTCTTTTGGTCCTCATCCGCGACGCAACCGCTCTATTCGGCTCTGTAGCTGGCTGAGTGGCAAAAGAAGCACTGCCGCTAATAACGGAACATGCACGTGTCCAGGAAAAGAAGTTCAACTTTCAAAACTCGTGAAGGAATGACGCCAGGCCTGACAGTGGCACAACTTACAAGCATGCTGATCACAGTGATCAGAGATGAGATATTTGGTCCATTGCTCCCTGTGTCATTAACTTAACAGTAAGTCCGTGCATGCCGTCAGCACTTTTTGACAGAATCCGCAATTCGAATGTGTATATGGTACAGTCTAGGTACGTTACAAGTTTCCCCGGTGTGGTGAACCGTGTGAACCCGCAGTTCACCGTGCGAAATGCGCCGCAAGTTCACCACTGACAAGATACCTACCGGGTATCTGGTTAGGGTTTACCCGGTTAGGGTTTTTTAGGGTGTGGTTTGGTGTTTTTTAATAATAAAAAAAACACAAAAGAATTAAAACCCTAAACGTATATATACATTTTTACGTCCGCGCGGCGCGGCGCGTCGTAAAACGAAAAGATGTTGGGGGGCCAACGTGGATCTTTCACAGTGCGCGAAACCGACCTCGGAGGTTCACAGAGCCCGAAAAAACGCAGGATTCAGTACACCGCGAATCGTAATTAGAGTAATGAAAAAATTAGAGTACAAAAACTAAAAAAAAATTAGAGTACAAAAACTAAAAAATAATTAGAGTAATTAACGCTAGTTTATGTGATAGAGCTTTTTCAACTATGAAGTTTACTCTAATTTATTTAAGTACTCTAATTTGGCACGCTAATATCCTCTACTGTAAATAAGGTACTCGAACAGAATTTGGCAAAACGTACAGTTTATCGTCACTATGACGTTTGCAATAAGTGGTTTGTTAAAACGCAGTTACATGATAACGGCCTGTATTAAATCATTTTTTGTATTTTTTTACTTAATAAAGTACAATTTTGCACGGTCGGAGGTCGTCCGTACTCCACACTATTTGAAACGAACCTATATTATAATTAAAAACGCTAATTAAACTTTACCTTAAATATAATAATGAAAAAATTAGAATCATTTACTCTATTTCATGTGATAGAGTCGAAATTTCGAGCGACCGAATTAGAGTAATTTACTCTAATTACGATTCGCGGTGTACTGTACACCGCCAATCGCTATTAGCGTTGTGTACGCTAATTCCGTCCCACTTTTTTTTTATTTTATTCTCCATTAGCGTAGTTCATTCTATTTTTTTCTTTACTCTATTTAGGGTTAATTTTTTAGTACCGTGCAAAATGGAAGTACGCCATCAGTTAATTAGTGTGGTGTACGGACAGTGTCAGACCGTACAAAATTGTACCTTTTTAAGTGAAAAGGTATAATTAATGAGTTTTAGTAGCCGCGGACGCATGAGAATATGCGCTCTAAAAAGGGGGTCTAATCGGGTTGTCAAATATCACGTTCGCACATATTCGTCCAGCAACCACGTTTCGACTGTGTGAACGTACGATTTGTGTACGATTTGTCAGATTTTGTACGAATGCCTATATTAGTGTAAGCATGTTTGCGACCGACATTTATTTTTTTCAAAGATCCAAATTATAATTATTAAACAATTAGAATGTATGTTTTTTTTCAAAATTTTCAAATTCTTAATTAGCGTAAACCACGGTAATTTTTCATATACGCTAAAGAAACTTCTACGCTAATAGCGATTGGCGGTGTACCTTCACGGGAATGCGAAAACCGAAACGAAGCCGCGTTATCGTAACCAGGCAGGCCACCGCACGTTCGCGTATGCATGTACAGTACTGTACACCGCGAATCGTTATTAACGTTATGAACTCTATATCGGCACCCCAAAATTTTGACATTAATACCTTAAATAGAATAAACAACACTATTTAAGGTCGTGGACCATAATCTGCCACGTCTCCTGGCACTAAATTAGAATGAATGACGCTAATTTTGTCTTTACACTAATAATTTCTCAACGCTAATAACGATTCGCGGTGTAGTTTTCTGCTGTAATGAGATCTGGCCAATGGAAAAAATATAGTATCGTCCATTGGCAATCGGACGGACGTGACAAAATGGGCGCCAGACGGAACCAAAGACACGTGAAATCCGTAAATGCTGTAACTTTTCCGGGTATAATGAACGCGTTTCCAAACGCGCAAAAAAAGAGACCTAAATTTGATAACGCGAAAACGGCAAAACGCTAAACGTTCGAGAAGAAAACGTTTAAAGCAGGAAAAGCGTGAAAGTGTACAAAACGCACTCAAATTTCCAGTTTCCTTTTAAACTTTATGCATAGATAACCAATCATTTTTCCATGTTTGACATGATGGGATAGACGGTTAAATGTTGATTTCGACTTGGAAAATGGAAAACCACTAAACGTTGAATAAAAGTGAATTGCTATTAATGTAATAATTTATTAGAGTAAAGAAAAACAGTGTTATTAATTTTATTTTTAGTTCAGGGGTCAAATGCCAGCATAACATTAAGCTATTTTATACATATAACACTAATTTGGATACAAATTCCCATATTCAAGCAGATATAACCGTTTTTCACATGTGAGAACAGGTTTGCACGACTTTCTCCCGTCTTTATTACTATGAACTTGATTGCGCTCTTCCTTGTCGACGTCGATGTTTGACACTTTTTTTTTATGTTTGTACAAAATAACGAGAAGTTCTAGTATGGGTTGACACATTTCGAACATTGCACTATTTGGAAGCCACCTAGATTATGGTAAACGACACTAAATAAACCATACCTATGCTAGCTTAAAGGAAAAAACAACTTTATTATTTATATTTTAGGTTAGGGAGTCGAAATAGAGGTGCCAAATTAGTGTTAGAGACACTAATAACAATTTGCGTTATAATTTACACATCAAACATTAAGGGTGAAGTCATATCAGAAGAAACGTTGTTTACAAAAATCGGGACCTCTCCATAATATGCCGTACCTCTTCTTTTATTTTTATGTGCCAACCAAATTACAAATAATCTTGCCAATGTT
The DNA here is from genome assembly GCA_037447655.1 of Zygnema cylindricum. Taxonomy (NCBI): domain Eukaryota; kingdom Viridiplantae; phylum Streptophyta; class Zygnematophyceae; order Zygnematales; family Zygnemataceae; genus Zygnema; species Zygnema cylindricum. The sequence continues at coordinate 63,077 of JBBHKE010002253.1, read as the reverse complement.
CTCCAAAGGTCTGGGAGGTAACAATGACCGTTGGATATTCATTCGCGAAACTTTCCCTTCAAAAGTTTTTGTAACTAGCAATGTACCTCGAGGAGGTGGGTTGGTAATTGTATGAGAAATTGAGCCGCAACATGTTGGATAATGAACATACGTGTCAAAATGGAAACCAACGGAATTAAACAAAAATGCATATGATATACATTTAAATACACAACCGAAATGACAAAAGTAATATCGTAACGAGCTTAAATCACGTTATTTTTGTTATCATCCATTCGTCAAACTATCTTTGCTATCATCAATTCGTCACACTATGTATGGCAGTGCTCATCCGTAAAGCGAAAAAACAACAACCCTAAAAAATTGAGTTGGTGTCTGATTAGGCGTTTGCAAAAAATATAAAAGTTGTGTCATACGCTGACTTGGCATTTGCACGTACATGGTACGTTAATGAAGATTTAAGGGCACTTTCGATGTGATAAAGTTTGGATTTTGTTTTGTCATTTTCCTCCAACACTTAGCCCTCAACGAGAAAATCCGCAACCGTACCAAGAAGTTCAAATTACCACAATGCAATTTGCGTCACCTTATAACTTTAAATGTAATGCATTTTGTCGTTTAGCGTGATGCAATTTGTCGTTTAGCGCGTTTCGACCTACTTTCGCGTCCTTATAGTTCATCATCAAACTTATTATAAAATCAACTCGCGAGGTGATTTTAAATAAAATTATATGGTGCGAGCGAATATGCAAACAATGTCGAACGCTTCGACAATTTTTTACAATTTTTGTGCGCGGAGTACCAAAAAGAAAACCCACTGCACATTCCCAGCATATCTGTGACTTTTTTTCCGTGCATTTTTTTTCCGTACACGGGCCGTGAAGGGGTCTCGGCCAATGGATGCCATTTCGCAAAAGAGTATGCCTTGAAAGTGACTGTCTCTCTCTCCCTCTCCCACTACCGCGTCTATATCATAATTCTTGTAATGAAAAACGTCAATAATGGTATCAAACGAAAGATCTCTAAAAACGATATATTTTTACTATCTTTGGGCGTATTTTGATGGCAAGTAGAGTGAGAAAGGACAAAAAAACATAATCAGAAAACCATGGCGAAAAATTATAGAATTTGTGACGTCGAGGCTGTCATAATTGAGTGTGACGTCAAAATGTCACAAACCCTAAACATCTACAATGTCACAAGTAACTAGACGCCTACAATCGTCGCTATTTTGTAAACGTCATCGATTGTCGCGAGTTTTGTAGTCCTCTACAACCGTCACAAATTACATCCACGTTTATATCCGTCACTTTTCAAAGTATCAAGTTAATTCCGTTATTTCGAAATGCTTTGAAAATAGTCCAGATAATCTTTGTTCAAAAACAAAGTTACAAGACTAAGGGTACTTTGGCATGTGCTACAGTTACAGTTATTTTTTGTCGTTTTCCTCCACAACTTAAAAAAAAACGAGAAAATCCGCAGACACACAAAAAAAAAAGTATTACCACCGTACAAGTTGCATTACCTTAAAATTTATATGTAATGGATTTTGTCGTCTAATGCGATGTAGTTTTTTGTCTAGCGCGTTTCGACCCACTTTCGCATTCTTCTAGCTCATCTTTCTCTTTATATCAAATCACCTCTCAAGGTGATTTTAAATAAAGTTCCATGAGGTGAGTGAATAGGCAGATGTTGTCGCATGTGTCAGAAGTTGCTTACAATATTTGTGTGTGGAGTACCAAAAAAAAGCTGTGACATTTTTCCGTGTGTTTTTTTCCGTTCACAGATTATGGAGGGGGCCTCGACAAACGGACGCCATTTGGCAAAAGCGAAGTCCGTGAAATTGCCTCTCTCTCTCTCCCTCTCCCACTACCACGTCTGTCTCACAATTATTGCAATGATAAATGTAAATAATGGTATAAAATAAAAGATATCAAAACAATATTTATTTAGACTATCTTTGGGCGTATTTTGATGGAAAGTGGAGTGAGAAAAGACTGAAAAACAAAACCGGGAAATCATGGCGGAAAGTTTTAGAATTTGTGATGTCGACGCTGTTACAATTTGAGCGTGTCATCAAAATTTCACAAACCCTAAACATCTACAATGTTACAAGTTGCTATACGTCTACAACCGTCGTTATTTTGTCGACGTCGTCAAATTTCTCGAGTTTTGTAGTCGTCTACAACCGTCACAATTTCACCCACGCCTACATCCCTCACAATCTAAAGTAACGATTTCATTTATTTACATACGAATGCTCTGAAAGTAGTACGGATAATCTTATATAAAAACAAAGTTACAAGACTAAAGTTTCGATTACATGCAAAAGTACCCTAAGTTTTGGTTACGTCGGAAAGTGCCCTAAGCCAAAATTGGGTAGGTATGAAAATCATTGAAGATTTAAATATCCGATCTTAACTTACGTGGTACCACTCAATTATGAGCGCGTATATTACAGGCTCTAAGTGATAAAACACTGTTCAAAATGTAGCAACGTGTAATGTTGGCCGTACAATTATAAAACTTTCTGATGGAACACAGGCCTATTTTGGATACCCATTTCCCATGGAGTAGCCTCTAGCGCTAGTAGCCTGTGTTGAGATAGTCGACGTTCGAACAAGTGAGAACAGGTTCGCGCAATTTCTCCCCGTTTTTATTTTTATGAATCAAATTTGAGTGTGCTTTCCCGTGTTTAGGCCACTCAGTTTCCCATGCTGACGCGTTATCTCACACTATTTTTATATTTATGTACGAACAACGAGTAGTCTTAAGTACCTTCAAAGTTTAAACCATAGTTCAAAAGTAGGTGAAAGTACGCCCATAGAATATGCCTATTGTACGCAAAACATACAATATGACTTTAAGACCCATATTGTGTTGGCCGGAAAATGAAAAAAAGTAGTAACAGGGTTGAGTTGCACATTGATCAATAGAGAATTAAACGTCATGTCTAAATTTTAAAAAACATTCGGACAAAAGATTTTTTTTTCTGTGAGTTTCGAGGTACTTTTTATTTAAACTGTCAGATTTAGACAATCTGACGGTCGCTGATCAAAGTAGCGATCTAAGAAGATCTCATGAAAAGCCCATAACACAACTTACGATAGGACAACATGTCATATTAGCGTATGCAATTTTGAAGGCCACACCAAATAAAGCCTCAAATTGACAATAAAAAAAAAAATTCCACACTGCCAAAAATATGACTAAAACCAACCGCGTTGGTGGCTGCAAAAACACATTCCGTAAAAACTATGAACTCTCCGTACTCTCCGCGGTTTTTTTTTTTCCCGGTTTTTTTCCCGCGCAATGTCATTCTAAGGGTGAAGTTCCATCATACGTTTCTGTAATCGTACGGCAAACTCTACAGACCGGGTCGATTGAGTCGAAGTTCCATCACGTAGATTATGTAGTACACGTGTTCGTAATTGAATGGCGCCACGCAAGCTACGATCCGATATTAAATATCTTTCAGATTTTAAGCACCGACAAACTTAACTTCAAATCTTCACTTGTGTACCATGTACATGCGTACGAAATCATCTTACGACAGAACTTTTATACATTTTGCAGACGCCAGTCTGTACGCCAGCTCATGTTTTAGGGTTTCTGATTTCGAACTTAACGAAAGTCGTTCGAGTGAAATAGTGTGACGAACAAAAGTCACTGAAAATAGCGTGACGAAGGAATGTTACGAAATTACATTTTAATTTTCGGTTGTATTTTTGAAAGCGCGTGTCATGTGCAAATCTTTTGATTTTTCGTTGGTTGTGCATAGTGACACGTAGCTTAATCTTCCAGCGTGTCACTATTTTTTTTTTTCTGTATCTGCCAACCCACCTCCTCGAGGTGGGTTGAGAGTCATAGAGAAAATTGAAGCGAACTCCTCGCAGATGAACATCTGACGGCCATTATTACCTCCAAGATCTTCGGAGAGGATCGGCAAGATTCTCTGTAATGTTTCTCGTATAAAAACAAAATAGGCGGGTACGATTTGGTACGGAGAATCGCAGATTTATGTAAAAAACGCCACTTTTTCGCTTGATGGAACTTCACCCTAAGCCATGTCAGTTCGCTTAAAAATTTCGTTTGGCGCATAGTTCAAAAGTAGGCGTTTTTTGGTAGGCCTTTTGTAGGCCGCCTTTAGCGTAAGTTGTGTTACGGGCTTTCCATGTGATGATCTTAGATCGCTACTTTCATCAGCGACCGTCCGATCGTCCGAATCTGACGATAGTCATATCGTAAGTTGTGTTACGGGCTTTTCATGTGATCGTCTTAGATCGTTACTTTTACCAACGACCGCCAGATCGTCCAAATCTGACGGTTTAAATAAATAGTCGCTCAAAACCCACAGAAAAATATTTTTTTGTCCGATTTTTTTTTCAAATTTAGACATGATGTTTAATTCTCTATCGGTCCATGTGCAACTCAACCCTGTTACTATTTTATTTCATTTTGCGGCCAATACAATATGGGTCTTAAAGCCATATTGTATGTTTTACATACAATAGGCATATTGTATGGGCGTACGGTCACCTACTTTTGAACTATGGTTCGGCGGCGTGCGGTGTACTATTATTATACGTCAGATTCGTACGTTCGTACAGGGGTGTGCACAACGCACACACATACAGTATGCCTACTCTGCGCGAGTTTTGTGCCAAGGTTTGTGCGCCGACCAAAGGCCTACCATAAAAACGCCTACTTTTGAACTATGGTTCAAACACATTTTTTACATCACACTATTTGTATACCTTAGCTAGACCGTACCTCTACTAGGGTAATGGAAAAAATGGTATTATCACGTCTATTTCATGTTTTAACGGTCGTAGTTTAGGTGGCCGGTGCAGTGTTATTAACAGTAATAAAGATCTACGGGGTACTGTACTCCACTCGTACAAAGGTTGCTAAAAGACACGCGCGTCGAAACAAGTCCGTACCTTCGTACTTTCTCAGATTCCATCCAAATAGGGCCGCGACGCCCTCCACGCGACACGTCTGAACTACCGCTGTCACGTATGCCGGTCCTGCACTGCTGCCACGCCCTCGGCCATGCCACCGACACAAAACAGTTTGCCATTTATCCGTCTTTCCTCTCCTCTTGTCGTCTAGCGTTTGTCGCTTTGCTGCCGCCGTGACTCCCGTAACTCCCGCCTCCCACTCATCTCCAGACGACCTCCCGCCTATATACGTCGCAAAAACACAGAATTTATTTAACTCAATTGCACGCTTCTCACTCAAGGTGCTCCATTTCCTACCTTGTCGCTTTCTACTCTGTTTTACCATTAATCTCCATGGCGCCTCTTCTATCCCCTCCAGTCACCACGCTCCTGTTACTCCTCTCCCTCACTGCCACTATCCCCATCTCCCTCGCCATTACCGACGTCGACATTCTCAACTTCGCTCTCAACCTTGGTAACTCCCTCACCCTCTCTCCCATCTCCTCTTCCCTCTTGCTGCTCGCTGCCTCGCACTTTTTTTCCTCTCTCCCCCTCTAACCCTTCCTATGGCCTCTCTCTCTCTCAGAGTACCTGGAGGCCACGTTCTACTCCTACGCCGCGTGGGGGGTCGGTCTCAGCGCGGCCGACCGCGGAGGCGGCCCCGCTCCCCTCCCAATGGCCAGCGGCGAATTGGCGCTCCTCAGTCCTACGGCTCGCCAATACGCCGCGGATATCGCCACCGATGAAATCGCACACGTCCGATACCTTCGCGCGGCTCTCGGTCCACTTGCCGTACCTGCACCGGCAATCGACGTAAAAGCCGCGTTCGCCGTGGCAGTTAATGCCGCGTACGGCAAGAGCCTCACCGTTCCGTTCAGTCCGTACCTTTCCGACTTGGCATTCTATCTTGGCGCGTTCCTATTCGAAGACGTCGGCGTCACGGCCTACAAAGGCGCTCTGCCGTTGATCTCGAACAAAGCATACGTGGAAGCCGCCGCCGGAATCCTCGCCGCCGAAGCCTATCACGGCGGAGCTATACGATCCCTGCTGTTCCAATCCAACAGCGAGGCGCTGTTTCCGTACGATCAGAACGCTAGGATGATTGCCGACGCAATCTCGTCCCTCCGATCTGCGGCTAGTGGAGCTATGGATGACAAGAGTCTCGTAGACTTGGGATTCTTTGTTATTGCTCCAGGAGACAATGATGCCATAGCATATTCTAGGTCACCTGCCCAGGTTTTGGCTATAGTGTATTTAGGAAATGCTACTAAACCTGGAGGGTTTTTCCCCAATGGACTTAATGGTGCTATAAAGTAGAGGAGTGTGGAGGAGGGAAGAGGGAGAGAATAGGCAAGCAGCCAGTTGACACGTGTTAGTTTTGAAAACAAGTTGTTTTTTGAGGCTGTGGGAGAGAAAGTGGGGGAGGGAAGGGATATATCTCGTTTTTTGCCTCCTTTCTTTTTTTTCGAGGTCGGCCATAGGCTTCTTTTCGTGAAGGAGGTTGTAGTGAGATATATAGGAAAGGGATTGGGGGAATGTATGTATGCCCTACGAATTAGGGATTTGGAATCAGGGTGGTTAACGTAAAAAGGAGCAAACGGTCGTAAATATTTTTTTCTTGTAGGTGTACACGTGTCACACACGCTCTTCTTTGAAAATTTTCTTGTATAAGTATGGCTAGTGAAATGTGGAAACTACTTGCGGCTTTTCCGTATGTGGCGGCCATGGGCCAGATGAATCTCACGTGTTTTGGTGAAACGTGGAAGTAAATGGAGGTATAATGACACTGACGTCTGTTTGCCCTGTGGAAATGAAAATAACTGTTGTGAGAGGTTTTATGTCTAAGTGTGCACTAAAGCCATGACAGGAAGATGAAAAGAGGTGAAATGGACAAATTAATCAGCCCAAACGTGGTATGCAAGAAGTAACACTACAAATGTTCAGTGCATGAGGAGTATGACAAATGAACCTCTGGAAAGTAGAAAATAAATGTTTATTTTGTTTCATATACCAATGAGGACAATGTTAGCATTGAGTACTACTAAGGATTGAAATTAAATATGATATGTCGGTTGATGTAGTATCCACGTGAATGTACATCTTACTTATCGCCAAAATGTAACAATTCCGATGTACACATTAACTTCATTAAAAGTTTTCCGAAAAGCAGATGTGAAAAGAGAATAGAAGATGTTATGAAACAAACGAAGGCAAATAGATATTATTCTGTGATAGTGCATGTTCATTTTAAACTGAATGTCTGAAATATCACGGAGAAATGAGAAAGGTTGACAGATCAGAAAGGTGGAAAAAAAATCCAGCAGTATCTTTCTGCTGATTTTTTACTTTCTATCCCACCTCAATCCTTGTATAGGGATGAAAGGTAGTGAGAGTGATAATGGAAATCATTTTTCAGAATTAGTTAGATAAATGTTTCAATGCAATGAAAGTGAAAAAACTTGGGAAAATGGAAACTTGCAGACCGTTTTTGTTTCCGGATTATATACTATTACACTATTAGATACTATTAGTCTTCTTTTTCAAAATCTACATCCTCCAGCTAATAGTCATTTAGGGGATATAGGATAGTTTAAGATTTATTTAGGATTTTTCAGAGCTTGTAGAACAACTTCAACTCTAATGTAGTCTTTTTGATAGGAACAATTTAATTGTTTTCTGCAGAAAAATTTCATGCAATTTTATGCTTGTTGAAACTTCTAGACAAAGTTTGCAATAATGCCGAAAATTGCCACATCACCTGTTCAAACTTATATAAATTGAACCGCCATACTCTTGCAGATAGGAACCCTCTTTCTTGAAACTTGAAAGTCAATGATTTTAGTTGAATTTCTAGTTCTACGACCCGGAAAAGGTATGTAAATGGAGAAAAAACCCAGTCTCGGCTACCATTTTCAATTATTGTCCATCATGAAATCAAATGGCTCACATCTGGCCCATGCGATTGTACTGTAAAAGTTCCAGAAAATCTGAATGATTTTTACTTTGACCAATTTTTAGGTTGAATAATTTTCTCTGTGAAGCTCTCCTGTTACCCGGCAAGGTGAAAATGATGTGATTAAACATATTCCGTACATACTAAAATTAGAGCAGCAATATTCATCTTTGTCCAATACCATATACAAGAAGGATTTTTACATGTTTGAATGTTGTTGAAATCAGTGAATGAATCCCCACAACATCCATAGTTCCCAGTTGCGTGGAAGATTCACAAATTGTGTACTTTTTGTCCTTTTTCGTCGTTCAGGCAATGAGGACTGCTGCCAGCATTATACTACTTGCTCATTTGAGGATAGAGATGGTTGAAATATGAAATTTGTGATGTCAATAGAAGTTCCACAGAGCTCAACAATTTTTTATCAATAGTGTTAAAATTCATATGTTTAGTAGTTTGGACAGTTTGGAAAATGTGTGCGCTCAATGTTGTAAGTATCCAGGTTTTAACATGGACCGAGAGACCGTCATACAATCCTTCACATCGAATATATGCGGGACCATTTGTACCTTTTGTTATATGGGCAGCCAGCAGGGTATCCTGCCCACCCGTAATAAATTGGAATAAATCAATAAACCATCCAATTGACAGTCTGATAATTATGCACGAAGAGAATATGTTTGCATGAAGATGCTGTTTAAATGCCTGATGCCTCTAATCCACAAGCCACATATTAGCCCATATTGGCCCATATGGGCCCATATTAGCTTGTGGTCCACATTGACTTGTTTATCCTTCTAAAACATAATCCGCACTCGAATCTTCCTTCTAATATCTTACATCTTCCAGAGACGAATCTTGATTTGCATCTAATGGTTTTTTCAATCCTAAAAGGCCAATTGTTTTTTATAACGTTTATCGTGGCCTGCGGAGAAGCAGATAAAAATCTCTCCAACTTCTTCAACAGCTGTTCACCAAAAAAAATGACAAATATTGCTTATGTTTTGCAGACAGATTGTCATTAACCGTAGCCCACAAAACTGTTTTCGAATTCTAATAAATGTGAAAATACGATGCAGTAGTTGACACCAAGACTGTCCGCACTAGGGTGACATCCCAGGATGTTGACCAAATTTGTACCTTCTTGGCACAAAATCGCCAAAGATGCCTCCACTATTACTAAATGAAAAATGATTCGTCGGTTACAAGTTCTAACTCCCCATTTTAGACGGACACCCTTTACTCTATTAGTGATCATCAGTAAAGGGGACATACAAATGCATATAAAATGCAAAGCTCTGGACAATGTTTTCAACGGTACCTTCATCACTTGTCATCAAAACATATGCATATGCAAACTACGTGTGATTACTTTATTACACATTCATAGCACAAGCTAGAAAGTTCAAGAGAAATGGCATGAAAGGTGCACGTTATTGTTAAAACTTCTGGTTACTAATCACAGAATTTGTATTTAACAAATGTATTACCAAAAAAATACAAAAGCTAGAGAGTCAAGAACAACTCATCTAATCTCTATGGCATCTTCAATTTTAACCACAGTCGAGGATGAACCAGTTAAAAAAGAACTGGATGAGCCAAATTTCCAGTTGACCCTTTCCGATTCCCCAGAAAACGAGGAAGTGTCAACTATACATGCTTTAGCTTTGTTTTCCCGAGTATATTAAGGTAAAGAGCTAACAGAAATTCCACTAAGCAAGTGGCCAATTTTCTGTCTCAGACGCCGAAACAAAACTTGAGCTAAGATTGGAGGCTAGGTAGCACACACCAAAATTAAACATTTTCCAGTATTCACAAAACCTAAACTTACAACAACCTAAATTGCAAGATGTCTCAAGATGGTACTTTTCTGAAGGAGTCATCCAGGAGATGCTCAGGAGAAAAAAAAAAGTTATTGCTCGTTAAACAAGTTTATGGTTGCGCTGGCCAGCTTCACTGAACATTCTGCACAATACCTTATAGAATAAGCGATAAGCTTGTTATGTAAACTGACGATCTCCTTACTCGGCAGGGGCAGAATTCAGTCGCTCCCATTGGTCAGGCGTGAGAGCCTTTGATATGGACAAAGCATGAATTTGTTTCATTTCCACTTCTAGGGCTTTGTTTATCATCCGGTGACGCTCAAGGAGTCGTTTTCCCTCAAACAACTTTGACACTACGCCAACTTCAAAACTTGCACCGCAGCCACCGGAAGTATCCACAACTTCCTGCCAGATTATAAGCAAAACAGACAAAAAATAAGCAAAACTTATCAAAGACGAATACACTGGCACTTGGAGCTTATGTTCTGAAAAAGCACACATAATGACTGGTGAATATGCACCAAGGCAAAATAAAACCACAAGTAATAGCGATAATACATAATCCTAAAATAAACAGTAAGAACGTTCCGACAAGAAGAACTTGTAACTAAATAATCCAAGTATTTCTTGGCCATAAAAGTCCTCTTCGCTCATATTTCCCCCACTTTCCCATACACTGCAAAGAGAAAAGGTTTACGCTCAGTTACCAGATGCTCTGCATTGAGTTCCTTCCGCAATGAGCCTTCTACTGCCTCTTGAAGGCCAGCCATGGCGGCCAACTCCTCTGAACTCCTTCGCACTTTCCTAGAAGCTGTAAGGAAACAGTCGGAGACTAAAACTTTGGAAGTTGGCGGAATGACCTAAAAATTGGAAGTGTGAATCATAGATCAAAGTTTCGCATAATTCGATGTATTATACGCACAGAAAGGCGTACAGTAATAGTGTAATACTGTAATAGCCACCCTGTCGAACGCAGAGCCAGTTCAATATTAGTTCAATATTTAAAGCATAGTTCAAAAGTAGGTGCAAGTACACCCATACAATATGCCTATTGTACGTAAAAAATACAATATACCCTTGAGACCCATATTGTATTGGCCACAAAATGAAATAAAATAGTAACAGGGTTGAGTTGCACATGGATCGATAGAGAATTAAACGTCGTCTAAATTTGAAAAAAAAATCGGACAAAAAATCTTTTTCTGTGAGTTTTGAGCGACTTTTTATTTAAACCGTCAGATTTAGATGATCTGACGGTCGTTGATCAAAGTAGCGATCTAAGAAGATCACATGAAAAGCCCATAACACAACTTACGATAGGACTTACGTCCGCTTTTTTTTTTTTTCCCGGGTTATTTTCCCGCGGAATGTCATCCTACGCCGTGTCAGTCCGTTAAAAAATTCCGTTCGGCGGCGTGCGCTGTACTATCATCATACGTCAGATTCGTACGCTTGTACAGGGGTGTGCACAACGCACACACATACAGTGCCTACGCTACGCGAGTTTTGTGCAAGTTTTGTGCGCCTACCAAAGGCCTACCATAAAAACGCCTACTTTTGAACTATGATTTAAAGGGAATTGATCATGACAGTGACTGTTTTGGTTGCGCACAGTCACTTGCGTCATTTTGTCAAAAAATGTACGTTTGAAGTACACATTGGTACAAATAAAGCACCGTTGAGTACAAATTTGACGGTCAACCGGTTGGACAACTTTGACTTTCAAAATATTGTTTAAAATTTTCCCGCGCTTGCGAACGTCGACCGTCATAATAAAATTAAAAATTCACACGGCCGGCGAACGTTTACGGTAACAAAACTGCGGCAACCACATGTAAATAAAAGTGTTATAGGGAGTCACTTTTTGTCGTTACATGAGCCCCACGGTGAGAGACTGAGGGAACAGCCCCATGTGGCTAAGTACGGGTTTTTTTCTGTCGTTATCCTTTGTATTTTAGCGCCGTACTGCCTAAGTTGCAGCCGTACAAAGAAATCGCAAATTTTTAGAGTACAATTTGCGTCATCCGCGAACTTAGGATGTACAAAAATTTGTCGTCTTGCGTTTTTTCGACCCATTATCACGTCATCTTCGAACTTATCAAAAACCACATCGGCAGTGTTTTAAGCAAAGTAAAACCAATAGGAAAACATATTCCCACGTGTGAAACTTTTTAGAAGTTTTTGACGAGGAAAAAAATTACAGGTTGATTTTTTGTCCGCTTGCATGTTGTACGGTTTTTTTTTTGCAGGGGTCTCGATGCTACAGCGTCATTTCACGCAAAGTTGAAAAATCTGCGAAGTCATGGCGGCCGTACGGGAGTGGTTTGCGCAAAGGCATGTCGTACAGCCACGGCTGCAAGGCTGTACGTCTACGATGTCATGCAATGACATGCGACATGCCAAATCCGCAAATCATTTCAAAAATTACGATGTGTCTTGCGACGCTTCAAAAAGTTTCGAAAAAAATACAGTGCGGCAAAGACAAATTGTACACGGTGACATGCGTCGCGGGTATTGTCGACGTATACAATCGTCACAAACTTAAGTAACAATTTCGAGTAAACACATAGAGATACCTGAAATCCGGGTCCGCCGGATCCGCGCTAAAATACAAAGTTCGCTAAGTTACACATACATGGGGCCGTACCTTGAGAGCACTTAGGGTGCGTCTCCATGACCTTGAAACTTAAGGGAATTACTTTATTTTTTAGCGCAGATCCGGCGGACCCGGATTTTAGGTGTCCCTATGCGTACGAAACAAAGTTGTTACTTAAGGGCGTGACGATTGTATACGCCGACAATGCTCGTGACGGCTGTCGACGGTGTACAATCTGTGAAGACGCACCAAATTGTGAATAAAAAAAATCGCTGTGAACGTCGCATAATCTTACGTGACATTGTAGACGTTTAGCCTTCCAACACTCTGCCATGGAGGATGTCATGGGGAGTAGACTGGTCAGTTGGCTGTGAAGACAGGTCCAAGTGGAGCAGTGAGATTGCATCTTGGTTTCAGTAAATTTTGAGTGGCTCTTGGAGAAAATACAGTTGGAGAAAATATAGAGGAAGGCTCAGTTTGCTATCGATTTCGTTTTGCGAAAGGAGAGAGAGGAGGGAGATGACAGGAGGAGAGAAAGGAGATGAGAGGTGGATGAGAGGGCGAAAGAGGAAGAGAGAGCGAAAACCAGAGGGCTAGGGAGAGTGGGGAAGTTAGTGTAGACCTGTCTCCTTTGTGGTTCTTTTATTGCATGGTTATTTTGTTTTTGGTTCTTTCCATTCTTTTAACTCAAACATTGATAATCACTGCAAGCCGAATGAAAACCATGGTCCGTTGTTGGCTCTGTTGGTTATATATGTCTAGTTTGTTTAGAACACTTTTGGTTATGTGTTCAATTTGTTTTTCTTTTCTTAGAGTTTTTTAAGTGTAGTAGAAAAAATAGAGAGATTAGGATGGGAGGAGTGGGAGTGGGAGTTGGAATTGGAGCGGGAGTGGGAGAGGAGAGGGAGAGGGAGTGGGAGTGGTTTGGTGTGGGATTTGTTGGTTTTACATGTGATGGGTGGTCCTTTAGGGTTTTTTAAGGATTTTAGAGGGTTTTTTATGTTTTTCAGGCGGTCCTTAGAGGAACAGCGGGCGAGGCGGCAGTATCGGTCAATTTGGAGCAAGCAACAAAAACTTTGGGGCCTCGAGGAAAAAATGAGAATAATAGAATTTGCTGAAGCTTTATTGGCCATTCCAAAGGTGAGTTTTTTTTTTTTGTTAATTTTCATTTTGTGCTTAGAAATTTGGCTTTCTATCAGATCTTTTTCTTACAGTTTTATAAATGAATTTGACAGTCTAGGAAATTGAAGACTAAATTCGATACGAACAATTCATCTAATCTGCGAGAATTGCACGAAGATTAGTTACACTGTCTACACTATCCACCTCTTGTACAGTCAGTAATTCAAATTTCACGTGAGGAATTCTTGACTCAAAGTATGTAGCCGAGCTTTACACAGGTTTTGTAAGGATTATGATGGCAAAACTAATGTGAAATGATTTTTTTTCGCCTTTTGTGAACAAGTTTTAGCCATGAACGCGGCGAAGGATGCGACAGGGATTGTGGCGAAAGAGAGTGCTTACCACCATTCTGCCCAAGTGATGCCCGAGAAACAACAAACAGCGGGGTATGTAAATAACAGATAATTTTCTTCATCCCATGAAATTACTTTTGTAAAACTGCAGATATGTATGTATACATTAATTTGATGTTCTGTTTGGAAAAGGTCTTCTGCGTTGTTGGCCATTCTAGTTTCTCAAGTTTGTTGATGCCAAATTAGCGATAAGCTGCTTTGTTTTCTTCAAAAATATTTGAGGAGATCTTGAAAATTGATAATCTATGAAGTTTAACGTCCATTCCCGCCTTATAGCAAGAAAGACGGGTTGAATTTATAACTGAACTTTAATATTCCACTGAAAAGGGAGTTGAATTTGTAACTGAACTTGAATATTCTACTGAAAATAGGGCTAAATTTGTAACTGAAATCCAATATTCTACTGAAAACAGGGTTGAATTTGTAACTGAACTTTGAATATTTTATTGAAAATATGACTAAATTTGTAACCGACTTGAATATTCTACTGAAAATAGGGATAAATTAGTAACTTAAATACAAATTCTACTAAAAACAGGGTTTAATTTGTAACTGAACTTTGAACATTCTACTGAAAATAAGGTTTAATTTGTAACTGAACTTGAATATTCTACTGAAAATAGGGCTAAACTAGTAATTGAAATACAAATTCTACTGAAAACAGGGTTTAATTTGTAACTGAACTTTGAATATTCTACTGAAAAGAAGGTTGAATTTGTAACCGAACTTGAATATTCCACTGAAAATAGGGCTAAATTTGTAACTGAAATACAATATTCTATTGAAAACAGGGTTGAATTTGTAACTGAACTTTGAATATTTTATTGAAAATAGGGCTAAATTTGTAACTGAACTTGAATATTCTACTGAAAATAGGGATAAATTAGTAACTGAAATACATATTCTACTGAAAATAGGGTTTAATTTGTAACTGAACTTTGAATATTCTACTGAAAATAAGGTTTAATTCGTAACTGAACTTGAATATTCTACTGAAAATAGGGCTAAATTAGTAATTGAAATACAAATTCTACTGAAAACAGGGTATAATTTGTAACTGAACTTTGAATATTCTACTAAAAAAAAGGTTTAATTTTTAACCGAACTTGAATATTCTACTGAAAATAGGGCTAAATTTGTAACTGAACTTGAATATTCTACTGAAAATAGGGCTGAATTTGCTAAATTTGTAACTGAACTTGAATATTCTACTGAAAATAGGGCTGAATTTGTAACTGAACTTGAATGTTCTACTGAAAAGAAGTTTGAATTTGTGACTGAACTATAATATAATAGTCAAATGAGGGTTGACCTTGTAACTGAAATCCAATATTTTACTGAAAAATGGGTTGAATTTGTAACTGAAAACCAAACCAAATATAACATTCTACAAACCAAATATAACATTCTACAGAATACCTGGCAAATATTACACAAGACACTGAACTGAAACCGCTAACCTATATACTCAAACGGATATAGACACGAACTACTAACTCCAAACCTAACTGAATCCTTAACGTGTAATTGAGCTGAAAAATTGAACTAAGTACTAAACTGAACTGATTATTGAACAAATTATGAAAAAGTTACAGTTGAACTCGTAACCCAACTACAATATTCTACAGAAAACCAACCCAAAATAAATACTGAACAGAATATCAAACTTAATTATGTACTAAATACTGGACTCAATGACAAAATACTGAAAATCTGAAATACTGAAGTTATATACTCACAACCACTCCCCCCTCCTCCCTGCCTCTCTTTCCCCCAATATTCGGTCTTTTTTCACCTGATGAGCGATTGACATTAAATGGTGTTCACGATTTTGCAGGATGACTTTACAAAAGAAAACTCGTTAACTTTACAAAAGAAAACTCGTTGCATAGCGATGATGATGCAGATTGTGACCACCGCATTAACCGCGGTACTACAAATGTTGTAGAAAATACTATTGTCGTCGATTTTTTAAAATCGACATAGTCAAGGAATGGTTCAAGACGTAACTGTGGACGTAATGCTGGAAATCATAAGAGGAATACTTGAAATAATATCCAATTTTAAACCCAAAGAGGATAGACACTACTACATCATACCAAAAACAATGCATTGGGTTGACAAGGTATTACCGCAATATACAAACGAGCATTTTCAAATGCTCTTCCGGCTTACAAAAGATTATGTTAATTTTTTGGTGAATGAACTACAGTCCGAGCTTACCACTAAGCCGCCTTTTGGACTTGAACACATCAAAAATAGAGAACTATCGATGGAAAAACAAGTGTTAATAGCGTTGATGAGATTAGGGCATCAAGGCGGACTCGTACGTATGGCAAAACAATTTGGTATCGGGCGTTCAACTGTGGGTAAAGTATTCAATCAGGTTATGAAGGCCATTGCAAAAAAGTTAGGACACTGGATAAAGTGGCCGGTGGAATCTGAGCTAAACGACATCAAAAGTTTTTTCGAAAAGACAAAAGAATACCAAATTGTGTGGGTGCTATTGATTGCTCCCACATAGAAATTACCTTAGGAGAAGGTTTTTTGCCGATCGACTATTACGATGCAAAAAAAAAATATTCTAATGTGGTGCAAGCTGTTCTAGATTACAAAAATGAGATTTATTGATCTGAATCTGGGTTCTCCAGGCTCTATGCACAACTCGAGGATCTTCTGACGATCGAAATTGGGACAAAATTTTGAGAGACACAAAAATGCAAGCGGCGAAACATTGCAATAGGGAAATAGTACAGTGCCTCCCTATCTTGTTGGAGATGCTAGATACGCACTCCACCCAAACCTAATTGTCCCTTTTTTTAGATTAAAGTTGCCTACATCCCAAAAAAAAAAAAAAATCAAACATTCTGGAGCAAGGATGGTAGTGGAAAGAGCCTTCGGGAAATTGAAGGCACAATGGAGGCATCTTCTAAAAATTTTCCATCCGAAAAAGACAACATTGGTGACATGTATTCTTGCAGCATGTATTCTGCATAACATTTCGATTGCGAGGGGCGAATTGGACGTGGATTGGGAATTAGAGTTTAAAAAAGAGTGTGCCAACGCTTTGAATGGGAAACGCCAAAGGGCATCTCGCATGTCTCGAGTTGAAGAAGAACGAACACGAGAAAGTGGGGAGGTTGAAAGACGACCGAAAAGATGCCGTTCTGCAAAAATCCATGGTGTTGGAATAAAAGATGGGTTATGTCAATACGTCTTGCATGGAGGCAATAATGCTCCGAATGAAAATGCAAACTATGGTACCGGCATGGGAGAAGAAAGAGAAAAGGATACGGTGACAGGTGAAAGCAATAGAAACGAAAAATCCGATGTTTCTGGGAGCGAGAGAAATACGAATGGTGGAATGGATATTGATGTCGATATGTGAAAATAGTTCATGTTGCTCGCTTTAAGTGTTTAGTTGTTTGTTTGACATGTTTTTCTATTTGTTTATTCGCCACATTTTAAAACACGGATATTTATTGAGGATCTAACATTAGAAGTTGAAATTGATGGATCGCTTCATTATTTATATGGTTTTAAATTTGTAACAAATATGTAAGCGAAATATGTAATTCATGACCATAAACCCTTGCAATTTTTCAGTCACGTCTTTCTATGCCATGCAAATGTTGAACTGCTTTTTATTTGTTTTTTGTGATATTTGGGATTGTGATGTAAATTTCAACATTTGTGTGTTTAAATCGTCAATTTCTAAAATGGGATAAATTGTAAAGCAACTATTGAACAAGTAACAGATTTGTTTAGCTTACGAAATTTTCTAATTGGAAATGCGGTGTTACACTTAATAATCCACTGAAGTTCACATGTAATCGAAAACATAAGCTTTCTCACAACAATCAGATTTTCCATCATCATTTTGTTTACTTCGAAAAGCAAAAAAATGCTTCTAATGAATACTAAAGCGACACAAAAACACAAAAAGTGAAAATAAAACAAAAAGATGAATTGTCCACGTAAACGAAACCAAAAGCTTGGACATAAAAACCATCATCAATATGTTTTCCTTTAAAAGAAGAAAAATGCTTTTTACAAATACAAAAGCGACACAAAAACTGAAAAAATCACAAAAGTGACACAAAACATTCTGATTTGAGCTCCGACCCTTGAACCATAACAACATATGTTTGGTTATTTTTTGTTTACTTACTAACAAATGCAACAAATCCAAACCTATCCACAAGATCATCCCTTGATAATTCTTTCTATGTTTGTCACAATTGCTGACATTACTCCATTGATGACCTCTTTAAAATCTCCAACTATTTCTTTATTTTGTTGAAATTGTTCTTTAAGGAGTATCTTTTGTTGCTCGAATTGTATGTGGTTCGATTCTTTTTGATGTTCGAATTGCGTATTGTTTGATTTTTCAAAAGTCTTCTCCAACTTTTCAATCACTTCTTCAGCGAGAAGTGAGGGATTTTCCTGTCCTTGTCTACCACCTCTTTTCGTTTTCCGACCGGTTGAGAACTTATCTTCAAGAGATGGTGACCCGACGCTTTTTTTTTTTTCAGCTTCCTTCTCTTCTCCCACTTCTTCTCCATTCTCAAATGTAGCCTCTTCTAACAGGTTCTCTCGCACATTGGGTTCTTTTAGATTATTATCCAATATAATGGTATCTTCTTCTTCATCGAAATTTGTATTAACCCTAGGTGCGTCGTCGCCCGCATCCCAAGTAACTTTTGGGTTCACTACATTCTTTTTAGACATCCAACTATCCATGTCGCCAAACAAGGTCTCGGAAAAAGAGGTGGCAATACCGTTATTCGATCTCTCTTTTTTATTCATTGAGAAATAAGTAGCAGCTCCACTACTCGTACTGTAGTCTCAATTTTTTTTTTTTTTTGAAGTCGTTCGACAGGTTATTCCATTTTTTTTCACATTCACTCCAATCACGTACAACTCCCCTCTCTTTTAACGTTTCCGAAATGGCTTCCCACTTTTCAACCTTAGAACCAAACTTCGCCTTAGCACTTTTCTCGGGGCTCTCGTAAAATTCTTGTTTCTTAGCCTCGTTCAAAAAGCCCATTTCGTAAAGCTCCCAATTTCTGTTTCTGTTCCGTGGGCTACAGTTCTTTTTTTCTGGTGATAACCCGTCAACAACAACTTTCTTCCCAGTTGTTTTTTTACGTTTTTGAGGGCTCGTAACGTTTGTTTGGGGTGAGGAAAGAGTTTGGGTGGGAGATAATGCATGAGTAGATGCAATGATAGGGTGGGAAGGTAAAGAAGTTACTACACTACTTGAGAAGGGTGGGAATGGTGTTTTTAAGGTATTTAAAAATGGGATCTAGGTTTATGAATAAACGTGGAGGAAAAATGGAGCGACATTGAATAGCTTCCACGGGTTTAGTTTGGTGAGAGGATGAGGCAAATGAAGATCCACAAATAGTTTGGGAGATTCTAATGGTGCATCCGATGGAAATGATGATGGTGGAAGGGGTATTATATTCGTTGTAGGAACGTTGGTTTCATTCGTGTGTAAACCCATGGTTTGTTCACCATATTTGCAAACACATTTTCAGGAAGTAAAGGAAAATGAAAACAACAATAGTTGGGAATTTTTTCCTTCATTCTCCCTCTTTCCTTTTTTTTTCCCTCTCCACCTCTCTTTCTCCTCTCCCTTGCCCTCCCTCTCCCTCTTCTTTTTATCTCTCTCTCTCCTAATCCCTCTCCCACTACCTCTCCCTCTTCCTCACCCTTACTTGTCTTTGAAAAGGTGAAACTATCATTGAATTATATTGTAACTAAACTCGTATGTTTCGTCGCGAATAGGAATAAGTCCTATCCGCCTCCTTTACTTGCTTAGATCCATCACTTTCCCACCCTCATCGGGCCTGTTTATTTTTTATTAGTGGTATGGATGCAGCACAAGATTGATTATCACGCAATAAAGTGGTTTAAGAAGATAAGGTGTTTTTCAAGCGTTAAGGAAAGTGATTAAGAAAAAAATGATAGATTCTTATAATGTTAAGATAGTATTATAAAGCTCATTAAAATGATAGGGTTGCTTTGAGATGTTTAACATTCAGTTTTTACAACAGAGATAAAGACAACGACACTGTTAATAAATATTGGCGCAAAAGACTTATTATAGATATTGGCGTAAAAGACTTATTAGTATAATGTCAAAATAATATAAATTATGTTGGTTTAGTAGAGATGGGCTTGGTCGATTTACGTACTCCCAAAACTAGTGTCATAACCACAATCGTATAATATTATGTTCGAAAAAGTATCTACAAAACTATTGCGATCAACGCTAATAGCCATAGGCGATATAATACAGTAGTAATAGTAAAATTAGTAATAGTAAAAAATGAAGCAAAAAAACATTAGAACACTAAAGCAGTATACCAACATGGGCGATTTAGTACAGCAGTAACAATAAAAGTAGTAATAGTATAAGTGAAGCACTGAAGCACAAAAACATTAGAACACTAAAACAGTATACCAACAACAAAATAGAAAACCATAAGCATAAGCAGTAAACATTAAACAGCAACACGAAAAGAGAAAACCAAAACAGAAAATTATTAACAGTAAACATTAAATAGCAAAGCAGAAAAGCATAAAAATAGTAAAGTAAAAAACAATGACAAACCGTAAAACAGTAAACAAGTAAGCGGTAAAGGAGAAAGGCATTAAAACCGGAAATTGTAAAATAGTATAACAAAGGAAAAAAAATGTGTTACAAAGTACTACCAAACACATCATTGTAAACCGAGATTAACCGTATGAGTTAAATGAGATTTACGAATGGCAGTAAACAGTAACACTAAGCAGTCAGTAATTAATAATGTTTACAATTATGACTTTGAAGTTGAACTTTAACTAATAATATTCGAAAGTTGGTCTTAACCAATGATCTTAAACTAATACGCTCAAAAAATGATCGTTGAATGTGATGACACTCTGTTTAAAACTTAAACAACTTAATAAAACTTAATATCCAAATAAAACTTAAACCCGCTGAAAAAATTAGTGGTTTTTTAAATTACTAACACTCATTTTGCCCATATCTAACCGTAATTCGAACAAATTTTAGATGGAACTTGGTTCTCCTTTCATAGATTTAAGAGTTCAATAATAGGTTTTAAACATTTACGGGAATAACCAGGGAAAAAAAATAGATGGGAAAATAAAAAATACCATAAACGTAAATCAAATAAAATAAACGAATAGAAAGAATGTTAACCATCAAAATATGAACTTATTTTGTTACTAACCAGAACATACATAAAAATATCAAAACAAGAAGAACCTAAAAAAAAAAGAAACACGCGGCAGGTGAGAAATTTAGTTGATGAATGCAAGGATTTCAGCGGAGAGGGGGATGGAGAGGAAGATTGGAGGAGATGGAGGAGATGGGGACAGGGATAAAGAGAGGGAGGGAGAGAGAGTAAAAGACAGAGGGAAGGAGATAGAGTAAAAGACGGAGAGAGGGATGGGGAGAGAGGCAAACGGCAAAAATGCAAACATAACAAAGTGATGATGAATGTCATCAAGAGTTCAAATTAAAAAGGGTTAAAAAAAACCCTAATTTGAAAAACCTATCTCATATGTGATTTATTCACGCCTAATTTCAGCTTTCTTTTTAACTCCTAGTGGAGAAAACAAATGAAAATAGTAATACTAATAATTATGGGTTTTCATTATTTTAAAGCAAAAGAAATGCTTGAATACCTTTGTCCTTTGGCAGTGGTCGAAAACGCCAAACTCACTGTTTTCTCTAGGTTCCAACCGGTCAGCGTAGAGCCGCCTCGTAATAAGATGAGGAAAAGTGCAGTTCGAAGTAGAGAGTGTGAGGCTTCTTGAGAGAGGCGGCGTGTGCGGCTTGCTAGGGCGCCCTTGGAGATCTCTGACGAATTTTTTTAGAATCGTGAAATAGAATCGAATTTTTAGGACCCGTGGAATGGAAAATCCGTACTAAACAAAACGCGAAAAAAAAAAACAAATTGTGTACTTTGGTGGACGCAAACGGACAAAAAATAACGAATACTGTACTTTTCGTCGTCGCTTGAATTCTATTGAAATTTCCTGAAAAAAATTTACACGTGCGACTACGTGTTACTATTTGTTTTTCGAAAATTCTTTGTTTTAAAACACATCTTCCCTGTGTTTTAAAGAAAAGATTGAAGATGACATTTTTTGGCGTGGCCGTGGGTCGAAGAACACTAAACGACAACATGTAGTACATCTTAAATTCGATGATGACGCAAAATGTACTTCTCATTTTCACATTTTTTTGTACGGTTGAAACTTACGCGGTACGGCTCTAAGTTTTTACAGCAAAACGACAAAAAAACCCTTACTTAGGCACATGGAGACGCACCCTTAGTCGCAACATTTCCTCGAAATCGACCAACGTGCGATTCGAACAAATGAATACCGTCGTACAAATGAATACTGCTCGCATCAAACCGAACCGACACAAAAGTACAGTACCAAACGAAACAAAACATAACTGACGCGAACAGAACAAAACATTTGACGGCGCGATTTCGGCCGACGCCGATTCGCCCAATATCCTGACATTTCGCTGTCAATGTAAGAAATTAAGAATGTTGATTCGTAGATAGCGTGGCTCGATTTCATCGCGCATGACGATGTTGAAATTAAAAGTTTTCTTAAGTATTTTCTAGGTTTCTTAATTGATCTAAAATGAGGAGGAAAAAGCAGAGGCAGCCTCCGTCAAAGGTCGCAAAAGTCAACAAATTTCATACCCGAAACCAACCGTTTTTTCTTTTCAAAATCTGAGTAACCGACGCCCGACCGAGTTTTGTCACGCTCCAAAATTGTTAACTGTTAACCGACCGTCGTTTACGAAAAAAAAAAAAAAAAAAAAAACCAAATCTTGATTTTTCGCGACTAACCGTGCCCCCCCGTAACCGAAAAAGTACAAAATTAATCAATGTACGACGGAATAAGCCAGTAATTACGATTTGTCGCGTTCCCTAAGATTTGTGAAATGAATAGTGTTACTACCGTGTCAGATTTGCGACGCTTTATCGCGTTGCCTAAAATTTGCGAAATGAATATTGTACTATCGTGTCAGATTTGCGACGCTTTGTCGCGTTCCTTAAGATTTTCGAAATGAATAGTGTACTACCGTGTCAGATTTGCGACGCTTTGTCGCGTTCCCTTTGATTTGTGAAATAAATAGCTTACTACAGTACCGTGTCAGATTTGCGACGCTAATCATGATGTCACGTACTTCCACGATGCCAAAGAGTACAAAGTACAAGAATGTTGGATTATATGGACAGTACAAAGTTTTCATTTTTTTTGGTTTTTTGGTTGACCGACCGTAACCGACCGTTTTTTTTTTTCGTGGTGAATCAACCTACCGTAACCGCCCGACCCTCCAAATTTGGCAACCGAATCCGTTCCGGATCCGGCGCGGGCGGTCGGTTAACGGTCGGTCACGGTTTCGGTTGACCGTTTGCGACCTCAAGCCTCCGTCTAACTTCTCTCTCTGGCCCCATACTTGCCATAGTCCCTGAAGGCTGGAGAGGAAGCTAGAGCCATGGCTGCCTATGCTTCTCCTAGAGTCAGAAGGCAGCCCTTTGGTAACCTTACCAAAAAGGTTGACGGACCCAGGTTTTGATCGTGGTACCTACCGTCCGTCCAAGTAGCCTAGTATCGTTACCATGTAGCCTAGCACGTGTGTTGAAGTATATAGGGTACATTACACACATCTCTACTTAACAGTGTGGAAATACAAAAGTTCATTTAACTGACAAACTAACCACAATCACATAGAGATGGTTAGATAGAGTTACGTCGGAAATACCACTTGTATTTTCGACGGCCCTAAATTAACGTCGATATCAGTCGGATGGCAGATGAAGAAGCCGGCATCGCGGAATGGACGATTTCGCGGTTTGCGGTCACAACCACACCAAGTGACACGTGGCAACATGACATTGGATAGCGACATCTTCGGGACATACCATGGTGAACCCGGATATGGCAGGCGTCGTTTTTGTTGAAAAGAGAGGTATTTTGTAGTTTTTTTTGTGGACTTACTGCAACCCTCATACTTGTCGCAGTCACTGAGGACCTGCAAACAGCCATGGCTGCCTGCTGCAGCTAAAGGTGACAGGTAGATCATCCGGTACAGTTTTTTTGCAAAATATAACTGCTACTTGTGGGACTTGATCCAGTGACCTTTGGATGATGACCGTACGGACTAGCCGCACGCCTTATCCGGTAAGTCTTGAAGAAATCGATAAATGAATATGGCGCGATATTTATTTAATGCCATACTGCGCCGGACATTTCATTTAACTAATTACGGGGCGATTTATGCATGGAAACATACCGGTCCGCACGAAATCGGGACCACACGAAATATACGAATTAACATTTAATTTTCGACGGACGAAATCAAATGTTTAGATCTGATCGAACGGCTCACAGTGGAGCCGGAATGCCGGAATAGCCGTTTGATGGTTTGCGGACCAGATGTCGGTGGATGACACGTGGCAACATATGGTTGGGTAGCGGATATCACGGGAGGAGCAACTACGGCTCCGGAACTGACACGCGTCAGCGGAACGGCCATGCCGTACTATGGTCGTACAAGAAGTACAGCAGTACCTGTACCTTCTTGTACTTTACAGTCTTATGATTGGTCGAAGTACCTTAGTAGTAGGCTTAGAGAGGTAGCTTAGGACTTAGAATATTTTTGGTTTTCCAACCTCTCTCCCAGAGTGCACTTGTATTTATAGACCAACTTTGGTCAGCCATAACTTAATGCTTAGGTGAGCAAATTCAGTGATTCTTTTTGCTGCGGACTCAGAGGAGTCCAGGCTACACAGGGGTGTAGTTGGCCAGAGATTTTGCGTCCCATGGGTGAGACTTATTCATTGTCAAAGTCAAAATTGCATATACTATCCTAGAGGCTTCACATAAGCTGGACATTCTGTGTACCAATGGAGGTCACACAATTACAGGTTATGGGCCCACCCTCTAGGGTGCCCATTTTCAATGGAACAGGGTTTATTTATTGGGAAACTATGATGAGGGGTGCATTGTTTGAAAAAAGGCTTTGGGGCATTGTGAGTGGTCGTGTGCGACGACCATCTGCAAAATTGGGAGTTCCACCAGGGTTTGCACGATCTCGGTTCACAAGAGGATCTGCGGGGGCAGAGGAGGTAGAGGATGTTGGTGAAAGCATCGTGTCAGACATAGGGAAGGAGAAGGGGAAGGAGAAACTCACACCGATGCCTACTGGATCGGTTTCGATAGTAGATGTTGAGAAAACCGAGGCTAATGATAGTGAAATCTGGGATTTCAACAATACGGTGGCGACTCATTTTATTCTCGGGCGTCTCACCCAGGCAGTGGCTACACCTCATCTTCATGTTGACAAGGCAAACGAGTTGTGGGAGGCTCTTGTCAAAATTTACAAGAGTGGTACGATTCAGCAGCAGAAGCTGGCTGATCAGAAGGTACAAGCATATGTATACAAAGGGGGAAAGATGTTAGATTTTTGTAATGACTTGGCTGGGTTATTTATGGAGTTGGAGAGTGCAGGGAAAAGGGAGACCGAGAAAGAGAAGGTGAATACTTTGTTGATGAAACTCCCAGATTATTATGAAAACATTGTTAACAAGGTTCAGGACTTGCCAGATCATCGATGGATCTGGAACTCTGTTGTGGGAATGATTTTGGTTCGGGAAAGCACAATTGAGATTCGGAGAGGGGGAAAGAGTGTTCAAGCATTCGCTGCTGGTACTAACTGGGGGGATAAGGATTCCTAGAAACCTTATGGGAATTTTGGTGGAGGAGGAAGAGGAAACCATGACGGACCTGGACCAAGGGTTCCGAAGGGGCTTTGCCATTTTTGTAAGAAGCCGGGACACTACATGGCGGAGTGCACTAAGTTGACGGAGTTAAGATTGAAAGAGGAATCGATTCGAAAACTGGCCGGAAGGAAAAAGAAGGCATTTGTTGCGACACAAGTCGTGGGAGAGGATTCCGATGATGACGATGGAGAACTTCTCCTCGACGAGGAGTTGGAGGTGAAAGGTGAGCCAGAGATTCCAAGGAGGCAAAAGTGTGTTTTCGGTGGAGTGAAACAAGCTCCTGAAGAAGGATGGATCATTGATTCAGGAGCCTCTATGCATATGTGAAGAGAAAAACCATTGTTTACCAAAATGAGAAAGATCCCTACTGTAGAGATAGAGTATGGGGATGGGAGGATAGTGACCACTAAGATCAGTAGATTTGAGGGTCCTAGTTGATGGAAAGACATCTACAGTCACTTTCTCTGATGTTCTTTTTATTCCAGAGCTGAACAAAAATCTTATCTCTACGTCGGTCTTAGATGATAAGGGCTTAGAGACTAGTAATAAGAAAGGAGTCTTCGTTGCTACAATGAGAATGAAGTGTACTTCACAGCTGAAAAGGGTAGCCAAGGAATGTTTAGGTTGAATTTGAGTAATGGAAAGCCAGGAGTTTACTATGCGGGTGTAAGTGATTTGATGATGTGGCATAAAAGATTGGGACATGTGCATCTAGATAGATTGAAAGAAATGAAGAAAACGGGTGTAGTTGAGGGCATACATTTTGGAGATAATGAGACTTTGGATGATTGTAGTGGGTGTGCTCAAGGAAAGGCCCACAAATTGCCTTTTCCAAAAGCCGCAACATATAAGGGTGAAAAGGTTTTAGATTTGGTTCACACTGACATGTGGGGACCGGCTAAAGTGCCATCAGTTGGAGGGAAAAGATTTATGCTTACTATCACTGATGATTGGTCTAGATACTCTAGAGTATATTTCTTGAAAAACAAATCTGAGGCTTCGGCTTACTTTAAAGAATATAAATCATGGAGTGAAACGCTTCATGAGACACATATAAAGAGAGTGAGAAGTGATAATGGGGGGGAATTCACTTCTAATGAATTTGAGGATTACTTGGAAGAGGAAGGGGTTCAACACCAAAAGACTGTCCCAAAGAATCCAGAACAAAATGGTGTAGCCGAGAGAGTAAATCGGACATTAAGTGATAGTGCCCGTAGCATGTTGACCGATAAAAAGATATTGAAAAGCTTTTGGGCAGAAGCCATGAATTGTGCTAACTATCTCAAAAATAGAGTCCTTACCTCAGCTGTAAAAGGTCAAACACCCTATGAAAGATGGACCGGGAGAAAACCTAACATATCACACTTAAAGGTGTTTGGAAGTCAAGTGTTTAGTTTAAACACAGAAAAATCTGATTGGAAGTTAGATGCTAGAGGAAAGCCGGGATACTTACTTGGGTATGATGAGAACGTAAAAGGGTATAGAGTTTATGATCTCGGAAGAGAAGATATAATTCTAGTGAAACACTTGGTAGTTATGGATGAAGGAAAACCCATAGATCCCTTTAAGTATTCTAAACCGGTCAGAATTAGAATTGAATCCGAAAGTGAGTTAGATTCATATTCAACTAATCGAACTCCGGTTCAGCCTGACTTTGCAGAGAGAGAAGAAAAACTGACCAAGAGTGATCCTCTCTTGGAGTCACAACATCCTGTTCAAACCGAGGAAGAAAACAAAGAAAGACTGGAAATGGACGATGAACGTCCGGAGATGGACTCCACGGATAGGGGAGAAGGCGAAGTTGTTCGGAGAAACCCAAGATTACCCTCCATTACAGCATCGGAGTTTGAAGGAGGAAGGAGAAGCAGCAAGAGACTTCAAGAGAGACAAATGAACAACAAGGTAACTAAGCTGTCACATTTGAGTGAACCTCAGACTTACTCGGATGCGGTTAATAGTCCGGAAAGTAGTAGATGGGTGACAGCTATTAATGATGAGATGGCTTCCATTATGGAAGCAAACACTTGGGATTTGGTGGATTGTCCTCCGGATAGAAAGCCAATAGGATGCAAGTGGGTATTTAAGTTGAAGCTCAATCTAGATAACACTATCGAGCGATACAAGGCCAGATTAGTGGCAAAGGGGTTCACACAAAAGGAGGGAATCAATTATGAGGAGACCTTTGCTCCGGTTGTTAGATTTCCCTCTGTCTGGATTTTACTTAGTCTCGCGGCAGCGGAAGACATATGTGCACCAGATGGACATCAAAACTGCTTTCTTACACGGAGAATTGGAAGAAGAGATTTTCATGAGACAACCGGAAGGATTTGTGGAAAAAGGAGAAGAAAGCAAGGTGTGTAGATTGATAAAGTCCCTTTATGGACTAAAGCAAGCTCCTCGCCAGTGGAACAAAAAACTGGACGAGTTCTTGACGAATTTGGGATATATCCGGATCAGTTCGGATCATTCGATCTACTTATTTGAGGATGAGGAAGGTATAATTTTCATTGCCATATATGTTGATGATCTGTTTGTGTTAAGTAAATCAATGGTGAAAATTAATAGATTGAAAAAGGATCTAAAGAGTAGATTTGAAATGAAAGATTTGGGGGAGGCAAAGTACATATTGGGAATTCAAATGGAGAGGGATAGAGAAAAGAAGATAATGAGACTAACTCAAAAGGAAGCAATTGGGAATATGCTTGAAAATTTTCAAATGGAAAAAGCAAATAGTTGTACAACTCCAATGGACTTAAAGAAGGGAAATGAGAGGAGCTCAGAAGAGGGAGTCTTGATTTTTGATGATGAGCTAGGACCTGAGGAGAGCAAGTTCATGCAAACTATTCCGTACAGACAGGTTGTCGGTAGTTTGATCTACTTTATGAACTGTACTCGTCCTGATATAGTTGCAGCTGTGTAAGTAGGAGTCTGAATGATCCTAGGAAAAAAGATTGGGAAGCGGCCAAAAGGGTCATGCGGTATTTGGTAGGAAATAGAGATTTGTGGTTGCATCTAGGAGGTGATAATACTGACATCACAACTTGGAGTGATGCCAGTTATGGGGATGCTCCGATGAGGAGGTGTACTTCTGGGTATGTGTTCTATGTTGGGAATAGAGCTTGCTGTTGGAGCAGTAAGCAACAAAAGGTCATTGCTCAGTCCACCATGGAGGCTGAGTATATGGCCTCTTGTTCAGCTGTGAAAGAGTTAATGTGGGTGAAGTCTTTGCTTCAAGAATTGGGATACATGAAGAATGGAGTACAAAAGATATTTTGTGACAATCAAGCTACGATTCCAATTGCGGGGAACCCTAAACATCATTTTAAAGCAAAACACATGGATATTCGTTTGAGCTTTGTTACGGAGAAAGTTGAGAATAAAATTATTAGTTTAGAATATGGACCAGATGGTGAGATGTTAGCAGATATGATGACTAAACCGGTCCCTTCTCCTAAATTGATATTTTGTAGGGAGAAGTGTGGACTGAAGCAAAAGATAGACTAGAAAATAAGGGGAGTGTTGAAAAGAGAGGTATTTTGTAGTCTTTTTTGTGGACTTACTGCAACCCTCATACTTGTCGCAGTCACTGAGGACCTGCAAACAGCCATGGCTGCCTGCTGCAGCTAAAGGAGACAGGTAGATCATCCGGTACAGTTTTTCTGCAAAATATAACTGCTACTTGTGGGACTTGATCCTGTGACCTCTGGATGATGACCGTACGGACTAGCCGCGCGCCTTATCCGGTAAGTCTTGAAGAAATCGATAAATGAATATGGCGCGATATTTATTTAATGCCATACTGCGCCGGACATTTCATTTAACTAATTACGGGGCGATCTATGCATGGAAACATACCGGTCCGCACGAAATCGGGACCACACGAAATATACGAATTAACATTTAATTTTCGACGGACGAAATCAAATGTTTAGATCTGATCGAACGGCTCACAATGGAGCCGGAATGCCGGAATAGCCGTTTGATGGTTTGCGGACCAGATGTCGGTGGATGACACGTGGCAACATATGGTTGGGTAGCGGATATCACGGGAGGAGCAACTACGGCTTCGGAACTGACACGGGTCAGCGGAACGGCCATGCCGTACTATGGTCGTACAAGAAGTACAGCAGTACCTGTACCTTCTTGTACTTTACAGTCTTATGATTGGTCGAAGTACCTTAGTAGTAGGCTTAGAGAGGTAGCTTAGGACTTAGAATATTTTTGGTTTTCCAGCCTCTCTCCCAGAGTGCACTTGTATTTATAGATAAACTTTGGTCAGCCATAACTTAATGCTCAGGTGAGCAAATTCAGTGATTCTTTTTGCTGCGGACTCAAGGGAGTCCAGGCTACACAGGGGTGTAGTTGGTCAGATTTTGCGTCCCAGGGTGGGACTTATTCATTGTCAAATTCAAAATTGCATATACTATCCTAGAGGTTTCACATAAGCTGGACATTCTGTGTACCAATGGAGGTCACAGAATTACAGTTTTCTTAGCCATGTCGTACAATAGGCGTACAGAAAGTACTCCGTGCCAAGTACCTTTCTGTACTGTACAGTGATTAGATTGGCTCCGTACTTCAGTAGTAGAGGAATCAGAGAGGGGTTTAGCACTTGGGAGAATTAGAAGTAGCCGCCTCTCTCCTAGAGTGCTCATGTTTAAAAGGTCATCTTTGACCATTTATAATTTACTGCTCAGGGGAGCAAATTCAAGGATTTTTTTTTTTAGTAGACTCAGGGGAGTCTGCTCTTCCAAAGGTTGCAGTCTGGTCAGTCTGTGTTCTGTCACAGTGTCAGTATTACTCATACAAAGACTAAGGGATTGAGGCTATCATAGGGGCTTCTAGTAAGGGCCTACTCTGAGTATCAATAGAGGTCTCAGAGTTGCAAACGACACGCATTTTTTTCATTTAATATCAATTTATATTTCTACGCGTTCGTTTTAATATAGAGTACAAAGTTTATTTTGTTTCGTGCGTTTTAATAATTTCGTTCAAGATCTATGGTACTTCAGTTTAGAGAGGTTTCGTTTTAATTTGCGTCTAAGTTCAATGTAATGCTTAGGGTGAAGTTCCACTACTGAAACTCTCAGACCTCCATAAGTCCTCAGAGTGGACAGCTTCTAAAAAGCCTCTAGGATAATCCTGACCCCTTTGTGTTTAAGCAAAAATAACTGCCACCCTAACAAACAAAAACTGTGACCACCTTCACCTCTGTGAAGGCAAGACTCCCATGAGTCGATAGCAAAAAGAATCTCTGAATTTGCTCCCCTGAGCATTAAGTTATGGAGGGTCAAAGTTGACCTTTTGTACAGAAGCTCTCTGGGAGAGAGGGTCCTATCTTCTAATTTTTCTAAGTCCTATCTCTCTCACGGACTCTATCTACTGATGTACGGAACCAATCAGATTAGTGTTCCGTACGAAAAAGTACAGCTGCCGGTGTATTTTATGTAGGAACATTGTACGACATGGCCTAAATGTCCACACGTGGAATATCCTTATTCGCTCCTTTAATTCTCGGAGATGCCGCGCTCTAATGTTACATCGCCACGTGTCATCCGATGTGGCGATGCCCACAAACCGCCAAATTCTCCATCCGCGATCTCGGCGCTAATTCCGACCGTCCGATTAAACTCGCATTTGATCGTAGCCGTAATAAATACATGCGCGGTATTTGTTTCGCTTACCAAATCAATGCGCGGTATTGATTTCTTATCCGTACCGCAATTCGTACTTTTACACTACCATATCTATGTATCCCGTTAACAGTTATAGTTAAATGACTTATCCTACGTGTACATGTTTAAATAATTATCATACTATAATCTACGTAACCTTACTTATAGACTTAACGGCTAAGGCTACTTACTATCTACTCTCTGACGGCCGGCAGGTACCAGGATCAAATGCTGTCGCCGGCACATACCTTTTAGTAATTAATCCCTAGACTAATATAAATTTCCCGTAAACCTGAGGATAGCCTAGGTAGCCATGGCTTCTAGCTTCCTCTCCGATTTCTCAATGACTGCGACAAGTTTGAGAGTTGGAGAGAGAAGTTAGAGGTAGACTGCCTCGGCTTCTTTATTTTTATTCAAACCTAGAAAATACTTAAAACCATTAATTTCTACAATTACCACATTCTCTAATCGTACGAACAACATTATATTATGCTGCACTTTGAACGAAGTTCCATTGCGCAGAGTCTGTAATCCATGTGTTAGCAAAATAGTGGCGCCACGTAACTATAGATTTGATATTGAAAATCGTCAATGATATTCACACCGACAAAAAAACTCCATTTGAGTACTATGTACGTGCGTAACATGTCATCGTGCAACACAACTTTTGTACTCTTTGCAGAAGCCTTCTCACATACCACCTCATTTTTTTAGGGTTCTGTTTTTTCGCGTGACGAATGTGAGTTGCCAAAAATAGTGTGACGAATGGGCGCTAATAAAAATAGCGCGACAAAAGTGCGTTACGACATTTCGTTTGTTTTTTCTGTTGGATTTTTTAATGCGTATATCGTGTGCGAAATTTTTTGATTTCCGTTGGTTGCCATCTTGACACGTATGCTCATTATCCAGCGTGTTGCGGCTCAATTTTTTCTGTAATTTGTGATGTACCTCGCGAGGTATATCACCAATTACAAAAACTTTGGATAAGAAAGCTTCGCAAAAAAATATCCAACGGTCATTGTTAACTCCCAGTCTTTTGAAGAATATTGGCAAGATTCTCTGTAAAGTTTTTTCCTAATAAAAACAAAATAAGAGGTACCACGTAGTAGGGAGAGGCCCGAATTTCTGTAAACAACCTCACTTTTCGTCTAATGGAACTTCACCCTTAGACGATTAAATTTCAATTTTGCGGTTAAGGGTTTGTCCCTATTTGCATAAGGGTTTTTTTCTGTCGTTTTCTTGTAAAACTTAGCGCCGCACTGCCTAAGTTGCAATCGTACGAAGGAATCGCAAATTTGTAGAGTACAATTCGCGTCATCCTCGAACATAGGATGTACAAAATTTTGTCGTCTTGTGTTTTTCGACCCAATTCCACGACAAAAAATGCCACCTTCAACCTTATGTTTAAAACACATGCGCGATGTGTTTTAAAACTAGGTGTTTTCGATAAACAAATAGGAACATGCATTCGCACGTGCCGTAATTTTGAAAAAAAAAATACGATTTCTAAAGACAAAAAAAGTACATAATTCGCTATATTTTGTCCGTTTTTGTTTAATACGACGAAGAAAAGTACACAATTTGTTTGGTTTTGTCAGTTTTCGTTCAGTACAGATTTTTTTTTTGCAGGGGTCTCGAAATTTTAATGCAATTTCACGTCAACGAACAGGTTACGCAAAGGCAAAGCGCATATTTTTCATCCGTGAAACTGCACAGGCTGGAAGGCGGTATGTCTACAATGTCACGGTAAGACATGCGACGTCCGAAGCAGTTCCAAAAAATAACATGCGACAACACAGATTGTATATGGTGACAGCCATCACAGGTATTGTCAACGTATACAATCGTCACAAACCTAAGTTACGATTTCGTTCTTACACATAGAGACACTTGAAAACCGGGTTCGGCGGATCCGCGCTAAAATACGAAGTAAGTTTGTTAAGTTCTAAATATAGGGGGGCATACCCTAAGTGCTCTCACCTTGGAGCTCACCTAACGACAAAAAGTGACTGTCTGCAACACTTTTATTTACATGTGGTTGTTGCACTTTTATTACCGTAAACGTTCGCCGGCCATGTGAATTTTTAATTTTATTATGAGTGTCGACGTTCGCAAGCACGACAACATTTTAAGCGGTTGACACAATATTTTGAAAGTCAAAATTGTCCAAGTGATTGACCGTCAAATTTGTACTCAACGGTGCTTTATTTGTACCAATGTGTACTTCAAACGTATATTTTTTGACAAAATGACGTAAGTGACTGTGCGCAACCAAACAGTCACTGTCATGATCAATTCCCTATTTAAATTTAAATTAAAGTGCAAAATGAACTGTAGCCAACATAACATGTAGGATTTGAATCAGCATCCTCAAAGGTTTCCCATGATTGAACCATAT
Organism: Zygnema cylindricum; assembly: GCA_037447655.1. Lineage (NCBI taxonomy): Eukaryota > Viridiplantae > Streptophyta > Zygnematophyceae > Zygnematales > Zygnemataceae > Zygnema > Zygnema cylindricum. The sequence goes on along the minus strand of JBBHKE010002253.1, from coordinate 29,320 downwards.
GTGAACGCCTTTGCCACTTTTTGTCTCTACATTTAGGGTGCGGCCCCATTTACATATAGGGAGTACATTACTGTAGATTTATATTGTACATTGTGTTCAAAACGTGCTCATTTTAAAGTGAGAATTTATGATTTTCAAAAATTATTTTTGTTATTTTTCATTATATCAAACTTTACTGTACAGTTCAGGTAAGGGTGGCGTTCTATCAGGATTTTCTGTAATTGTACGGCAGCATTACAAAATGCTACATTTTGATCGATGTACTTTCGAGCTGAGTTTGTAATCCACATGCTCAGAAATGAGTGGTACCACGTAGGAAAAGATCGCATTTGAAAATCACCAAAAAAAAAATCACACCGACCAGCTTCAACTTGAAATCGTCATTTGCATACCATGTACATGTGGACTAGGGCATTGTACCACTCAAATTTTGTACTTTTTGCAAATGCTTGCCAGATTCCAACTCATTATTTTTAGGGTTTTTTTTTTTCGCATGACAAATGAGAACTGCGACAAATAGTGTGGCGAACGGGTGATAACAAAACTATAGATTACTTTTGTGAATTTCAATTGTATTTTTTAATGTCCTATGTGCGAAATGTTTGACTTTTGTTGGTTGCCGTCTTGACACGTATGTCATTATCCAACGTATCGTGGCTCAATTTTTTCTGTAATACCTCCTCGAGGTACATCACCAGTTACAAAAACTTTTGAAGAAAATGATTCGCGAAAAAACATCCAACGGTCATTGTTACCTCCTTGACCTTTGGAGAATATAGGCAAGATTCTCTGTAATGTCGTTCGGAGATAAAAACAAAGCTATAGGTATGAAGTAGTACGGAGAGGTCTGGATTTTTGTAAACAACCTCAATTTTAGTACGATGTCACGCCACCCTAACTATTGTACACCGCGAATCGTAATTAGAGTGAAGAAAAAATTAGAGTAAAAAAACAAAAAAATACAATTAGAGTTATGAACGCCAATTTGTGTGATCAAACTTTTTCACAAAGGAAGTTTACTCTAATTTATTTAAGTACACTATATCGGGTTATGTCGGCAATAATTATCCGCGCTGAAGTTATAAACACTAAATTACGTAGACGTACAAAATATGTCAGTCCGTATAGTTTTGACGTCATTGTAACGTTAGGACTAGTTGTCGAGCTAAAATTAGTTAGTGTTCACACTAACGACGATGTTGTCGACGGACGAGAGTTATGCGAACGACTTTTTTTCGATGCAATTTATTTTTGTTAAGTACGATTTCACGTGCAAGCGCGATTCTATTAAATTATTATTTGTATTTTTTTACTTATAAAAGTACAATTCTGCAAGGTCGGACGTCGTCCGTACTCCACACTATTTAAAATAATCCTATATTATATTTTTTTCCCCTAATTAGCATTACCTTAAATAGCATAATGAACAAGTTAAAAACATTTACTCTAATTAAAGTGATACAGTCGAAATTTAGGGCGATCGAACTAGCGTTATTTACTCTAATTAGGTTTCGCGGTGTAAAGTAATGCAAATTCCCTTTGAAATATGTTTCGATTGGACTAAAAACAAAAAAAATGAGTCTAGTACTTTAAACGCATATGTTATTTAGTCTTTACAATAACGACAAATTGACCCGCGTGGGTAAAACATTTATCGCGATAACACCAGTACCGATAGTTATCGGTTATCGGTTATCGAACGATCATTGGTCCCGATATATCGGTCCGAGACCAACAAATTCCATATCCGCGATAACTTACAAAAATATAGTATGCATGCAATAGTACTTATAATGTCTTGTATTATATTATTGACTTTATATAACATGATATGCCACGTGTAAGAATTTGTTCTGTACGTTGTTTAACTGAAATTTATTACGGATATCGCGGCACATAAACGTTGACGAATTTAAAATAATAGTTTATAGTTGTAAAGTTTTAGTACCAAAAAGAAAAAATATAAATTACATTGTAAATTTGTAAAATCAAACTTTTTGGAAAGCCAGACGAACAAATCTCTCATATTGTCGCCATTAAGTGCCATTTATAAAATAAATAACAGTAAAAAGGACATTCTGGAAGGGGTACCCAAGTAAAACCCCCTCAAATTAGAAATAATGAAGGAAATATCGCGATTAATTTCTGAAATCATGGGGAAGGGGGTCCGCAGCGCGTCCTATGAATAACACGTACAGCTGAGTGTACTGGACGTACATGTATCGATACTGTCTGTATAGATATCGCCGATAGTTATCGATATTGGTGTTATCGCCGATAATAACTAATAAATATCGGGTATTTATCGGTGATAACACCGACAACGATGTATCGTACCAATATATCGATTATCGGCTACCCGAAAAAAAGGCTCATATCGGTTATCGGCAAATCCTTACCGATACACAACGCTATAATTTTTTTTTCGTCGTACAATTTTCTAGGGTAGATTTTCGTATGTTTTGCCCTGAAACTGTACGATTCTCCCTCAACATGAGGACAAATTTGTTCAAATGTAATTACTGATTACCCTCTCAGTATTACAATAATGTCGTTTTCCATTTTGTCCATTTTTTAAACAAAATAATAATATCATAATAATACATTGACCGTCAGTCTTAATCTTTTAGGGTGTTTTTAGGGTTTTTAAGGGTTTTATGGTTTTTTATGGGTTTAATACATAGGCAAAAGCCAAAAATGCTGTCGATGTCACTTCATTTACCGTGTATTCCTCCATCCGTACATCCCACTTGTGTTCGTACAATCTTATGTGTACGATATGATTGCTAACTTCCAGTTTAGGTCGTATCACCAACTTGTGAGCCTGGTCCGTACATCAAACCAAATACTTCCAATGGCTCCACTTACTGGATAACCGTACTTAACAAGGGTATCCGTACATTTTTTATGTATGCGATTATCAACTGCCCCATAAGTGCGTATGGCCATTTCCCTTTATGGTCATAGTTGTAATTTTGTAAATAGACAAGATATGGTCAGAATTTTATCCCGCCCATGTATGTACGGACAAATTATGTTAAAAATTAAAAACATTCTTAGGGTATGTCCCTATGTACTTAAAACTTAGCCAACTTACTTTGTTTTTTAGCGTAGATCCGGCGGACCCGAATTTCAAGTGTCCCTATGTCTATAAGGACGAAATTGTAACTTACGCTTGTGACGACTGTATACGTCGACAGTACCTGTGACGGTTGTCAACGCCTATATTATGGGTGGCACGTTATTTTTTGGAACTGATTGTGACGTCGCATGTCTTACCGTGACATTGTAGACGTACAGCCTTCCAGCCTGTGCCATTTCACGGTTGACGAAGATGCGCTTTGCCTTTGCGACTCCTGTCCGATCGACGTGAAATGGCATCGGAATTTGAAGACCGCTGCAAAAAAAAATCCGTACTAGACGAAAACGGACCAAATCAAACAAATTGTGTACTTTTCTTTGTCGTATTGGACTGCAAACGGACAAAACATAGCAAACTCTGTACTTTTCTTTGTCCTTGGAAATTGTATGAAAGTTTTAAAAAATTACGACACGTGCGACTATATGATCCTATTTGTTTTTCGAAAATACCTAGTTTTAAAACACATGGCGCATGTGGTTTAAACGTAAGGTTGAAGATGACGTTTTTTGTTGTGGAAGTGGGTCGAAAAACACAAGATGACAAATTTTCGTACATCCTAAGCTCGAGGATTACGCAAAATGTACTCCACAAATTTGCGACTCCTTCGTACGTTTGCAACTTACGCAGTACGGTGCAAAGTTTTAGAGGAAAACGACAAAAAAATCCCTTACTTATGCACATGGGGATATACCCTTAGATTTTGCAAATATGCCCTCCACTGGTAACTGTTGTGGCTTTGACGTGAAAGGATTCGGCAGAATTGCTGTTCACACATGTGGAAACCCGAATCTTTGTTCGCGGCACTCGATGTTGCGACTGTGACTATGAGAAACGGACAAAAGTTGTCCGTACCTTGTGGACCCATTTGCCGCACCGGTAACTGTTGTGGCTCTGACGAGAAATGATTCGGCAGAATTGATGTTCACACGTGTGGAAACCCGAATCTTTGTTCGCGGCACTGTCTGTTAGCCTATACCCACCGTAGCATTTGTAACTTTTTGCCCATTCCGATGATTTTCCGAAAAGTTATCGGAAAACGGGTCTTGTTCACACCAAAATTTTGGGACGTAACTCCGATTGAAGGTGTCACGTGACACGTCACACGCTTCGACGTCATAAAACATAGGCGCGAAAACAAACCTGCACAATTTCAAACTTTTAGGGTTTAGCTCGGACTATTTTTTCGCGCGGGAACAACGAAATAGCCGTTCGAATGCTGTGTTTCCTTAGTCAGCTTTTCGGGTTACAGTTGGTCTGATTCACAGAAATACGATATTTTTACCCTACTTCTACATTGCGCAATATTTTGAGCAAGGTCATTTGTACGGCTTTCCGAGAACTTCCGAAATCTACAAAGTCGGTGCTCGGAAAGCCGTACATTATTCGAACGTCCGTCTGTTGCGGAAGTGTTTTTTTTTTCGGTGAGAATAGGCTATGTGACTAGGAGAAACGGACAAAAGTTGTCTGTACCTTTTGGACACATTTGCCGTTACAAATCAAAAATTGATTTGGCGACCATTTGTGGACCACACGTGGACAAAAATATTTCAATGACTGGATAACTACAGTACAGTACACCCTGAATCACTATTAGTGTTTAATGTTTTTTTTTGTCCCTTAAAACATCTTTTCTCCGTACACATTTTTCCGATTGTAGACCTGATGGTTGCGATGGAAATGTAAGATTCTCGGCTTCCGAATGGCGATACAAAACTGAAAATCGGACAAGCGTGTACGCAGAAAAGATGTTTTGGGCATTGTTCAAAAGTAGGCGTTTTAAGGTAAGCCTTTGGTAGGCGCAAATTGTGTTATTGGCTTTTCATGTGATCTTCTTAGATCGCTGCTTTGATCGCTACTTTGATCAGCGACCCTCCGATGACGTTTAATTCTCTATCAAACGATGGGCAACTCAACCGTGTTCCTTTTTTTTCATTTTGCGACCCATACAATGTGAGTATTAAAGTCATATTGTATGTTTTGCGTACAATAGGCATATTGTATTGGCCTACTTTCACCTATTGTTGAACTATATTTTTGGGTGAAGGAAAAATTATTAACCCTAATAGTGATTGAAGGTTTAGTGTACTCTGTGAATCGGCTATTCGTGTAAAGATATTATTAGAGTAAAGACACAAATAATGTTATTAGTGTTAAAAAGTGTATTTTATATTCTGGTTTTTTGTTCATAGTCTCATTGCACTCCTCATACTTGTCATAGTCATTGAGGAATGACAAGCAGCCATGGCTAGCTCAGGAAGACATAGAAGACAAGATGAGAAAGAAGAGGGACAGCCCTCTGCAAAAAGATAGGCCGTCAAATGTGGGATTTGAACCAATGACCTTCGTATGACCACCGTACACATTAGTCGTCCACCTTATCCGGTAGGTCTTGTAGAAGGCGATATGCATATATGGTACGATATTTATTTAAAAAAAATCCACGCCATATAGTTCATTTAACTACTTAGGGATAGACTGAACATAGATATGTACCGGGCCGCACGAAATCCGGACCGCACGAAAATTACAAAAAGAAATTTAATTTCGACTGGCGAAATCAAATGTCCAGATAAAATCGAACAACTCACAAATGAGCCAAAACCCCGGAGTGGAATTTTTGGCGGTTTGCGCGCCAATGTCGGCGGATGATACATGGCAAGAAATGATAGGACAGTGGGGATTATGAGGGGAGCAATTACAGCTAGGAACTGACACGCGTCAGCGGATCGGCCATGCTGTACTATGGTTGTACAAGAAGTATAGCGGTACCTGTACCTTTTTGTACTTTACAGTCTTTTATGTGGCTAGAGTACACTAGTAGTAAGCTCAAAGAGGTAGCTTAAGACTTAGAAAAAATTAGGAATTCGTCTCTCTCCCAGAATGCACTTATATTTATTGGCCAACTTTGGTCAGCCATAACTTAATGCTCAGGTGAGCGATTTCACTGATTCTTTTGCTACAGACTCACGGGAGTCCAAGCTACACAAAAATGTAATTAGTCAGGTTTTTTTCTACCAGGGTGGCACTCTTTCATTGCCAAAGTCAATAGTGCAAATAATATCCTAGAGGCTTCATATAAGCTGGACATTCTATGGACCAATGGAGGTCACAAAGTTACACGTTATGGCCCCACCCTCTAGGGTGCCCATTTTCAATGGAACATGGTTCATTTAATGGGAAACCATGATGAGGGGTGAATTGTTTGAAAAACGGCTATAGGGCATTGTGAGTGATCGTGTGCGTATGCCATCTGCAAAATTGGGAGTTCGACTAGGTTTGGAGGATCTCAGTTCACAAGAGGATCTGCGGGGGCAAAGGTGGTAGAGGATGTTGGAAAAAGCATCGTGTCGGACACGAGAACGAGAAGGGGAAGGAGAATCTAACAACTTTAGCTATTGGATCAGTTCCGGTGGCAGATTTTTAGAAAACCGAGGCAAATGGTACCAAAATCTAAGATTTCAACAACACAGTGACGACTCATTTTATTCTTGGGCGTCTCACCCGTGCAGTGGCTACACCTCATCTTCATGAAGACATGGCGGACGAGTTGTGGGAGGCTCTTGTTAACATTTACAAGAGTGGTATGATTTAGCAACAGAAGCCAGCAGATCAAAAGGTTCCGACATATGTGTACAAAAGAGGAAAGATGTTAGATTTTTGTAATGACTTGGCCGGGTTATTTATACAGTTAGAGAGTGTAGGGAAAAGGGAGACCGAGAAAGAGAAGGTGAATACTCTATTGATGAAACTCCTAGATGATGTTGAAAACATTGTTAATGTTGGAATAAGTAGTTTTTAATATATTTTCTAGGTCTAAATTATTAGAAAAGAAAATGTAGGCAGCCTGCCTCTATCTCTTCTCTCTCTCTCGCCCCCATACTTGTTGTAGTCACTGAAGGAGAGAGAGAGAGAGCAATGGAGCCATGGCTGCCTCAACTCCATAGGAAGGACTAAAGAGTGGCTTAAGCCACTCTCAACAAAAGGTTGAGTCCGGCAGGACTCGAACCCCCGACCGGCAGAGCGCGGCGTAGCCGTTAGCTCTAACCAGTCTGTCGTAGAAGTCCGTTAGGAGATATAGGGTTTCATTACTATTTAAACTATTGTAATGTACTAGATTCATTTAACTGAAACCCTTAACGCCACACATAGATACAGTTCTATAAATTACGAAGTACTGTACTTGTTTGAAATGGATATCGCGCATTTTGTTTCGACAGCGAAACAAATATCGCGCAAGTATTTATTACGGCCGAGATTGAATTTCGCGTCAAATCTAACGGCGCACATTATCGCCGAAATCCCGGAATGGTCATTGGGCAGCAGTGGTTGTGGCTTAAAGTGGGTTAGTTAAATACTATCTAGAGGTTTCCTGTATTCTGTGGTCCAATGGAGGACACAGAATTGCAGTTAACAGGGTTCATGACTCGCCAGATCATCGATGGATCCGGAACTCCGTTGCGGGAATGATTTTTGTTCGGAAAAGCACGATAGAGATTCGGAGAGGAGGAAAGAGTGTTCAGGAATAGGCTGCTAGAACTAATTGGGGGGATAAGGATTCCAAGAAACCTTATGGAAACTTTGGTGGAGGAGGAAGAGGAAATCATTCGGGTTTATAGTGAGAGTTTCCTTCTGTGTGCCTGTGTTATTATTATGGCAACTGCTGGTGATTCTTCTACTTCTTCTGTGACACCAGCTGCCTCATTACAACAGAAACTCGATGTAATTCGAACTGAGGTCGATGGAGAGACTTGGTAAGAAGTCTGCATCTGGAGAGAAGTCTGGCAGTAATGGAAAGTGAGAGTTCCAGCTGCGATAGTTTCCCGAGTAAAGTGAAACTGAATGTCTATGTGCTTGGTTCGTCGGTGATGAACCGGGTTACTCATTAGAGAGAGGGCACCTTGGGAGTCACAGAGTATCTGAGTGGGGGAAGTCTGAGGGAATTGAAGATTTGCAAGGAGAGATCGGAGCCAGATTGCTTCCTTGGCAGCATGGGTCGCTGCCATATATTCAGTCTCAGTTGAGGACAAAGCAACAGTAGGTTGCTTTTTGGAAGCCCAGGAAACAAGAGCTCCTCCGAGTGAGAAACAGACACCAGAGGTGGAGCGGCGGGTATCAAGGTCTCCCCCCCAGTCCGCATCGCAAAAGCCAATGAGGATAGGAGAGTTGCCACCGGAGAAGGTAAGGCGGAGGGACTTGGTGCCTTGCAGATAGCGGAGGACACGCTTAGCCGCCAGGAGGTGCTCAGGGGTTGGGCTAGAAACAAATTGACTCAGCTGCCCGACCGCTACAGCAATGTCTGGCCGAGTGCCAGTCATTGCATACATTAGACTTCCGACAATGGATCTATATAAGTCATGAATGTCTCTGTGGACAGACCCACCGGAGTTTGCAATGAGTTTGGTATTGGCATCTCGTGGAGTAGAGACAAGAGTGCACTGGGACATGGAGAACCTCTCTAAGACCTCAAAGATATACTGTTCTTGAGAGAGGGAGAGGGTTTTGGCTGGACGGTCACGGGAGACTAAAATGCCAAGACAAAACTCTAATTCCCCTAAATCTGTCATGGTAAACATGCGAATTTAGCATGGCTTTTACTTGCAGAATTGCAGACAGAGAGGGAATAGATAGGACAAGTGTTGAAAAAGGGTATTTTATATTCTATTTTTTTTAGTCTATGGTTATTCTATAGTTCTCATACTTGACGTAGTCACTAAGAACTGGCAGGTACCATGGTTGTCTCACAGGCACATAAGAAGACAGGCAGAAGACAAAGCCCCTGCAAAAAGGTAACTGGAGGAATTGATCCTGTGCCCTACCATATAATTGCCGTATGGCGTAGCCGTTCGCCTTATCCAAATAGGTCTTGATGAAGCAATGCGTACTTTGTATGTGATAAATATTTAAATAGTGACGCGACGACACATGCGAAACAAAATAAACCTGAAACGTACAGTATCGCACGAAATACTGTACCATACGAAACAACATTTAATTTTCAACGGACGAAATCAAATGTCATTTGCGATCGACGGCAACATTTAATTTTCAACGGACGAAATCAAATGTCATTCGCGATCGACGGCTCGCAGAGGAGCCGAAATTTCGGAGTGGACATTTGGCGGTTTGCAAGCCAATGTCGGCGAACGACACGTGGCGCGATATGGTTGGACAACGGCTATTACGAGGGGAGCAACTACAGTTCAGGAACTGACACGCGTTAGCGGAGCGGCCATGCCGTACTATGGCCGTACAAGAAGTACAGCGGTACCTGTACCTTCTTGTACCTTACAATCATTTGATTGGTTAGGGTGCACTAGTAGTAGGTTTAGAGAAGGAACTTAGGACTTAGAAAAAATGAAGGTAGCTGCCTCCCTCCCAGAATGCTTCTGTATTTACAGGCCATCTTTGGTCGGCCATAACTTAATGCTCGGGTGAGCAATTTCAATGATTCTTTTTGCTGCGGACTCAGGGGAGTTCGGCTACACAGGGGTGTAGTTGGTAAGAGTTTTTTGCGTGCCAGGGTGGCACTTATTCATTGCCAAAGTCAAAAGTGCAAATATTATCCTAGAGGCTTTATATAAGCTAGACATTCTGTGGACCAATGGAGGTCACATAATTACAGGTTATCGGCCCACCCTCTATAGGGTGGCCATTTTCAATGGAACAGGGTTCATTTATTCGGAAACCATGATGAGGGGTGCATTGTTTGAAAAACGGCTATGGGGCATTGTGAGTGGCCGTGTGCGTCGGCCATCCGCAAAATTGGGAGTTCCACCAGGGTTTGGAGGATCTCGGTTCACAAGAGGATTTGCGGGGGCAGAGGTGGTAGAGGAAGTTGGAGAAAGCATCGTGTCGGACACAGTGAAGGAGAAGGGGAAGGAGAAACTCACACCGATGCCTACTGGATCGGTTTCGGTAGCAGATGTTCAGAAAACCGAGGATGATGATAGCGAAATCTGGGATTTCAACAATACCATGGCGGCTCATTTTATTCTCGGGCGTCTCAGTCAGGCAGTGGCTACACCTCATCTTCATGTGGACAGGGCGGACGAGTTGTGGGAGGCTTTTGTCAACATTTACAAGAGTGGTACGATTCAGCAACAGAAGCTGGCAGATCAGAAAGTAGAGGCATATGTGTACAAAGGGGGAAAGATGTTAGATTTTTGTAATGACTTGGCCGGGTTATTTATGGAGTTGGAGAGTGCAGGGAAAAGGGAGACCGAGAAAGAGAAGGTGAATACTTTGTTGATGAAACTCCAAGATGATTATGAAAACATTGTTAACATGGTTCACGATTTGCCAAATCATCGATGAATCTGGAACTCCGTTGTGGGAATGATTTTGGTTCGCGAGAGCACAATTGAGATTCGGAGAGGAGGAAAGAGTGTTTAGGCATTGGCTGCTGAAACTAATTAGGGAGATAAGGATTCCAAGAAACCTTATGGAAACTTTGGTGGAGGAGGAAGAGGAAATCAATTGGAAGGATTTGGATCGAGGCCTCCGAAGGGGCTTTGTCACTTTTGTAAGAAGCCGGGACATTACATGGCGGAGTGTACTAAACTGACAGAGTTGAGATTGAAGGAGGAACAGGTCGGAAAACCAGCCGCAAGGAAAAAGAACGCATTTGTGGCAACACAAGTCATCGGAGAGGATTTCGATGAGGACGATGGAGAACTCCTCAACGAGGAGCTGGAGGTGAAAGGTAAGCCAGAGATTCTAAGGAGGCAAAAGTGTGCTTTCGGAGGAGTAAGAGAAGCTCTTGAAGAATGATGGATTATTGATTCAAAAGCTTCTATGCATATGTGTAGAGAAAAACCATTGTTTACCAAGATGAGAAAGATCCCCACTGTAGAGATAGAGGATGGGGATGGGAGAATAGTGACCACTAATTTAGTGGGATCAGTGGATCTGATAGTCTTAGTTGATGGTAAGACATCTATAGTCACTTTCTCTGATGTTTTTTTTATTCCAGAGTTGAACAAGAATTTTATCTCTACGTCGGTCTTAGATGATAAGGGTTTTAAGACTAGTACTAAGAAATGAGTCTTTATTGCTAGCTATGAGAATGAAGTGTACTTCACAGCTGAAAAAGGTAGCCAAGGAATGTTTTGGCTGAATTTGAGTAATGGAAAGACGGGAGTTTACTATGCTGGTGTAAGTGATTTGATGATGTGGCATAAACGATTGGGACATGTGCATCTAAATAGATTGAAAGAAATGAAAAAAATGGGTGTAGTTGAGGGAATACATTTTGGAAACAATGAGACTTTAGATGATTGTAGTGGATGTGCTCAAGGAAAGGCCCACAGATTGCCGTTTCCAAAAACCGCAACATATAAGGGTGAAAAGGTCTTAGATCTAGTTTATACTGACATATGGGGACCGGCCAAAGTGCCATCAGTTGGAGGGAAAAGATTTATGATTACTATCACTAATGATTGGTCTAGATACTCTACAGTATATTTCCTGAAAAACAAATTTGAGGCTTCGGCTTATTTTAAGAAGCACAAAGCATGGAGTGAAAAGCTTCATGAGACACCTATAAAGAGAGTGAGGAGTGATAATGGGGGGGAATACACTTCTAATGAGTTTGAGGATTACTTGAAAGAGGATGGGGTTCAACAACAAAAGACTGTCCCAAAGAACCCAGAACTAAACAGTATAGCCGAGAGACTAAATCGGACACTAAGTGATAGTGCCCATAGTATGATATCAGATAAAAAGATAAGAAAATGTAATGTTTTTGGACAAAAGCTATGAATTGTGCTAACTATCTCAAAAATAAAGTCCTAAGCTCCACGGTAAAAGGACAAACACCTTATGAAAGATGGACCTTGAGAAAACCTAATATTTCACACTTAAAGGTGTTTGGAAGTCAAGTGTTAAGTCTAAATACAGAAAAATCTGATTGAAATTAGATGCAAGGGGAAACCCGCGATACCTACTTGGGTATGATGAAAATGTAAAGGGATATCGAGTTTATCATATCGGGAGACAAGACATCATTCTAGTAAAACAATTGGTAGTCATGAATGAAGGGAAGTCCATAGTCGCCACGGTATTGTTAAAATCCCAGATTTCAATATCATTAGTATCGGTTTTCCTAACATGTGCTACCAGAACCGATCCAGTAGACATCGGTGTGAGTTTCTCCATCTCTTTCTCCTTCCCTGTGTCCGACATGATGCTTTCTCCAACATTCTCTACCACCTCTGCCCCCGCATATCCTCCTGTGAACCTAAATCCTCCAAACCTAGCGGAACTCCCAATTTTGCAGGTGGCCGACGAACACGACCACTCACAATGCCCCATAGCTGTTTTTCAAAAAATTCACCCCTCATCAAGGTTTCCCATTAAATGAACCCTATTATATTGAAAATGGGCACCATAGAAGGTGGGCCCATAACCTGTAATTCTGTGACCTCCATTGGTCCACAGAATGTCCATCTTATATGAAGCCTCTAGGATATTATTTGCACTATTGACTTTGGCAATGAAAGAGTGCCACCCTGGCACGCAAAAACCTGACTGATTACACTTTTGTGTAGCATGGAATCTCGTGAGTCCGCAGCAAAAAGAATCACTGAAATTGCTCTCCCGAGCATTAAGTTATGGCTTACCAAAGTTGGCCTATAAATACATAGCTCTCTAGGAGAGAGGCTTCAAAACCTAAAATTATTCTAAGTCCTAATCTCCCTCTCTAAGCCTAGTACTAGTGTAACTAGCCAATCACAAGATTGTAAAGTAGAAGAATGTACAGATACCGCTGTACTTCTTGTACAACCATAGTACGGCATGGCCGATTCGCTAACGTGTGTCGGTTCCTAAGCCGTAATAGCTCCCACCGTAATCCCCGCTGTCGAATCATATCTCGCCAAATGTCATCCGGCAACATTAGCTCGCAATCCGCCAAAAGGTTTGTAACTCTGAGACCTCCATAAGTCCTCAGAGTGGACAGCTTCCAAGAAGCCTCTAAGATAATCTTGACCCTTTTGTGTTTAAGCAAAAATAACTGCCACCCTGGCAGACAAAATCTCTGACCACCTTCCCACCTGTGAAGGGAAGACTCCCCTGAGTCGATAGCAAAAAGAATCTATGAATTTGCTCCCCTGAGCAGTACGTTATGGAGGGTTAAAGTTGACCTTTTGTACAGAAGCTCTCTGGGAGAGAGGGTCATATCTTCTAATTTTTCTAAGTCCTATCTCTCTCACTGACTCTCTCTATTGATGTACGGAACCAATCAGAATATAGTTCCATACGCAAAAGTACAGCTGCCGGTGTACTTTATGTACGGACATTGTACGACATGGCCTAAATGTCTACACGTGGAATATCCGGATTGGCTCCTTTAATCCTCGGAGTTGCCGCGCTCCAATGTAACATCGCCACGTGTCATCCGATGTGGCGATGGCCACAAACCGCCGAAATCTTCATCCGCGATCTCGGCGCTAATTTCGACTGTCCGATTAAACTCGCATTTGATCGTAGCCGTAATAAATACATGCGCGGTATTTGTTTCGCTTACGAAATCAGCGCAGCGGCCATGCCGTACTATGGTCGTACAAGAAGTACAGCGGTACCTGTACCTTCTTGTACCTTACAGTCATTTGATTGGTTAGGGTACACTAGTAGTAGGTTTAGAGAGGGAACTTAGGACTTAGAAAAAATCAAGGTAGTCGCCTCTCTCCCAGAGTGCTTTTGTATTTATAGGCCATCTTTGGTCGGCATAACTTAATGCTCGGGTGAGCAATATCAGTGATTCTTTTTGCTGCAGACTCAAGAGAGTCTAGGCTACACAGGGGTGTAGTCGGTCAAAGTTTTTTGCGTGCTAGGGTGGCACTTATTCATTGCCAAAGTCAAAAGTGCAAATATTATCTTAGAGGCTTCATATAAGCTGGACATTCTGTGAACCAATGGAGGTCACAGAATTACAGGTCATCGACGTCAATGATGATGATGATTAAAAGGGAGTAGTTTTTACCATTGAAGAAGATTCCAAAATCTGCTGAAATTTTACAGAAGCTCTCACGGATGAGAATGGCATCAAAGTGCTCACAGGAGACGTGGAGAGCTTGCTTCATGCCGTAGAGGGATTTGAGGAGACGACAGACAAGGTGCTCATTGGCAAGGGTAATGTAACCTTCGGGTTGGCGGACAAATATTTTTTCTTTGAGAGCACCGTAGAGGAACGCCGTCTGAACATCCATCTAGTGTACCTGCCAGTCTTGAGAGGCGGCGAGGGAGAGGAGAATGCGGATTGAGGCAATTTTGCGACAGGTGCGTAAGTCTCAGTGAAGTCGAGACCTTTTTTTTGAAGAAAGCCCTTAGCAACAATTCTGGCTTTGAACCGGTCCAGAGTACCGTCAAATTTGGTTTTAACTCTAAAGACCCATTTAGAGCCAATGACCTTTCGATTTTTAGGGAAGTTTGTAAGCTCCTAAGTTCCATTTTTTTTTAGGGAGGCGAATTTTGCATCCGTGGCTGTCTTTCATTACGCGGCATTGGGAACGGCCATGGGAGCAGCGAAGGAAGAAGGTAAATCGAAAGTGGCGATGTTAGCGGCGCCATGAGCTTTGCGCCAGGCTTCAATGCGGGCACTTTTCCAGAGGACAGAGGGTTGAATGGGCAGAAGAGCCTCGGGAAGTGCACGTGGAATGAGGTAAGGGGGGGCAGTCAGACTAATGGGTGAGAGGGAGTAAGGGTCTAAGAGGGTTCGTTGGAGAGGTAAGATATTTGATGGTAGGGTAGGTGTGGAGGAGGATCGGGCAAGGGCAGAGGAGGGAAGGGCTAGATTGGGGGCAGAGGCGGTTGGGATGGAGAGATTTATGGGAGGAAGGATGGAAATGGGAGCTGATGTGGGAAGGGAGATGTGGGTGGGAGAGGGAGGAGAGGGAGGGGAAGGGTAAAGGAGCTTGTTGAGAAGTGGAGTCTCATCAAACGTGACGTCACGGCCGAGTTTTACTTGGCGTTCTTGAACAAGCCAGATTCGGTACGCATAGGATTCGGTCGAATAGCCGACCAAATAGCCGAGTTTCGCGCGGCTACTCCACTTGCCGCTTGGTGTAAGATCTTTGATCCAAGCGACGTTATCGAATATTCAGAGGCGTTCAACATGTGGTTTGGTTCTAGTCCAAGCTTCGTGAGGTGTGAGGTTCGGAAGACTAGAGGTTGGACAGAGATTTCATACGTAATTTGCCGTAGTGACGGATTCTCCCCAAAAAATGGTTGGGAGTCCAGCAAAGTGCAACATGGAACGCGCCATGGTGATAACAGTACGGTTGTACTGTTTAGCCACGCCGTTTTGTTGTGGCGTATGTGGCGTTGTCGTTTGGTGAGAGATTCCATGTACGGAAAGAAAAGCAGCAAATTTTGTGGAGCAGAACTCTGCCGTTGTCAGTTTGTAGAGTTTTGATTTAGGAATCGTGAAAATTTTCAACTTCGGCTTTAAAAAGTTTGAAAGTAGAAAATGTGTCAGATTTTTGTCGAATCAAGTAGATGTGACAGTAACGAGTTGCGTTATCTATAAAGGTGACAAGGTATTAAGAGTCGTTATGGCTGGAGACCGACATCGGTCCACATATTTCAGAATGGATCAGGTCGAGTGGTCCGTTGGATTTGGACGTACTTGAAGGAAACGACGGGCGAGGGAATTTTCCTTCAACGCAACCGGAGCAAAAAGGTAGTTTTTGATTGACTAAAGGTTCCAGTCCTGTTACAAGACCTTTGGTTAAACTATAAAGACTGGAACCGGATAGGTGGCCAAATCGCAGGTGCCACTTGGAGAAGGTAATATTTGATGGAGATATCGCAATATTGGCCGATCCAATGGGCGAAAAGAACGATAGGATGTAGATATCGCCTTTTTTAACGCCAAATCCAGCCGTAGTTTTTGTTGGGGAGAAGAAATTGACGCTAGTGGAAGAAAAAACAGCCGAAGCTCCTTGCTTCAAGGCCGCGCCGACGGAAAATATATTTTTCCGTAAAGCTGGTACAAAAAGAACGTCTGAGAGAATGATGTCGGTTTTGTGGTTGGAGTCGCAAGGACTGACAGTACGACCGATGTGAGTGGCCGTAAGAGTACTATTGTTGTCAAGTACGATTGGCATTGGTGGAGAGATTGGAGACAAGGAAGAGAACTAATCAGCGCGAGATGACAAGTGGTGAGAAGCTCCCGAATCAACGATCCAAGTGGATTCAGCGACGGATGATGGTGACGTCGTGGAGGATAACGCAAATCCATAATCGGACTGGGTCATAGATGGCGGAGTATGTTAGAATATCAATGTGTAAATTTTCGTCAGACGTTTTATGTTCAGTTTCGGTCAGGTCTTTATTTCGTTTTTGTACAACTGCTTTGTGGTCCTGTACGATTAGTAATTTATTTAGTGCGTGTAGGACCGTGGATGTTTTATGTCCAGGTCACGCAAAAGTTTGGCGTACAAATGCTTTGTTATGCGCCTATGTATGATTCAGCGTCTAAGTGTCAAAATTTGCATAAGTGGAGTCTAAGTGGAAATTGTGATGTAAAGGGACAGAAATAGTGTAGTTTTGTCTTCTTGTATTTTGGGATAAGTATTTTAGAAGAGTGTGAAATAGCGACATATAAAAAAAGGAGTGAAGAAGGGGAAAAAGATGTAAAAAAGTTTGATTAAATATATCATCTATTTGATCGACTTCCGTTGCAATCTGTGATTTGGAAATTGTGATGATGTCTGTAAAATTCTGACAGCTTCCGCTGATGAATAGTTGAATTACGTGATCCTATTTTTAACAGAGTATGAGCGACGTCAACCGTTGGATGGGGCACGGTAGAGTGGCCAGATGGAGGCGTAGAATGGAGTGGAGCGTATCCAACAATTTGCGGTGTGGAGTGACCATACGGATATGGTTGGGATAGGACGAAAGGATTGGTTGAGGAAAATTTCGTATTTTCGAATGAAACAAGACTTTCAGCCGATGAGGCTTGACCGTGGTATGATCCACATCCTCCAGAATGACCTCGTCCACTTGTACGGCCAGATCCGCCTTGCTGGTCATGTTTTCTTTTTAGTGCTGGACACACATCTATGATGTGATCCGACCCTCAACAATAGCGACAGGCGGTGGAGGGAGATTTTGACCCTGGGATTGGGTGAAAAACTGGACAAAGCGACTCCTGAGTTGGTTTAGAACGATTGTTTCATCTCCTCGTGGACAAGTCGAGCTGTCAGTGTCGGAATAGTCAACGGAATCGGAGAGTTGTCTAGAGAGGAAATGAGAGAGGAATAGCGATTTGGTAAGCCTCCAAAGACTGATGAAATGAGATCTTCATCAGAGATCGGTGATTTGATGATCTTGAGCTGTCCAGCGAGCGACTTGAGATGCTGGACATAAGTTTGAATGGAATCAGTAGGCAGCTTTCGATAAGTGTTGAGCTGACGCTTGAGGAAGAGTTTGTTCGACCAAGACTGATTCTCATATGCGGAGGTCATAACCACGCATCGTGAGCAGAGGGTACGATGCAAACGAAGTCAATTTGAGAGGACTTAAGAGCCAGTACAAGCCTCGAGTGGGCCTCGTCGTTTTTAGCAAGCCAGAGTGTCTTGGTGGCGGCGTCAGTTGGTTCAGGTTCACTACCGCTAATGATTGACCAAAGTTTTTCACGACGGAAATGATGCTCAATTTGATACTTCCAACCTTAAAAATCTGTACCATTGAATTTAGCAACGGAATTGGCGTTGCCGGGCCCATAACCTGTTACACTTGAAGTCATGGTGACAAATAGAGTGGAGGAGAGAGGACAGAAAGGTTCTGTTTTTTTATAAAATAAAATGATACAAAACAAGAAGAAAGAAAAAGCTAAATAGAGAAAATATCTCGAGAGTGACCTCTTGAGAACTAGATGTACTTTCCTATTCTGAACAGGCACTTGACCTTTCGGCCAAGAGCCACGGTCAAGATTTATAAACAGATCTTGATTTGAATCTTATCACGTAGAAACCTGTTGACTGTAGAACACAGAAAGACTGAATTATAGCAATCCTAGATACTAGGACAGACTACAGAATTCTAGATATCGAAATCCTAGAAAACAGAATTCAGAATTTCGATATTAAAAACAATGTCAGAAACTTAGCTTCTATCAAAGACTATATTTCTAACAGAGGGGAGAGGGGAGAGAGGAGAGGGAGAGGGGGGAGAGGGGAGAGGGGAGAGAGAAAACTGACCACCATGTGTGAGGTATCGATTCCGTCCCCGATGAGTTCGCCTTTGATCTGCTGCCCAAGGGCGTCATCGGCTATCTGGGGGGGGAGGGAGAGGGAGAGAGAGGGAAGGAGGAAAATTAGCATCAGAAAAGATGAATGTGTGGGAGGGCGACAGGGGGAGAGAGAGGGGAAGAGAGGGGGAGAAAGAGATGGATAGAGAGAGAGAAACAGGGAGGGAAAGAGGGAGAGAGAGAGAGGGAAAACAAGGAGATGGAGTGGAAACCAGGCACAAAAGTAAAACAAATTGAAAAAGGCGAAAGACAAAAGACAAAATCCTAGGAGACATAAGTCAAAAATGTGAGGCAATAAGTCAAAGTGTGACATCACTTTTGTAATTATTCTAGGAGACAAACCAAGTCGGGCGGCCGCCGTGAGAGCATTTCCGACATTTCCGCCCCCCTGGACCTGAAAATAAGAAAAATAAATAAAATAATAACAATAATTAATAACTAAATAGATTTATTAATAAACTTATAGACGCGGAAATGACTTAATTATTAAATAGATGAAGTTAATTAGTTAGTTAATTACTAAAGAAGTAAATAAATTTACGGATGAAAAAATTAATGATCGACCAAATATATGAATAAATGAATATATATATATAAGAGAAAAAAATAAATAAGAAGTAAATAAATAAATAAGTAAATAAATGAATGAATAACATGAGTGAATGGATGATGAATGATAAATTAATTAAATGAATAGATTATTTGAATAATAAAATAACTAAAAAAAAGAAAAATTCCGGAAGAAATAAATGAAAAAATGAATGAATGTGCTTATTTATAAAAAATATCCATAAAATGAATAATAAATTAATGAATGAATGAATATATGAATAAAACAAAACAATAATGAATAAACAGAAAATTAAACAAATAAACAAACAACCAAAAAAGAAAAAAAGAAAAAAAAGGGTTTGGTCAAAAAGGGTTTGGGTGTTATTAAATAATAATAAAAGAGGGGAACAAAGAGGAAGAAGGACAGGACAGGGGAGAGGAGAGGAGGGGAAAGAGAGGAAAAGGGAGAAAACGAGAGGCAGAGGAAGGGAGAGAGATGAGGGAGGGAGAGAGCGCGAGACGGAAAGAGGGGGAGAGGGAGAGAGAGGGAGAGAGTTGGAGAGAGAGACAGAGAGACGGATGGACAGAGGGACAAAGGTACAGACAAAGAGGGGAGAGGGGGAGAAAAAGAGGGAGAAAAGAGAGATAGAGGGAGAGGGAGAAAAAAAAAGGGAGAGGGAGAAAAAAAAAGGGAGAGGGAGAGAGAGGGTAAGAGAGGTAGAGAGAGGGAGAAAGGGGGAGAGGGAGAAAAGGGGAGAGGGAGAAAGGGCGAGAGGAAGAAAGGGGAAGAGGGAGAAAGGGGTGGAGGGAGAGAACCTCAAAGTCAGTGGTTCTAATCTTGTCGTCCGGTTGGGGGTAGGAGGAGACACTCGCGAGGTAGTCGATTCCGGCTCCTCCACACCCCAACTAAAAAAAATAAAAAAAAGGGTAAAATTTAAAAAGAGTATAATAAATAAAAAAACAAAATAAGAAACAGAGAGGGAGAGAGGGAGAGAGGGAGAGAGGGAGAGAAAGACAAGGAGAGAGAGAGAGAGAGAGAGAGAGACCAGAAAAGGGTAAAATAAAAGAAGTGTGAAGTAAAAAGCTGAATAATAAACAGAAATACACACACACACACACATATATATATATATATATATATATATATATATTATCACATATATATATATATGTGTGTGTGTGTGTGTGTAGACATATATATATATTACATATATTACATATATTAAGAAAAAGGCAAAAGTAAACAAATGAAAGATATAAATGACATTGAATTTAAGAAATAGTATAGAAAATTGAATAAGAAACTTGATAAGAAAAAAAAAAAAAATCACCTCTTAAAAATGCCAAAAATTAATACTTCCAAGAATTATATCGCTGGAAATGAAAAAATTATCAAAAGTGGTTTTTTTCTTTCTCTGTTTCCTTTTATTTTACATTTCTCTCCTGTTTTTCCCTCATTTTCTTTTCCACCTCTCCCTCCTTCCCATATTATGTCCTAGTCTCCTCTCTCCTCTCTCTTCTCCCCTCTCCTGTCTCTCCTCTCACCTCTCACCTCTCCTCTCTCCCCACTCTTCTCCTCCCCTCTTCCCTGCCTCCCCTCTCTCCCTCCTCAATCTCCACACTACACACTCCACACCCCACTCTCATCTAACTTTCTCCTCTCCACTCCGCACTCCCCACTCCTCTGCCTTCCCTCTCTCCCTCTCTCTCCACACTCCAATATCTCCCTCACTTTCTCCTCTCTCCCCTCTCCTCTCAATCACACTCTCTTCAATTTCTCCCTCTACCCCCCTTCTCTCTCCTTCAATGTGGAGAAGTATTCATTCCGAATAGATTCTTACAACGGATCTTTTTTCCGGAAGTTTCGTCTTTTTCTGATCAGAATCAAAATCGGTATTCGTACTTTGGGAACGGATTGCAAATTTTGAACTAAAAAAAAAAAAACAATTAAATAAAGAAAAAAACAAACAACAAAAAAATCAACAAAAGAAAAAAAAAAACAGACAAGAATTAGAAACCAATAATAAATAAATAGATAAGTTTCGTTTTTTTCTGCTTCGAATCCGAACCCGAGGTCAATTTTTTTCTTTATCTTCAAATTTTGAACTAAGGAAAAAAAGACCAGAAAAAAAGAAAAAAAGAAAAAATGAAAAAAATAAAATAATAAAATAAAATAAAAAATACAAATAAAAAATAGATAAGTTTTGTCTTTTTCTAATCGGAATCCAAATCAACAATTGCACTTTTGAGTGGACTTCACTTTTTTTTTTTTATTGTCAAATTTAAACCAGAAACAGAAACAAAAAAAAATACGTAGATTGATAAATAAACAAACAAACAAAAAAAGACAAAAAAAAAGGCGGAAAAAACATAAAAACCAATAAGAAATTAAATAGATAAATTTTGTCATTTTCTGATCGTTCGCACTTTGCCGACAGACTTCATTTTCTTTATTTTATCGTCAAATTTCAATCTAAAAAGGCAAAATAATAATAATAATAATAGCAATAACAATAACAACAATAAAAAAATAGAAAATTAGGAAAAAAAAAAAAAAAAAAAGTGAATAAATAAATAATTAAAAATGGAAAAATGAGAAGGGAGGGAAGTGAGGGGAAGTGAGAAAAGTAAGATTTTTTTTTCATTCTTTTGCTTTTTTAGTTTATTTATGTTTTAATTTTATTTGTTATTTTAATTATTTTAAATCGTTATTTTTTCACTGTCGCGTTTCTAAAATAATTTTAAGGATGTGAGTATGAAAAAAAAAAATCCATCCAAAAAAATTTAAAATATACCAAAAAAAACAAAAATGACCAAAAAAAATAATAATAAAAATAATAACAAGAATAATGATAAAAATAAATGGCATGTGCACCTCAAAATAATAATCAAAAAGTAAACAAAATGTTTATATGTGAAGAGAGAGAGAGAGAGAGAAAAAAAAAAAAAAAAAAAAAAAAAAATATAAAAAAAATAAAAAAAAAAAAAAAAAAAAAAAAAAAAAAAAAAAAAAAAAAAAAAAAAAAAAAAAAAAAAAAAAAAAAAAAAAAAAAAAAAAAAAAAAAAAAAAAAAAAAAAAAAAAAAAAAAATAAAAAATAAAATAATAATAATAATAATAAAGAAATAAATAAAAGCAAAAAAAGAAATAAAGAGAAAAAGGAGGGGTGAAGAGACGGAGCACAAAACTACAAGTTACACAAACCGTTGACCAACGTTGACTAAACTGACACGTGGCAAGTCCTCCTCGCACCTCATTGGTCCAACGCCGCCACGTAGGACGAAGGACGACCTTTCCAAATGTCTACCTGTCACTTCACCCGCCCGCTTTCGCAAACATTTCCCTAAAAGGGTGCCACGTGTCAGCGCGAGAGGATATTCCCACACGTGTGAAGGGGAGAGGAGCGTCGCGGGAGAGGTTAGAGAAAGCATTTTCCTGCCGTGTCACACGTGCCACACGTGTGAAAGTGCAGTACTGCCGCTTGCAATCTTTCTGCACGTGCGGGAGGAAAGGAACACTGACACGTCAGCCGCAATCGAGACAAGTCAGAACGAATAAGACAAGTACTCGTGGCAATAGGGGGGACAGGCATGTCAATCCGACAAATTTGAACAAATGAGACGTCATTTTCATGGGTTTGTGACGTCATACATTGGCTTGATGACGTCATAAAATACGCACACTGTAAAATAATTAAAATACGCAGACGGTAAATACGTCATGACGTGTATTCTAAAACTGGAAAGTGGAAACCCTAAAATCTTTAACTGGAAATAAAATCTTTTAGTTTTAACTGTAACGGTATGTATGTGCCCATGTAATTGGTACTTCCAAAGGATTATTTTGGATTTTACATAAAGATTCTCCGTACTATTTTTCAGAGCAGCTTTGACATGTGACGGTTGTAGACGTAGGTACAACTTGTGACGATTGAAGACGACTACGAAACGTTCGACAATCGGTGACGTCGACAAAAACAGCGACGACTGGTGACGTTTAGTTTTTTGTGACATTGTAGATGTTTAAGGTTTTGTGACATTTTGACGTCATGGTCATTTGTGACGACGTCGACGTCATTTGCGTGGTTCACACTTGAAAAAGGAGAAAACGGTATGGTATGAAAACGGTACTTTTTTTTGTCCGGTGTGAATTGGCACGGGACGCTAGCTTACGTCAATTAGCGTGTCGTGATATGAGCCAATTGTCCATACGAAAAGTAAACGCTTTGCGGACATGATATGTACGAAGCCTTCCAAAACAAACTGTACTGCCACGCAAGCGTTTGTTTTTTTTGACATTACATGTTCTCTTATCTGATTGGTCCTCTAGTTTGCTCATAAGTTTGCGAGGGAATGTATTTTTGTACGGTTCACGTCCGTGCGCTTCGTTTTCGTAATCAGTATATAAATAAGAGAACGTTGTTCGTTCCTCTGCGAAACCTTATATAGGCGGTAAGCGGTGTGTCTGTCTTCGATTTTTTCCGTCCGTCCGCAGTACGGACCGCCGTACCGCTGGCACAATGTAACGGTGTCATCCGTACCTACGTACGGATGGCGTAATCTTACATTGCCAGTTGTCGGTGTGTAGACCACCGTACGGCTGGCATACTCTAACATTGCCAACCGTCGGTCTACAGAGCGCCGTACGGTTGGCGAAACCTAACATTGCCGTGCGTCGGTGTGCAAACCGCCGTACGAATGGCGTAATTTAACGTTGCCGTGCGTCGTTGTGCAAACCGCCGTACGGATGGTGTAATGTAACATTGCCGTGCGTCATGTGCAGACTGCCGTACGGATGGCGTAAGGTATCATTGCCAACCGTCGCTGTGCAGACCGCGTACGGTTGGCACAATGTAACGTTGCCAACCGTCGAAGTCCGCCGTGTCGCTGGCAGAATGTACACCGCGAATCGTTATTAGAGTATATAACTCTAATTTGGGTTCCTCAAATTTTGATTTTTTTTCCTAAATAGGATACATGATTTTAATTTTTCCTTCACTTTAATTAAGGTACCTTACAGAATAGCGTAAAAAATGAAAGTACAATAAGATCTAAATAGTGTGATGTACGGTCGATGTCAGACCGTACATAAATGTACCTTTTAAAGTGAAATTTTTACAAAAAAATGAATTAAATCAGATGCGCACGCATAGGGACGTGCACTCAAAAAACGAAATTAGTCTGACAAGTAAATTAGTCTGACATGTACGGAGATGTAAATTTCACGACGACGTACGATTTCTAATATTTTGTACGAATGCATATGTTATTGTATACAATCGTACAGAGAATATTTATTTTTTGTTGTTCTCAAATTATCATAAAGCCGAAATTACAATACACCTTTTAAAAAAAAAATCAAATTCTTAATTAGCATCAATCAGTATATAAATAAGGGAACGTTGTTCGCCCCTCTGCGAAACCTTATATAGGCGGTAGGCGGTGTGTCTGTCAAGGATATTTTCCGTCCGTCCGCAGTACGGACCGCCGTACTGCTGGCACAATGTAAAGGTGCCGCCCGTACCGCCGTTTGGATGGCGTAATCTTACGTTGCCAGTTGTCGGTGTGCAGACCACCGTACGGCTGGCATTCTCTAACATTGCCAACCGTCGGTGTGCAGAGCGCCGTACGGTTGGCGAAATTTAACGTTGCCGTGCGTCGGTGTGCAGAGCGCCGTACGGTTGGCGAAATGTAACGTTGCCGTGCGTCGGTGTGCAGAGCGCCGTACGGTTGGCGAAATGTAACGTTGCCGTGCGTCGGTGTGCAGAGCGCCGTACGGATGGCGTAATTTAACGTTGCCGTGCGTCGGTGTGCAGAGCGCCGTACGGATGGCGTAATGTATTATTGCCAAACGTCGCTGTGTAGACCGCGTAGGGTTGGCACAATGTAACGTTGCCAACCGTCGAAGGTCGCCGTGCCGCTGGCAGAATATACACCGCGGATCGTTATTAGAGTATATAAATCTAATTTGGGTTCCTGAAATTTTGAGTTTTTTTCCTAAATAGGATACATGATTTTATTTTTTCCTTCACGTTAATTAAGGTACCGTATTGAATAGCGTAAAAAATGAAAGTACAATAATATCTAAATAGTGTGGTGTACGGTCGATGTCAGACCGTACATAAATGTACCTTTTAAAGTGAAAATTTTACAAAAAATGAATTAAATCAGATGCGCAAGCATAGGAATGTGCACTCAAAAAACGGAATTAGTGTGACAAGTAAATTAGTCTGACATGTACGGAGAATTAAATTTCACGACGGCGTACGATTTCTAATATTTTGTACGAATACATATGTTAATATATACAATCGTACGGAGAATATTTAGTTTTTGTTGTTCCCAAATTAGCATTAAGCCGAAATTAAAATACACCTTTTTAAAAAAAAAACAAATTCTTAATTAGCATCAATTACAGTAAATTACCTTCAACACTATTTAAACTTTGACACTATTAACGATTCGCGGTGTAACGTTGTCGTGCGATCGTCCGCAGTACGGACCGCCTTACCGCTGGCACAACGTGACGCTGCCGTGCGTCAGCGGTACAGACCGCCGAACCGCTAGCACAACTGACGTTGCCGTGCGTCACGTGACGTTGCCATGCGTCAACGGTACAGACCGCCGGACTGCTGGCACAACGTGACGTTGCCGTACGTCCGGGGTACGGGCATGATAAACTTGACAGTAGTGTTGGGTATCGGGTAAATTCATATCGCGATAATCGATCGAGCAGAATCCTCAATATATCGTACCGGGACCAACATAAATTATCGCGATATACATCGCGAAAAATGGGTGTTCGTACAGCTGAAGAACAAAAATCGTACGGAAAATCGACAGAAAATCGTACGGACCCCCCCCCCCCCCCCCCCCCCCCCCCCCCCCCCCCCCCCCACTGAGCTAGCGCCACAGTGTAGGGGGGGAGGGGTTGAGAAAAAAATCGGGAAGAAAAGAAAAAAATCGCGTGAATATCCAGATATTTAGCTTCTAGGTACATGGATTCGATATATCGATTATCGGATCCCTAAAAGGCGATATATATTGAATATCGGCAATAGGTCCTCGATACCCAACACTACACCGCCAATCACTATTAGCGTAGTGTACGCTAATTCCACCCCGCTTTTTTTTTTTCTCTCTATTAGCGTAGTTCATTCTATTTTTTTCTTTACTCTATTTAGGGTTAATTTGTTAGTACGATACAAAACGGAAGTACTTCATCATTTAATTAGTGTGGTGTAAGAAGAGTGTCAAACCGTACAAAATTGTATTTTTTTAAGTGAAAAAAGTATAATTAATGAGTTTTAGTAACCACGGACGCATGAGAATGTGCGCTCTAAAAAGGGGATATAATCGGGTTGTCAAATATCACGCTCGCACATATTCGTCCAGCAACCACGTTTCGATTGTGTGAACATACGATTTGTGTACGATTTGTCAGATTTTGTACAAATACCTATATTAGTGTAAGCATGTTTGCGACCGACATTTTTTTTTTCTAAGACCCAAATTAGAATTATTAAACAATTAGAATGTATGATTTTTATTCAAGATTTTCAAATTCTTAATTAACATAAGCAGCGGTAATTATTCATATATGCTAAATAAACTTCTACTCTAATAGCGATTGGCGATGTAGTTGACACAGTATATGCCCGTGTAACGGGCGTTGATTTACTAGTTAGCGTAAATTAGGGTGAAGTTCCATTAGGACACTGTAATTGTACGGCCAACATTACAAAATGCTACAATTTGAACGAAGTTCTATTGCGCCGAGTCGGTAATCCACGTGTTCATATTTCAGTGGTACCACGTGAGCTAAGATTGGATGTTAAAAATCGTCAATGATTTTCGCTCCGACCAAAAATCTTCATTTGTGTACCATGTACGTGGGTACGTGATCATCGTGCAACTTTTGTACTCTTTGCAGACGCCTTCTCACATACCACCTCATTTGTTTTAGGGTTCGTGTTTTTTCGCGTGACGAATGAGCGCTGCCACAAATAGTGTGACAAATGGGATCTACCAGAAATAGCGTGGTGAAAGTGCGTTACGACATTTCATTTGCATTTTCTGTTGGATTTTTGAATGCGTATATCGTGTGCGAAATTTTCTGATTTCCGTTGGTTGCCATCTTGACACGTATGCTCATTGTCCAGCATGTCGCGGCTCAAATTTTTCTGTAATTGGTGATGTACCTCGCGCGAGGTGCATCACCAATTACATAAACTTTCGAAGCGAATGCTTCGCGAAAAAATATCCAACGGTCATCGTTAACTCCTAGACTTTTGGAGAATATTGGCAAGATTCTCTGTAATGTTGTTTTTCGCATAAAAACAAAATAAGAAGTACGACGTAATACGGAGAGGTCAGAATTTATGTAAACAACCTCACTTTTCGTCTAATGGAACTTCACCCTTAGTGTTATAAACTCTAATTTGGGCTCAATAAATAACGCCAGCAAATCTTTAACGCAATATGTGTATCGTGCACGCTGTCCCATGCATGTTTCGTTTCGTTCAACACGTGTCTAAGGTAAGAGAACTATGTTTGTATTGTATCGTAGTCTGCGTTCGGTGGAACTATGTCGCTCATGTTAGTGAAAGAACGTCTCATTTTGGTAGTTATATAGTTCATTCCTCTTGTAAGTTATGAGTCACTACTGAGTAGTGAAAAGGGTTGTGATGAAAGATAAATTTGTGAGGGTGAGAGGAAGTAGAAAACTTTAGCCTAATATACAGGTACTTTTTCGAACTTTGTCTAAATCCGCTGAGCGTGTATGAGTGTTTTATGGGTTACGTGCTTCTGCTTATGAGATTGTGAGTTGTTGTGCATTCTGTGTGTACGTTAACGATCCCCTCAATGGTATCACATTGAAAATTGGTTCAGTTAGTGAGTGAGTGAGTAGTCATGGGAGGGAGTAAGAACGAACAATGACATGTCAAAGGATCACCCTTCTTTGATAAATGAACATCTAATAGATGTGATGGTTGTGCACTTGCTAAACTTCATCAACACTTTTTTCCACGCAAAACACGTCACGAAGTATAAAAGATCCTAGAGCTATTTCATTTTAATGTATGGGTCCCAGCCAAAATTTCTTCAGTGTGTGGTGTCAAACTTAGATAACATTTAAATTTACTAAAGGCTATATTTTGAAGAAATTATGTTAAGGGATTTCCAATATTGAGATCAAAAATTGAAGTTACAAACTACGTAGAGAAGTTATTCTCACCCTTGAGGAATTCGAAAGAGAGATTTTGGCTCGCGAGTTGCTTAAATCCTTTTATGGATGCAACAAACTTTAAGGCAAAAAGTTAGACCAGCTCAAACAAATTTAGTATTAATAACAACCAACTAATCACTCAAAATGTGTGTTAAATGTTGAGAACCTACACAAAGTATTCTTTGTTATTGTGTGTGTGGACAATTTGCTCATTATAAATAAGTAAAAGGAGGGTGTAGCACGGATTGAAATGGAATTGAATTCACATCTTGAAAGGCCTACGAGAGGCTAAAAACATTAATGGAAAACGTAAGGTATGAGGAAGAAGAAGGCGCCCAGACTCACGCCTTCTTCAATCTTTTGATAGGTTTACATAATGGAGAGAAGTAATCATTAAATGAGTGGATAAAAAGCACCGCGCGTAGCATCATGTTTGTTGGGATGCAATGTTCTTCGATGATTTTATGCAACTTCTAATTGTTCAGAATCGCATTAATGCAGCAAGTGACCAACTTATGTCGCGTGTCTTGCGTGACATTGTAGACGCAGTCTTCCAACCCTGTGATGTTCGATGGTTGAACAAGATGCCTTTGCCTTTACCCCTCTTGTCCTGTTACTTCATAACCCTGCAAGCCCCCTCGCAGAAATGTTGGCTATACAATTACAAAAGCATCCCGATGGAATTTCTACCTTATATGTACTAGCTCAAATCCGACAACTCTATAGAAATCTAGGAAGAGCCTATGGAAATCTAGGTACAGCCTTCCGTATACCGTGATGTGTCCCATGGTACGGTTGAGATTAATTGATAAGGCGATGTCTCCTATCAACCACGATTATCAAATTGAGTACTCCCTTCCTCCCCCGATCTCCCTCTCCCCCTCTCTCTCTCTCTCTCTCTCTCCCTCTCCCTCTCCCCCTCTCTCATTCTCCCTCTCCCTCTCCCCCTCTCTCATTCTCCCTCTCACCCCCTCGTTCTTCCCCTCTCCCCTTCATCCCCTCTCCCCCTTTCCCCCTCTCCCACTCTCCCCCTGCCCCTCTCCCATTCTCCCACTCTCCTCCTCTGACCCTCTTCCCTCTTCCCTTTTCCCCCTCCTTCCCTCTCCCCTTTTTTCCCCTCCTCCTCCCCCTTGTTTCCCCTCC
>JBBHKE010002252.1:96398-203129 GCA_037447655.1 Zygnema cylindricum | reverse complement strand
GTAGCTGGAGAAATGTGCATTCTTTGTGGGTTTTTTTTTTTTTTTTTTGCAATATCTCTGTTTTTGTTTGTTAAATGTATGCTTTCTCTTAAATGGACCTATGACAAATTTAGCCTAGCCCACCAAATTACAGCGATTATAAGTTTTGATCATGAGAGAAGATTTTGGTTGTAACTTTTCGCTTATTTAAAGGGTAATCGTACGTATGCGATTACTGGTGATACTGGCCGTAAGCTTGCAAAACAATGTGCTTTCTTACCAAATCGTGCTGTTTTCTGTATTGATGTTGTGATGACTATGCTCGTAATGTTAGTTACGGTTCTCGTATAATTACCCTATTACTGGGTTCACCTTATTTTTTCGTTAGCAAATAAAGCTAGACCTGGAGATACAGTCTTTCCAAATCTTAGCTCAGGGACGGTGATGGAAATGTAACATTTGTCTGCGGCAGAAGCTTGGGTGAATATGATTTTTGTTGACAAGAGAATGCCGAACATTGACTGGCCAACTTTTATTTTCATTTTAAGTGTTTAGTGAAGTTCCTATTCAATCAACCTTTTTGAAAAGATGAGCTTTTTGAGGTTTACTTAATATTCTGAGTCAGGATTGTCTACATAATTTTTTACATTGGCAAGTAGAAAAAAGATGTTGAATAAGAGTTTCTATGGTTTAACTGAGCAAAGTCATCAATTTACTGTTGAACAGGACTTTATATGGGAGCCTAAAGGACAAAACTAGCATTTTCCAGCAGTCTTCCGGTTCTGCAGTTTGCCGCCATGTGGCATCGTCAGGTACATTCTGCAAGTTGTCTTCCAGTCTTAACAATCTATTCTTGAAGTCTTCTTAGGATTACAATCTTTATTTAAAGTCTTCTCTGAATAGTAATCTTTGCTGGAAGTCTTCTTAGAATGATAATCCTTTTTTGAAGTCTGTTTTTGAACAATTTTTTTTGTTTAAACTCTTCTGAGAAGAAACTGTTTGAGCAAATGCTCATAAAACATGAATCGCATCCTTTGGTTGCGATGTATCTGAGCCTATGTTTAGGTGTTTTAAATCTTGCGATTGTGTCGAAACAAGAGCAATTCTTGTTGTTCCATTTTAAGAATATGTTTTTGATTTTTTCCTTGATATTGTATGTTTATCGGCATTCACAAAGACTGCAATGCACCTGATTCTGCAAATCGTTCTATATCTTATTGTACCAAAACTGTTTTTGTGTGTTTGTACATGCCATGAGTGCTTTCTCATCCCTTTTTTCTGTTTTTCTTTCCCCTTTTCCTTTGGCTTCATCTTCCCGTTCCCCTCTCCTCTCCATCTCCCTCTCCTTTTTCCTTTCCCGTCTTTTTGTGTAGGATTGGGAAGGAGAAGTTTTGGTCCCGAGGCACATGCGGTAGCGGCTGGGAGTCGGGTGGAAAGTTTGGAAGAAATTCAACTTCGTCCCGTGAGAAGTATTGAAGGCAAAGTGCAATTGCCAGGGTCCAAATCTCTTTCAAATCGACTTCTCTTACTTGCCGCTATTTCAGAGGTCAGCAAATTTTCTATTGGCCCAGGAAAGTTTACCATGAATTGCTGTCAGCTTTAAGAAATACTTAGCATGGAGTCTATTTTAGTGCATGGAGTCTATTTTAGTGTTATTAAATATAATTCAGGTTCGATCGACGTGCACTCTTTTTAATTGCTTACAAAATTAGCGTCAAGGAAGAAATAATTAGTCTTAATCACGCTCTTTATGTCCAGGGGCCAGAAAAAACAGGCACTTGATTCAGTGTTGTTAACTCTAGTAGCGATTCACATTGTACACTCCCTATCGCTATTAGAGTTTATCATTCAAATTCGAGTGAGTGTTTTTTTTGACCCAAAATCATAAATTAGAGTTAATAACACTATTTAATGAGCCATGTGTCAAAATATTATTTAGTGTAGTTAATCACAATAAAGTGTGAACGCTAATAATTGTCTAACTCTGATAACGATGGACGGAGAAATGTTCTGGGAAGTAGTGTATGAAACTTGTAGAAGTCAGGCACTGATTGCTGAATGCCGAGGTTTTCAGTGGGGAGTTCATAGTGCCGAGGTTTTCAGTGGGGAGTTCATAGTCACCAGTAGTCGTATTTTTTTGGATGTTCCTCTCGAATGATGAATGTTCTTTTGACTTTTTAGGTTTTGTTAGGAGGAAACTAAACCTTGTTTAATCAGAAAACTTTACAGGCTGTAGAATTAACTTTTCATGCTTATAAACCCTCTCGTGTTCTGAGAAACTGAATTGTATTATTATAACTTTCACCTCTGTTTTTTCTAAATTGCTGAATATGTGAAACGAATGCGGATTTGGACTTTGACGAATGTTCGCAAATGGAGAAAATTCTTATAACGATTATGGTCATTAGTCGCTTGGCACGTTTTGCAAATTACATTTCAAAAGAATTTTTTGTATGGAAATGGTTGTCATAATGTTGGACAACTGCAAATGTTGTTGAATATTGAATTATTTTAGAATTCTGTATAGCTCAGTGCCAGGGAATTGGTGTCATTTTGGTCTTGCACTTAGTGTTTGTTTGATAATCTTCAACAGAATGGGATAAGCTAGGAAGAAGGTTATTTTGGGACACAATTTAAATCTGATGGGTGGAGAACAGAACCGATCTTGAATTTGCTTAGCTGCAAACGACTTGGTATGATTCTTAACCTGTTAAGTCATGTGCTGTTGTCTTTTCCCTCTTGTATGAGGGTTGACTCATTAGTTCTGTTTCAGTAGATCCAGGTAAATTATACTCTTTTTAAGTTTCCATTGTCATGTCAAATTCTTTTATGCGACTTTCTTTCCTCTTGTGTTTGTTGAGGCTCAATAGCCCATATAGTTCGAATACAGCTCTCTATTGAATAGTGAAGAAACAGTAGAAAAAATCACAGTATTGAGAACGTAACTTGTTTTAATGTGGTTGTCTGAGATATGCGTTCTGTCTACGAACTTCAATTCAGAATGCTCCTCACATTTTCCAAATTTTAAGTTCGTATCTATTCGTAGATGTTACAACCGTCTGCACAGTTTCCATCACTTAACACATGGAAATGGATAGGTTTTCTTCTCAGGATCAATTTGGGTTTATATTTCGGCATCACATTCTAACAGTAACTAATGTTGCTATTAATAAGTGCATTTGCACCATCAAGATGTGTACGTGATCATATCTCTGACTCTCCTTTTTTGTCTCTCATTTTTTTTTCCTTTGCTACAGGGTACCACTGTGGTAGATAATCTTCTGAATAGTGATGATGTACGATATATGTTGGGTGCTCTTGAGACTCTTGGTGTTCACATAGACGAAGATAGAGAATCTCTTCGTGTGACTGTAAGAGGATGTAATGGGCGATTTCCGACAGGGAAATGTCAGACCCAGCCACAACTTGCCACTGCTGTTCCATTGGTGGTGAATGGAAAAGAAGTGAAAAAGGAAGTGCAATTATTTTTGGGAAACGCAGGAACTGCAATGAGGCCATTAACTGCCGCTGTGGCCGTTGCAGGAGGACATGCAAGGTGGGATGCCAAAGTCCCATTTTTCCTGTTCCTACACTTTTCTTCCTATTCCTATTCCTGTCCCTCTTCCTGTTCCTGTTCCTGTTGCTATTTTCCTCCTTTTTTTTGTTATTGCCGAAAGGAAGGGAAGTGTAAATAATGTTCTCCAGTAGTTGTAATTATGATTTGGCCTGTATAAGCCGAAACTTAAGAATAAATGGCAGGAATGGTAGGAGGGGAAAAGTACTGCCAGAGAGTTGTAAAAGTATCCTGAGGAGGACTAGCTTTCTGTTCTTAGGGACAGCGTCAATGTCTTATGGAATGCTTTAACCCAGAAAATCCACAAAAAAAATGTTGAAAGGTGTTCTAATAATAGTGATTCAAGCGTTTTGCAGGTATCTTTTAGACGGTGTGCCTCGAATGAGAGAACGGCCCATTGGAGATCTTGTGGAAGGTTTGAAGCAATTGGGGGCGGAGGTCTCGTGTGTTTTTGGAACCAATTGTCCACCAGTATCTGTGGATGCCAATGGGGGGCTTCCAGGTGGCAAGGTAAAGTTGAAAAACCCGCCTCTGGCACCAGATTTAATTTCACTAAATCGATGTTTACCCTCGTTTTGTGGGTAAAATGTGAGTAATTGTACAAATAGTACAATACTGAAAAATATTTGTGTGTATGGTTACACAAAACTGTACGATTACCCACGAAACGAGGGTCAATAGTGTAATTATTCTTTGACTGTTTTTGCTCTTTTGACTCATTATTGTTTCCGCATTTCATCAGACTGGCTGTTATATATTTGACTTGTATTTTCATCTGTTCTACAACTTCACTTGTTTTAGTTGTGTTTTGTATTTTTCATTTATTTCACGACTTCACTTAGACGTAGTTCACATATGCCCGTCATCCGTTCCACTCGATCTGTGTAGGCGTTCTAAGAGTTGACATGATTTAATGTGGGAGTAAAGTCCATGAATTTTGTAAATGATGTGGTTTTAACCTGTAAAACAGATGTTTTCTTTTGTCATTTCAGGTTCGCCTTTCTGGTGCTATCAGCAGCCAGTATTTGACGGCTCTTCTTATGGCAGCTCCTCTTTCTTTGGGAGATATTGAAATCGAGATGCTCGATAAACTGGTTTCAGTACCTTATGTGGACATGACATTAAAGCTTATGGAGAGGTTTGGAGTAAGTGTGGAACGTTACGGAGGATGGGAACGGTTTTCTATCAAAGGAGGACAATCTTACAAGTAATACTAACCGTTTCCTTACACACTTACTGACATCATTATGCATGTTTGCTGAGGGATGGAGACTGGATTTGTCTCACCATTTTTTCTCTTTCTTATGCGCTTTTGTCTACAAGATTTTATTTTTTTCCTAGGTTTTCATTTGAAGTTTTCAATTTAAGTTTTCCTTATGAGTTTTTATTTTGTTTTTGGCATTACAGATCTCCCGGGAGAGCGTATGTGGAAGGAGACGCTTCGAGTGCCAGTTACTTTGTTGCCGGGGCAGCTATTACTGGTGGAACCGTTGTTGTCGAGGGATGTGGAACAGATAGTTTACAGGTATGGGTAATCTCAACAACCTTCAAACATTATTTCAGCACAACTTCAATGTGACTTCAAACATATACAGGTATCTCAACGCGTTTTTAACAAAATTTCAACATAAGTTGAACGAAATTTCAATAGTTTACAGATATGGGTAAATCCAATACGTTTTCAACAAAAAAATTTGACACAATTTCGACATGGTTTTGACATTTACCTTCCTATTGTTCAGCTACTTATTTTCTGTCTTTGTCTATTGAACTTAATTTTGATGGCTGTAGCATGGAGGAGTTAAGAGGGGCGAGGTGAACCGCGGTTATGAAAAACGTTTTATTATTTTGAGGCAGCTTGTAGCTTGTTACCGACTTTAATTTTGTGCATTCTTTAATGACATTACGGCTTTGAATAGGCTTTTTAGCTGGAATTTTTGTGGAAAGAGTGGATGACAGAAGAAAGATTTGGTTCATAACCACGCTGTTTGTTTTTCGTTTGTGATTTTTGCAGGGAGATGTCCATTTTGCAAAAGTTTTGGAGCTGATGGGAGCTCAAGTAGAATGGACAGAGCACAGTGTGACTGTGACAGGTGGTCCGGTGGACAGTTTAACCGGCCGAAGATTGAAAGGAGTTGATGTCAATATGAACACCATGCCAGATGTTGCTATGACATTGGCTGTTGTCGCACTTTTTGCAGATGGCCCAACTGCCATCAGGGATGGTGAGACCTCCACCCATGTCTTGCCTTGCGTTGCATTGTCTTTTCCTGTCCTGTCCTGTCCTTTCCTCGTCTTGTTTTGACTCGCCTCGCTTCGTCTCGTCTCGTCTCTTCTTGTCTCGTTTTGTCTCGTCTTGTTTTGTCTCGTCTCATTCGTCTCATCTCGTCTCTTTCTTTTATCATTAGGCTGGAATTGAAAGAAACTGGATAAACAAAGATTAGTGTTGTCAAGGCAGGCGAAGGAGTTTGAGCACAACTTTTAGTATATGTATTCGAGCTGATGGGTTTTGTAGTTTCGTTCTTGTTTTGCAACAGTTGGAAATTGGAGGGTGAAGGAAACGGAGCGAATGATTGCTATTTGTACCGAGCTTCGCAAGGTACTTTCTTTTTCTTGCAACAAAGCTCAATTTCGGGTTTTATATCTATTTTCGAACTTAGGGTTTTCTACAAATTATGGCTTTCCTAAGAATCAGGGTTTTCTAAAAGGATTAGGGTTATATGAAAGAATCAGAATTTCCTGAAAGAATTAGGATTTTCTGGAAAAAAAAAATAGGGTTTTCTTGAAAACTGTTAAATGGGGTTTTCTGAAGATATTACGGTTTTCCTAAAAAAGTCGTCTTTTTCCTATAATAGTTAAGGTTTTCTAAGAAAATAGGTGTTGCATGTTTGGCTTTCACACACATTTTTTCATAACTTTTTTCGTACTGTGTTATTGGTTAAGAGGAAAGACCTGAGAGGTAAGACTGTTAAGTTTTTCTTTCTTTCTTCCTCTTTTTGTCCCTTTTCTCTGGATGCCATTTTGCCTCAATTTATACTTTCTAAGTCCCTATGTCCTTTCTTGTTTCTTGTTTTTGTTTTTCATGTTTTTTGTCTTTTTGTCCATTTCAGCTGGGAGCCACGGTGGAGGAAGGACCTGATTACTGCATTATAACTCCTCCGAAAACCCTAATTTCTGCCGAAATAGACACTTATGACGACCATCGGATGGCGATGGCGTTCTCACTTGCGGCATGCGGTGATGTGCCAATAACAATCAAGGATCCGGGATGCGTCAGGAAAACATTTCCCGACTACTTCGACGTCTTTGAAAGTTTGGTCAAACGGTGATACGATATTTTGAGACTTCCTCTTTGTAACGTTGATGATTCTCTACTATTATTTACGGGCAGTTTTGTCAGTTTCTGAGCACCTCTTTTTGTTTCGTTTACATGTAAAACCCAAACCCGAGACGTTTGGAGTAAATTCTTAGAAAAACCATTCCCTTTAAATATAAAATCTGGAGGCTTTTTAAGGTTTTCCAGCAAAACTTTTAACAGATAAGAAAGCAGAAAATCCTGGAGTTTCTGTAGCTTTGATTGGTTGACAGAGACTTGAGGAAAAAGAGGTACAGGAGGAGAGCCCTTAAGTTTCTGTACCTTTTGTTGCGGTTTTGATGCATCAAAGACCAATATGAAAGACAAAACCTTATTAAAGACAAACTTTATTAAAGACACTTTATTAATGACAAAGCTTTATTAAAGACAAAATTTCATTAAAAATGCTCAATGTTTAGGTATTTGTAGTTTCTGCAATTTTGCGACCGTCATTTTCAATTTCCTTTTTTTTTTTGCCTTTCACGATCCATGCGGTTATAAAGTATTTTATTAAATGTACTGTGTTAATTGTTGGAAGGTTTTTCACTTTTACTACCTTTTTTATTTAACCGTTTTTCAAGTTTTTTTAGACTATACTGTCGTATTAATGTAGAAACTCAACCTTTCGGGTGCTTTTATGCGGTGATAAAGTATTTTATTAAATGTACTGTGTTAGTAGTTTAAAGGTATTTCACTTTTACTACCTTTTTTATTTAACGGTGTTTCCTCAACTTTTTTTAGTTTATACTGTCGTATCAATGTAGAAACTTAACCTTTGGGGCAATCATTGAAAAAGTCCGTCTGTTTATTTATTTTTTCTTTTTTTCTTTTGTAATGACCGGATATTATGTCAAATGTGTTTTTAACTGCTGATCAGTTAACACTAAATATACAGCCTCAATCGCCTGTCTTTTGTCCATAGTTTAAATGTGCGACAACAATTGGAATACTATATGTAGTTAGCTCATACTGTATTATATTTTTAAGTATGTTATAAAGTGCGTGTAGTATGGGAATGGCATATAGCGTTTCCAATTGTTTCTGTACGTTTGGGCTATGGTCCGCATGTTTTCGGCGGGTTTTCAAATGATTTAGCTCATAATGATGCTATATTGCGGTGGTCTGGTTACTCTGTCGGACAACTTTACTTATTGTAATATTTCCTTATCTTTTTTGTTTTTTTTTTGGCAGTGTATCTATATATTTCCTTTGTCTAAGTGTGTGTACTTTCGGTTTTTGTTCCTGCTTTTCCTTTCCTCTTGTTTCCATGGAATCGAAAAAAAACGACTCAGATTGGTTCCCAAATCAGTTTTTTTTTTCTGGGGAAGACTGGAGGTCGGGAGTGAAGGTCGATCGCTTACCGCTACCATGTGAAACGAGTTATAATAAAGCAGCTTCAATGAGGGCATTATTGTTGTTCTATTTTATTTTTCCTTATCAATTTGCCGAGATCAAGTCAATACCCAATATTGCTATACTGGTTCACGCTTTAGGCACCCTCGATTCATCACTACTATATACCGACTTTATTAAAAAGCGCGATGGTAAACCTTCTGAGTCCATGGGAAAGTTTAGTGGTTTCATGTGTTATATTTTTTTTTCGACTTTCTGTAGTGATGCTTTTTTATTAAGGATCTCACTTCCTCCAACCGCAACAAGTGAGCTTTCAACGAAAAACAACAGACTTCTCACCAATCACTTCCCTCTCCCAAGTACGACAATTTTCCCCAACCCCTTTCCCCTTTCGAGGACCCCACTTTCCTTCTTTTGCGTCACTTCGACTTTGGTCTCTGCCAATCGCTATCATAAATGGCACTTTAATCGAACCATCCCAATGGGCTCTCTTGGGTGGTTTGATTTTTTCTCTCCCATCACGTTTGACCAAAAAAAAAAAAAACAACAACAAGGAACAAGGAGCTAGGACAACAAAGAGCATGGGGAAATAAGAACACAAGCGCTACGAGCAACGAAGACCTGGGAGCCCTCCTGCTTCGGTCCATACTTCATTTTATCATCAACGCTTATTTGTGGCTTTAGAGCGAGTGGAAGCTTCTATCCTCCTTCGATCAACTATTACAATTATGGACCGTCGGCTTGTTCCAAAAATCCCTCAGGGTGCTCCCCAAGCTTAGGGGACTAACGAAGTTGATTTTCGTAGATCTTTACTTGTGGAGGTTTGTTTGGGTAACATTGGTTTAATCACACTATTGCGTCCTTACTTGAGTGGTTTCCGCCACTTTGTGTGCCATTGTTTCACGTGCCCTTTTTTTGTGTGATTGTTCTTTTCACCTTTTCTTTTTTACCTGTTTCCCTCCACATGTAAATTTCCAATTTTGGTCTTGGCGCCCCTTTTGTTCTCATGGACTCAGATGGTTTACAATCGCGCTTCTTTCTTTCAGTCTTGTTTTTTTTTCCATTTAGTTCCCTTTGTTTGACTAGCCATGTCAAACAACACATCTCTGCCCCTTCTCCCTCTCTCACCGCCACGACTCAAACCTCGCAAACATAACTCTACTTGTTTACAATGTCTTAAGTGTCAAAATTATCGTACACCCGATACCGGTTACACCCACCTTACCAAGAGATGCCATTATTTCGTAGCCCTTGGCAATCCTTCCTCAAGTTCCCCTCCCTTACAATCTTCGACTACACTTCCACCGTACATATAAAGACTTCCTTCCGACCCAATAGGCAAGAAATTTTGTTCCACTGTAATAGAGACTTCCATCTGACCCTACAGATAAGGACGCTCGTCCGACCCTATAGATGAGGACTGTGCTTAAACTCTGGTACGAGATGCCCTTCACCTCCCTTAATCTCACATTTCTTCCGATTTGACGGGTGTCGCTCGTTGGTACCTCCTCATGTTTTCTCTCAAGATTCTTGTCTTACCAAGTCGCGGGGAAGATCGTGGGGCTCGTGAGACTATGGCTTGTTGAAAGCGTTTTTTTTGAGGTGATTGGAAGGCCCTCCATGCTAAACACAAGTTGTCGAAGTTTTTCGAGCACTTCATTCGTCGGCTCCCATCCCTTTATGCCCTCCTATCCAGACCTTTGAATATAAAGCAACAAAAACGCAAAGGTCCAAAATTTGACATATACATAGCTTTTAGTACAGGCACGAAATGCAATTAACACATTGAACCGAATTTGAGTAAAACAAAGTAAAAGATGAATGAGCTCGTCACTAATCGAGTATCTCGATATTAAGGACGTCGGTCGTTAGGAATGTACTAACAGAATACAAAGTTTCCACACAAAATCAAAATCTTGAAGTACAAAACTTACGATGTTTGTGAACTGACACAACGAGAAACTGTCACCCAAACCAAACGTTTAAAAGATGTTTAGGGTTCAAAATCGATCTTTAAGGAAACCCTTCACCGAAATGCAAAGTAAAGAATTGGAATGAGGACATGTTGAGAGATAGATTATACATTTTGCAAATCAATTTCATTTTGCTTATCTGCCAAATGTAAAAAATTCTCTATATGCATTAGGGACATATTCCATTGCAAAGGGATTGAAGAAGTTTTACAACAATTTTTGTTATTGAATATGTAACTTTCACAAGAGAATAACAATAGATTTCAATCTGTTCCCAATGAATACCGCTTTTTAAGGCGTTTTCAACTGAAATGTCAAGATGCAAAAAGTTAACGGATATGAGAGTACGGTTCCTCCTTGACAAGAAATTGGAGTCCACTCCACGATTCCTTAGTGTCGAAGCCACTGGGCTTTTACGTTGGGGAACCGAGAAGTTAGTGCCAATGAAAATTGAGCGAGTGTATAGACAAAACTACAATTTTTTTAAGCCTTTTTCATGTACAACTAAAAGATTTCACAAAATCTATATACATATACACCTAAAATCAAAACTTGAGATTTTTTACACCATTTCATGTAGAGCTAAATGATTCAAAGTATCTTATCTACATGTACATCTAAAATCTAACTAGAATACTACGACTTCATCGTATTTTGCAACATTGTTCAAAGGAAGTTAGGGGCTCCCTCTCACCACATCGCCATTTGATAAACATAATTCATGATATTGAATGTGACCTTGTTTGGCCCAAAGCCAACTCCAAGCATCTCTTCATATTGCCGAAGACTTGTCCGTATGGCCTTCCTTCCCCAACGCATCATTTAATATGTTGAACGTAGCTGAGTTTGGTTTCACTCTTGCTTCATTCATCTTCTTGAAGATTACCAAAGCTCCCTTAAACTTTTTAGCTCTCACCAACGCATTTATCATTGTGCTAAATGTCATCACATTGGGTAGCAATCCGATATGTTTCATTTCTTTAAACAAATCCATAGCCTCCTCGACTCTCTGTACCTTTCCCAAAGAATCAATCATAGCAGTGTAAGAAACTACATCGGACTCTATTCCGTTCCTCTTCAGTAGCTCAAAATAGCACCACGCCTCATCAACCCTACCAGCCTTCCCCAACATATCAATAATGACATTGAATGTCACCACATCAGCTTTCACCCCTGCTTGGCTCATCTCCTCAAACATGTCCAAAGCTTCTTCTATCATCCCTGCCTTCCCTAAGACACCTATAATAGTGTTGACTATTACCAGATTGGGCTTCAACCCAAGTTCATTCATCTCTCTAAACAAGGCTAAGGCTTTTTGAAGCCTACCTGCCTTCCCAAAAACACTAATCATAGTGTTGAAGGTCACAACGTCGAGATTGAGTCCCAAGTGCTTCATCAAATTAAACTTGTCCTAAGCCTCGTCGACTCTACCAGCTTTTCCCAATAGACCTATCACCGTGTTAAAGGCTACCAGATTGCATTTTATCCCTGCTTTCTCCATTTCCCCAAAAAACGCTAATGCTCTCTCCACTTTTCCCGCCTTCCCCATGACACCTATGATAGTGCTATATGTCACTACATCAGGTTTACATCCTTGCTTACAAAGCTCCTTCCATAAGGCCTCCACGGTTTCGACGTCATCGTTGTGTTTACATTTATGTAACAACATATTGTGGTGTATTATGTTGGCTTGGAAATAGCCAACTTGGGTTTGTGCCCAATGAAGTAAATGTATGCACAAGTTCACATCTTTAACATTATTAAAAATAAAGGAGAGGCCACGTTCATTTATGTGGCCGTGCCATCTAGATAATGAAGATTTCAAAAACTCAACCGTCACTTGATTTCCATTTAGATTCCACTTTCTCAATTCAGAAATAACAGAATCCCTGCCCTTGGCTCGCTTCCTTGGATTGAATTCCTCGAAACATTACTCCTAGGAAACATATATATGCTCTTTAACTTGTGCTCCTCCTTTTGTTGGATCCCCTTGTAGGCTTGGAATCCTACTTCAAGTGACATACTACCTTCCCCTCCCCGAGCCAACCTTGGGGGCTCCTTGGAAATTTCCATCAAGGCCGAAAAAGCCATGGAGTTGCTTCTCTCTCCCCCTCTTCCTCTCCATCTCTCTCTCCCTCTCTCACTCCCTCTTCCTTGCACAGCTATACCAGACGCCAAAGAGCGGGAGGGAAATACTAGAGGGACACCAACATATCTGCAAAAGAGCCAATCAATAATAAGCATTAGACTTTTCAATCATCCATTTTACCTCCCGCTGAAAAACAGGTAATTATCAGTGACATTACGTCATTCATGCAGATAAAAGATATTGGTATCTACAAACCGAGAGAGTGTTTGTGACAAGAAAGGTCAATCTGACAATCCAAGTCTAAGCCAATAATTGTGACAACTACTAACGCAAGCAAGTTTTTACATGAAATCTCAAAGACTGTTAGCTTGACTTTGGGATTTTTATGAAGAAGAAGATCACAGGATTCCTGATGAACTTGTCTTTAACTTTCCTATGAGACCACCCTATTATGCACCGGAATGATCTCACTAAGAAGAAAGACAAGACAGTTCAACACTAATGAAATGTAACCTTATAGTATTTGGACAATCCAGGGAAAAAAAAGGACAATTGCAGTCGGACTATCTCTTCACGTGCTTCATGAAAAGGCTTATGGTACTTCTTAGACCGCGGGAATATAAAATTTATTCCGTAAAAGGCACCTATGGAAATAAAAGGTATATATATATATAGAGGAAGATATAAGATTCACTATTCGACATTCTCCTAGCAACCCTCATGGCCACCTCCTCATTGTTTTAAAGTTGTAAAATTATTGATACCGGACAAAAATCATAATGTTTCAGTGCCCCTTATATAATGCCGGCTAAAACTACTCAAAACATAAGGAAACTAGGAAAAAAAAAATATATATATATATATATATATGACATTAGTTTAATAATTTAAAAGCATTGAAATCATTACGTTTTAGTCAAGATAAAAAGCAGTATAAGAAGCGAAATGTGGAAAAGATCACCAACAAATGACCTCAGACGGTGATTGGTCCAAACGTGTCGAGGTGCTAAACGACAACTGAGAACAAAATCAATATCTAATGTGAAAAATGTCAAAATTTTGAAATGTGAAAACTTTGGAATGTAAAAATTTCAGAATGCGAAAATTTAGGAATAGGGGAAATTTTGGAATGGGGAAATTTAATGGAAAAATTCTGATATGTGTGGAAATTTTGGAATGTGAGAATTTTGAAAATGTAGAATATTTGAAATGTGGGAATTCTAGAATGTGAAAATTTGAAAATTTCGAAGTGTGAAAATTTGAACATTTTGATGTGAAAATTTTGAAATGCGAAAAATCATGATAAATGTAAAAATCGCATCCAGATTTTAATTGAAAACGCAAAACAAAGAAAAAATTCAGCCAGGGGTTCAAGTCAGGAAAATCAAACACGGATTTATTAACCCATACAGTCGACACTAATTTGTAACAGATCGCAAAGGCTAGTTTCTCGCATGGAAGAAAATTGTAACTTCAAGATTTCACCAGGCAATGTGCACACCATGACCTAATTTGACAGCTATAATTAGGGTTAAGGATTTATTAGGGTTAATGAAAAAGTAGAATATACACTAATTTAGTGCAAGGACACGTAGCAGATTGTAGTGCACTCTTTTGAATAGTCTATTTTATGATTTTTTTATTTTTTTGTTTTCTGGGCCAGAAAAAGTTGCGACCTAATTAGTGTTATCAACTGTAATAACGGTAGGCAGTGTAGTTTGACAGCTGTCATATCTAAGCTTCTGAGAATAAGAAGATAGAAGATGCAAGGGAAGAATCTGACCTGACAAGAGAATGCATTTTCGTAAAAAGGATCGAATTGCTTCCTTTAGTTATTTACCAAAACCTAAATCAGAAACAGCATTCGTTTCTTATTGTTCGAAAAAATACAAAAAAATAAAAGCAATGCTATTTTTTTTTTTTTTAAACGGCGAAGAAACAAAAGTCGCAAAAGCGCGAACGTTCTTGCTCTCGTACTTTTCACACGTGCGAAGCAGAAGCGAACGGAATCTACAAAGTCGCAAAAAAAGAAACCCTAATCTTCATCACTGCAACCCTAAGTTTGCAATCATCCGTTTTAATTCGAAGAAACGTACGATTTCTTCCACAAATCGTCGCAGCCATCCTGAGCATTTTGATGAAGGCCGGCCGTACAGTCTAGGCCGGCCGTACAGTCTCACTCCCTGACATGTTTAAAAACAGAAAATAAAACCAGCGACACGTGTACCCTAATCCGAACAAACCAGTCCAGTCTCCGTTTATCCAAATATAGTGTTCACAATTCCAATCCGACGTAACTCCGATTGAAGGTGTCACGTGACACGTCACACGCTTCGACGTCATAAAACATAGGCGCGAAAACAAGCCTGCACATTTTCAAACTTTTAGGGTTTAGCTTGGACTATTTTTTCGCGCGGGAACAACGAAATAGCCGTTCGAATGCTGTGTTTGCTTAGGGTTTGTCCCCATGTACTTGTAACTTAGCGAACTTACTTTGTATTTTAGCGCGGATCCGCCGGACCCGGTTTTCAAGTGTCTCTATGTTTGTAAGGACGAAATCGCAACTTACGCTTGTGACTATTGTATACGTCGACAATGCCTGTGACGGTTGTCAGCGTCTACAATCTGTGGTCGCACGTTATTTTTTGGAACTGCTTTGTGACGTCGCATGTATTACCGTGACATTGTAGACGTACCGCATTCCAACCTGGCAGTTTCACGGTTGAAGAAGATGCGATTTGCCCTTCGCGTCGCCTGTCCGCTCGAGGTTAAATGGCATCTGAATTTGAAGACCCCTGCAAATAAAAAATCCGTACTAGACGAAAACGGACAAAATCAAACAAACTGTACTTCTTTTCGTCTTACTATAACGCAAACGGACAGAACATAGCGAACTATGTACTTTTATTTGTCCTTGGAAATCGTAGGTTTTTTTTCGAAATTTAAGGCACGTGCGAAAAAATGTTCCTATTGGTCAATCGAAAAAACCTAATTTTAAATCACATCGCGCATGTGTTTTAAACAAAGGTTTGAAGATGACGTTTTTTGTCGTAGAAGTGGGTCGAAAAGCATTGATACCGGACAAAAATCATAATGTTTCAGTGCCCCTTATATAATGCCGGCTAAAACTACTCAAAACATAAGGAAACTAGGAAAAAAAAAATATATATATATATATATATATATGACA
Organism: Zygnema cylindricum; assembly: GCA_037447655.1. Classification (NCBI taxonomy): domain Eukaryota; kingdom Viridiplantae; phylum Streptophyta; class Zygnematophyceae; order Zygnematales; family Zygnemataceae; genus Zygnema; species Zygnema cylindricum. Next base: position 187,616 of record JBBHKE010002252.1, on the reverse strand, counting down.
TTAGTTTAATAATTTAAAAGCATTGAAATCATTACGTTTTAGTCAAGATAAAAAGCAGTATAAGAAGCGAAATGTGGAAAAGATCACCAACAAATGACCTCAGACGGTGATTGGTCCAAACGTGTCGAGGTGCTAAACGACAACTGAGAACAAAATCAATATCTAATGTGAAAAATGTCAAAATTTTGAAATGTGAAAACTTTGGAATGTAAAAATTTCAGAATGCGAAAATTTAGGAATAGGGGAAATTTTGGAATGGGGAAATTTAATGGAAAAATTCTGATATGTGTGGAAATTTTGGAATGTGAGAATTTTGAAAATGTAGAATATTTGAAATGTGGGAATTCTAGAATGTGAAAATTTGAAAATTTCGAAGTGTGAAAATTTGAACATTTTGATGTGAAAATTTTGAAATGCGAAAAATCATGATAAATGTAAAAATCGCATCCAGATTTTAATTGAAAACGCAAAACAAAGAAAAAATTCAGCCAGGGGTTCAAGTCAGGAAAATCAAACACGGATTTATTAACCCATACAGTCGACACTAATTTGTAACAGATCGCAAAGGCTAGTTTCTCGCATGGAAGAAAATTGTAACTTCAAGATTTCACCAGGCAATGTGCACACCATGACCTAATTTGACAGCTATAATTAGGGTTAAGGATTTATTAGGGTTAATGAAAAAGTAGAATATACACTAATTTAGTGCAAGGACACGTAGCAGATTGTAGTGCACTCTTTTGAATAGTCTATTTTATGATTTTTTTATTTTTTTGTTTTCTGGGCCAGAAAAAGTTGCGACCTAATTAGTGTTATCAACTGTAATAACGGTAGGCAGTGTAGTTTGACAGCTGTCATATCTAAGCTTCTGAGAATAAGAAGATAGAAGATGCAAGGGAAGAATCTGACCTGACAAGAGAATGCATTTTCGTAAAAAGGATCGAATTGCTTCCTTTAGTTATTTACCAAAACCTAAATCAGAAACAGCATTCGTTTCTTATTGTTCGAAAAAATACAAAAAAATAAAAGCAATGCTATTTTTTTTTTTTTTAAACGGCGAAGAAACAAAAGTCGCAAAAGCGCGAACGTTCTTGCTCTCGTACTTTTCACACGTGCGAAGCAGAAGCGAACGGAATCTACAAAGTCGCAAAAAAAGAAACCCTAATCTTCATCACTGCAACCCTAAGTTTGCAATCATCCGTTTTAATTCGAAGAAACGTACGATTTCTTCCACAAATCGTCGCAGCCATCCTGAGCATTTTGATGAAGGCCGGCCGTACAGTCTAGGCCGGCCGTACAGTCTCACTCCCTGACATGTTTAAAAACAGAAAATAAAACCAGCGACACGTGTACCCTAATCCGAACAAACCAGTCCAGTCTCCGTTTATCCAAATATAGTGTTCACAATTCCAATCCGACGTAACTCCGATTGAAGGTGTCACGTGACACGTCACACGCTTCGACGTCATAAAACATAGGCGCGAAAACAAGCCTGCACATTTTCAAACTTTTAGGGTTTAGCTTGGACTATTTTTTCGCGCGGGAACAACGAAATAGCCGTTCGAATGCTGTGTTTGCTTAGTCAGCTTTTCGGGTTACCGTTGGTCTGATTCACAGAAATACGATACTTTTACCCTACTTCTACATCGCGCAATATTTTGAGCAAGGTCATTTGTACGGCTTTCCGAGAACTTCCGAAATCTACAAAGTCGGTGCTCGGAAAGCCGTACATTATTCGAACGTCCGTCTGTTGCGGAAGTGTTTTTTTTTCCGGTGGGAATAGGCTATGAAAGAAACAATTCCAAACCACACTGTCCGGTACACCGCCAATCGCTATTAGCGTAGAAGTTTCTTTAGCGTATATGAATAATTACCGTGGTTTACGCTAATTAAGAAGTTGAAAATTTTGAAAAAAAACATACATTCTAATTGTTTAATAATTCTAATTTGGGTCTTTGAAAAAAAAAAATGTCGGTCGCAAACATGCTTACACTAATATAGGTACTTGTACAAAATCTGACAAATCGTACACAAATCGTACGTTCACACAGTCGAAACGTGGTTGCTGGACGAATATGTGCGAACGTGATATTTGACAACCCGATTTTATCCCCTTTTTAGAGCGCATATTCTCATGCGTCCGTGGTTACTAAAACTCATTAATCATACTTTTTCACTTAAAAAGGTACAATTTTGTTTGGTCTGACACGTACCGTACACCACACTATTTAAACGACAGCGTACTTTCATTTTGTACGGAACTTGGAAAATAACCCTAAATGGCGTACAGAAAAAAATAGAATAAGCTACGCTATTTGAGAATAAAAAATAAAAAAAAGCGGGACGGAATTAGCGTACACTACGCTAATAGCGATTGGCGGTGTAGTAGAAAATGCCCCGAAATCATAGTTCAAAAGTAGGCGCTTTTATGGTAGGCCTTTGGTAGACGCACAAAGCTTGGCACAAAACTCGCGCAGAGTAGGCATACGGTATGTGTGTGCGTTTGTGCACACTTTTGTACGAACGTACGAATCTCACGTATGATCATATTACAACGCACGTCGCTGAACGAAATTTCAGCGAACTGACACAGCGTAGGATGAGTTGTGTTATGGGCTTTTCATGTGATCTTCTTACATCGCTACTTTGATCAGCGACCGTCCGATCTTCCAAATCGGACGGTTTAAATAAAAAATACCTTAAAACTCGTAGATTTTATTTTTTTTGTCCGAATGTTTTTCAAAATTTAGACATGACGTTTAATTCTCTATCGATCGATGTGCAACTCAAACCTGTTACATTTTTTTTTCATTTTGCGCCCAATACAATATGGGTCTTAAGGTCATATTGTATGTTTTACATACAATAGGCATATTGTATGGGCCTACTTTCACCTACTTTTGAACTATGTTCGAAATCTTAAAAAATATACATCAAAAACAATATTCCTCTCAGCTGTGTAGGATGACGTCACCAACCTATCTGCCGTCTGGAAGATGGCCCAGATAAGCCTACGTGGCAGCCGCGCACGAGGCGGCATTGCATCACTGAAGAGATTAAGCGGCTGAATGGACGGTCGGCAAACGGCCGGCAGTCTACCCTCAGAAGTGCCTTATGTCGAGAAGTTGGCCTATTCCTGTTTCGGTGGGAGTCAGGGTGCACACACTCCATCCGTTTTTGCTCCGTTGCTCTCCGTTTCAGCTCCTCTTTAGCGACGTACAAGTACGACGTACAAACTACAATACAGTACAAACGATACGATACACCGCCAATCGTTATTAGCGTTGTGTACGCTAATTCCGTCCCGCTTTTATTTTTATTTATTCTTAAATAGAATTATCCACACTATTTAAAAATAACCCTAATTCTCAATTAGAATAGACGATTTCTTCGAAAATTTCAAAATTCCCAATTAGCCTAAACCACGCTATCTATTCGTATACGGTAAAAAAACTTACACGCTAATAACGATTGGCGGTGTACTGTACTTTTGAGCAAAATAAAATTGCGCCCACGGTAAACTTGATTCCTGCGTACTATACGCTTGTAAATACATTACGTGACATGTTTACGCTACAAATTTTCTTGGAAGCATCCAAATGTCCAAAACCCAATTTCCGCACTTTAAAATTGGTGTAGCGTACGAATTTGAATTATCTCATATGTACGATTCACACTAGAAATGGATGACGGATGAGATGAGGAAATGAATGTCCTTTTTTTTTGTTTGGATGTAAATCGCCTTTGACGTCACCTTACGTCAATAAAAACGTCGCGATGTGATTCATGTTGCCGTACGCTTAGTCGCCGATGACTCAAATTCGTCCGTACAAAGCCATCGTTTTCATCCGTACAACAACATATAATTTTTACAACGTGACCGATGGAGACCCCCAAACAAAAAAGGACGCTTAAAAAAAAAAAAAAACACAAACAAACCTCACCAGAAAAGTGGCGACAAAAACAAGCAACCTATATAGTCTTATCTGAACCATACTTTTACATTCCCTTTACTTTCTTTTCTTTCCGGGTTTTCGCTTTCTTTTTACCCCGAAAATTAAACTTAACTTTTTTTTACTTTTTTTTCCTCCCTTCTTTCACCTTCTTTTTATTCTAAAAAAAATATTTACCTTTCCTTTATTTTCATCCCTTCCTTCACCTTCTTTTCACCCTATATTAATACTAACGGTTCTTTTACTTTCTTTTCCTTTCCTTTCCTTCACCTTCTTTTTACCTTAAAGATTATACTAATAATTTGAAAACAATTAAAAAAAAACCATAACAGGTAATCGGTATATTTTTATTTCCCCAATAATTAAAGATATAAAGAAAACCTTAATTCTAAAAATTTAATTGTTTTTTTTTAACCTACATTAATTAATCAACCATAGATGTAATTGCCATTGTTTTAAAATGTTGAATTTCTGAAAACTATAAAATAAAGATAAAAAGTGATTTAATAAGTTTTTTAATAACTTTATTTTTACATTTTTACCATAATAATTAATTATCGATAAAAACCCAGAAAAAAAAACTACCATTTACCGAACCCATTGTAATAGTGACAATTAAAGTTTTAGTTTGTTGATTTACATTGTACAACACTCTCTGTATTAATTCAGCTAATTTTTAATATTTTTAACACCACAACTTCAACTTATTGTAAAGTAACATTTAAATCCAAGGTTTACATAAAACAAAAACTCATGATACAAAACAAAAATTTCTAAACTTTTTTTATTGTATTTTTTAGCCTTTTATGCCAAATATTAAATTGTATATAAATTTTATTTTTTACACAATATATTATTAGAAGTATAATAATTTTTTTTAATGTCCATCGTATTTTATACAAAATGTACATGCCACAAAATCACAAAAAAGGGTTACCTTACAAAATAGTCTACATTATTTTGACGCATTTTTTATGGTAACAATAACACCATGGTTTTTTATTATTAAAATTTCTTATTTATTTGGTATTTTATCTTGTAGGACACTAAATTGTATCATCAACTAGTGAAATAGTTTGGGACTCAAGTGAATTAATCGACATTATTCTAAATGTTTTTTTTAAATCCTCGTATTTTATATGGTTTTATTATTTCACATAAAAATAATTTTACATTCAAAAAATTTATGTCAAAACTGTGATGCAGACTATTATTGGAAAATAGTTAGTGGAACAACACCAATTTCTGAACGCGTTCCGTTTCAATTGCTTTCCGACGGACGACTTTTTTGGTCGGCGTAGGGATTTAGAGCTGGTGGGTGAGTCAATCTCAAAAGTTATTATGTCTTCTTCTTTGGTGCAAGCCCCTCCCAACATTTTTTTGATTGCATCTTTCTCCTCTTCATCACTACCTTTGTTAGGACACCACTCATCGACTATTATAGAATAAGTAATATTGCTCACTAGCTTACCACTCTCTTTCCACGCACCTGAACTCTTAAATCTATGTTTTCCCGTAGTTCTCTCTACCTCATTGGTTTCCCCTATCTCGTGTTGTGGGCTGCCCTTTCTTGTATACTCGTTTGACTTTCCAATTTGATCGTCTAGCTGTTTGTTTTTTTGCCACTCCTCTTTTCCCCTTTCTTTTTCGAACTCTTGAACTTTTCCAAACTCTATTATTCCCCATTTAAATCATGTTGTGTCGAATTTCCCTTGTAAAGTTGGGTCTAATATATTAAAAAAGACCTTGTCGAACTTTCTGTAGTCTTTTGTTCTTGTATAACTTGTGCTCTATATTTTTTCCTTTGATCATTTATTTTTTGCTTACATGAGACTAACGTCCTATTTTAGCTACTTGGCACTTGATTCACGCTCTTCACTATTTTTTCCCAGTGTTCTTTGGTGTGTGTCTTTCGAGCCTTTTTTGGAATTTGTCCAAGCAGACCAAAAACACCTCTAGTTCGTCTTTTGATCAACGGTCACGATCTGAGTCCTCTTTCTTTAAAACATCGTCTGAAGTCGTTTCTTGTGTTAATTGACTGGATGTCAGCCGTCTCTCCCTCTTTTTATCCCTCCATCTCTTTCACCCTCCCTCTTCTCTCTCACCCTACCTCTTTCTTATCTTTCACCCTATCTCCCTATCTCCGTCTTTCCCACCCTCTCCCCTCCTTCCCTGCATCTCTCCCAATCTGTTATCCCTTCCTACCAATCTAACATCCCTCCCTCTGAATTTGCCCTCCCTCATTTTCTCTATCCCTCCCTCCACCCCAATTGGCCCTCCCTCCCTCCGAATCTGCCCTGCCGCCCACCCTTCCTCCCTCCCTCTCCCTCTCTTTCTTTTTTTCTTTCTCTTTCTCTCTCTCCCCCTCCTTTTTCTCTCTCTCTCTCTCTCTCTCTCTCTCTCTCTCTCTCTCTCTCTCCCTCTCTCTCTCCTCTCTCTCTCTCTCTCTCTCTCTCTCTCTCCTCTCTCTCTCTCTCTCTCTCTCTCTCTCTCTTTGCCTTCTTTCCTCCCTTTGTCTCTTTCTTCTTTACCCTCTCCCCCTTCTCTATTGTCCCTCTATCTCTCCCTCATTCACATTTTGCCCTCCCTCTTTTTTCTCCTTTCTTGACTTCCTCTCTCTCTCTCTCCCTCTCTCTCTCTCTCTCTCTCTCTCTCTCTCTCTCTCTCTCTCTCTCTCTCTCTCTCTCTCTCTCTCTCTCTCTCTCTCTCTCTCTCCTCTCTCTCTCTCTCTCTCTCTCTCTCTCTCTCTCCTCTCTCTCTCTCTCTCTCTCTCTCTCTCTCCTCTCCCCTTTCTCTCTCTCTCTCACCCTTCATCCTTATCTGCCTTCTCTCCCCTCTCTCTCTCTTTTTTCTTTACGCTCTCCCCTTTCTCTGTTGTCCCTCTATCTCTCCCTCACTCACATTTTGCCCTCTCTCTTTTTTCTCCTTTCTTGACTCCCTCCCTCTCTCTCCCTCTTCCCCTCTCTCCCTCCTTCCTTCTAAATGATTTAAGAGTTGAATTTCAACGGTTTGTTGTAAACAAATAGATTACCACCTAATCGATGCGTTGACGTTTAGTCAATCAACACAAAATGTGACCTAAGACGATGTTTTAAGAAAATAAGCCTCGGATCGTGAGCGTTGGTCAAAAGACAAACTATAGGTTTTTTTGGTTTGTTAGGGCAAATTCCACAAAATGTCCGGAAGCCACCATACCAAATAAGAGTGGGCAAAAATAGTGAAGAGCGTGTATAAGGATCGAAGTAGCAAAACATGACATTAGTTTCATGCAAGGAAAAAAAAATGATCATAGGAAAAAATATAGATTACAATTATGCAAAAACAAAAAACTGGAGAAAATCCAACAAAGTCTTTTTTAAAAAATTTAGATCCAATTCTACAAAGGAGAATCGATAGTACTAGACTAAAAGGGGGAAGAATGAAGTTTGGAGAAGTTCGAGAGTTAAAAGATGAAAAAAGAAAATACAAGAGGCAAAAATACAAACAACTACATGATCAAATTGAAAAGTAATACAATTATATAGGATAGTGTAGTCTACAACACGAGATAGAGGAAAATAATGAGGTAGAAAAAACGACAAAAAAATACAAATTTTAGAGTACGGTTGCGTGGAATGAGAGTGGTTGAGTTAGAGAGCATGTTTACTCATCCAATTATTGGTGATGAGTGTGTCCTAACAAAGGTAGTGATGAAGAAAAGAAAGATGAAATCAATGAAATGTTTGAAGAAGCTTCCTTGAAGAGGTAGATTAGGTAACATTTGTGATTGGCTTACCCACCAACTTTAAATCCCCATGCCAACCTAAAAACTCGTCGGTGAGAAACTAGTTGGCTATTCAATGCCACATCTGAAAATTACCCAACATTTTTAGAAGAAAGATTAAAAGAGTGGATGATTAGGAGGGGGTAATAGAACCAGACGAAAAAAAACTACAATTGATTGAAATAGTCGGGGAAATAATGTGGATCATTAAAGAAGTGGGGCGAACTATAAAAAAACGAATATTAGAGAAAAAATATGTCCAAAATGCACAAATAAGCATAGCAAAGCGGAGACTTGCGTTTGAGATAAAAAAAAAGGGCAAAAAAAAAAAAACGAAATAAAAGATTGTTTGTTGTCAATTTGCGAACTGGAGGCAAAAACTCGCGAAATTGAGGCACTAACTGAGGCGACGAAAGCAAACAACAAGGCGATGAAACCAAGGTTGGAATGCCTTTAACATGGTGTTGACATTGAAAAAAATAGGAGATGAGGTATGGTTTTTAATGCCTACAAATTTAAAAACAAAAAATTATTGTAAAAAACAAAAGATCAAACAACATATTGTTTTTAATGAAAAAAAGACAGAAAGTCAAATGAAATGGGTGTCAAACGAAATGGGAGCCTAATAAAATGTGTGTTATCCTAACGAATAGGTGTTATTGAAATGCAGGCAACAAAAAATAGAAGGCGGACAAATCAAGCTCGAATATCAAGCAACAACGGTAATAATTTATTGAAAAACATTTACTATATGTCATTATTAACAGGTCAATATATAAACAACGAATGAACGTTACGACATCAATGGTACAAAAAACTAGCAAAGCAAACACATTATTGAAAATAGTTGTTTGTTGGATTTGTTTTGTAATCTAAAATAGAGTTTGATCAACGATCGATCTAGGATGCGTTCTTAGGTGTTCTTTAGGCATAATTGAGAGTCCACTAGTGTGTTGTTATTTAGTCAGAGGGTCGAACCCCTTTTTGACCCCAAACAAAACCCCTTTTTGACCCCAAACAATCTAATCAAACAGGTTGAAAACACATTGCAACAAATTAAGAGCATAAAGATCTTTGTATATGGTTTGTTCGTCGCACGTTGATAGTTGTTCCGTATAATAGCATAAAATGTGTGTATCTAATGTTTTATTGATGTTTTCATATTTTATGGAGATCATTATATTGTATGGAGTTGGCAATTGTTTGTTAATTGTATCCCAACTTGCGTATGCCATTGAAGTACAGAATACACATCTTTTAATTAACTTAATCCCTAAGAATTTTATTATTAGAAATTAATGACTCTTTCAAGATGCCTTTGAATTATAACAAAACAAAACAACAAGGTACAAACAATGCATAACAAAGAAACAGGGCGGCAATATAAATTTCGTTCAAAATAGAATTAAATGTCGCTGAATAAATCAAGCAAGCAACTTAAACCTCAAAACCCTTTTCTATTTTTGTGTGCTTGGTAAAATTCAAATGTTTTCTAATGTGACATAAAAAAATCTGACCCGCATAATCTTAGCGGTTGGAGGCAGATCATTCTTCCTCTTCGTCATCGTCGGTCAGAATATCATCGTCATTACAAATTTGACGAAATAACGCGACTCTCACCGTGCTCCACCCACCTCGAAAAGGTGGTGTCACATCGTTTTCAGCATCTGGCATCCGAAATTGCATCCACCGTATAGGTAGTGGCTCTCCATTGAAAATTAAGAAATTGTGTAAAACACAACATGCCATTTGTTACCATTTTGTTACAATGTTTTTATGCATTGTTTTTTATCTTTTTATTCTCTAATCTAATCTGTTTATTTTCTTCTTCGTTTATCTTTATTCTCTTTTAAACCCTTTTTTTGTTTACTTCTTTTTTTACTTATTTCTCTACCTTCATAATAATATTACACCCCCTTTAGCTTTTGGGTATCCCGTGCAATCAACCCCATAAATATTCCAATTCCGACAATACAAAATGCAAAACGAACAGATGAGATTTGGAAAAATATATTTTGAGATTTTGGTCAACAAATATTATAACGAGTCCTATTAATCCCATTAACAAGAATGAACCAGCTAAGGTGAGATCCTTATTAGTCGATTAGCTAAAACACCAAAAAAACCAAAAAGATTAGAGCAAATTAAAAATGTACTGGCTTATGATTAGCCTATATAAATAGAATTAAGACTGGATAATGATATACCCATGGTGATAGTAAAAGCATGAAGCCAAAAAATTGCGGGTATTGGCAGCCGATGTACCAACAAACCCAAAACCAAAATTGACGACAGTTACTAGGGGAATAATCTGGATTATCTTACCAAAACCGGTGATATCTTAATGTTTTTTGAAGTGAGACGATCTCACTTTCCAAGGAAAAAAAAAATAGACAGCGCCAATTGACAAACAGACGTTTCAGATGGGAGTAAAATGGGGGATGGGCAGCGTTAAAAGGTGGGCGACGAAAGCCGTCTCACCTGTAGGAGGTAAGAAGATGAGAGGACGTTTCGTCAAAGTTCGAAATAAGTTTTTAAGTTTACATTTTTTTACGTTCTATTTTAGATGATTTTGATTGATTATATGTTTGGGTTAGCATTTAAAAAAAAAAACGTTACAGCACGGATCATTCATTCCGGTTAAACTTCCTGTTTTTTCAAAGTTGCATTTCTACATTCCGAAAAGGATTTCCGGAAAATAAGTTGATTTACCACAATTGTCAAGTTTTGACGCGCTTGACCGTATATTTTGTTTGTCGCTACGCTCCAAATTGTATATTTTGTCCGTCGCTATGCTCTAAAAAGGTTGACAGCCGAGCGGTCGACCTCTTTGGCGCATGTGTTTTTGTTTTTTAGCGGCTTGAATTGTACGGGATTTTTCCTCATCTCGTGCGTCATCCATTTCTAGTGTGAAACGTCAAATAGAGATTGATCATGTTTTAAATTTATTTATCACGATAACACCGATACCGATAGTTATCGGTTATCGAACGGTCAAGGGTCCCGATATATCGCTACGAGACCAACAAATTCCTTATCGGCGATAAATGGAAAAAATATAGTATGATATATATAGTAGTTTATAATATACTGTATTATATTTTATATTGTATATAGCGTGGCAGGCCACGTGTAACAAATTGTTCCGTACTCTGTGTAACAGAATAGCATGAGTTCAATACGACGTAATAAACCGTACAACCGATTAGCGGATTTGGTAGGGTCACCTCGATTTACTACTTTTCTTTGTTGCAATGTATGCCCCTAAGCTGCCCTACGAGGTGCAAATGCGTTCCTCGTCCTCCGTTAAGGCCAAGAGGATGCAAACATGATGTTATTTCATCGAGATTAGAGAAATGGTAAGATGGTTGTCAACCTCCGTTAAGGCTGTCAAAACATAGTGTTGATCAATTCAACCAAGTTCGTTTACGGACTCACGGCACACGTTTTCTCAACTTTTTTCACATACTCAGTCCATGATGTGAGAGGCTTACACTCCTTATTAACTATCCTCAAATGGTATCCAAAATTTACTACGAGGTTACGAGTGAAACTTGTTGGATGAGTAGAGCGTGACGATGACGACGCTTATCCTCTCTCATGAGGTGGCAATCCTTGATGCATGGGTGGCGAAACTGTGAATCTGCTGCCCTTGATAGTAAAAGGTTGAGGTATTACAACCTCTATGGCGTGGTAGCTTGCACCATTAATTGGGGAGCTAATACTTAAGGAGATAGTGATCCTCGTGACCTCCTTAACATAGGTTTAATTAAAGATGGCAAATATGTTTCTTTTTGAGTTTATCAGCAATCGGATGTTCCTTGCACGTGGTTGCTTTGATGGTTTTGTAGAAGTATTTCCTTCATATCCTAAATTGGCATAATAAAAGCACAAAACATAATTAAAATTCTCCCCACCACATCTTGGAACTCCTTATGTCGCTCTCCCGAAGGTATAGACCTCCACTCTTTTATAACGTCTATTTGTAATGTGAGAGGGCATTTTTTCTTAATGGGGTTGTTTAGCTCTGGTTTCTCTCTCAGTCTATAGCATAAGTGGGCTAAATATTGGCTGAGTGCACATGGTTTGTACACCTTGCACGCCGAAAAGTTTTAGGTGCGCGTTGGAGATGTGCGCAATCGTGTACGATTTCCATATACGCCGTGGGAAAGTCTTTTTTCCAAAATACGCGTTTAGTGCCCTCGCTTGCTCAATACGCCAAGGCACATTGTACGGGGGGGGACATTGTTAGAGTACACCACAAATCGCTATTTGCGTAGAAGTTTCTTTAGCGTATATGAATAATTACCGTGGTTTGCGCAAATTAAGAATTTGAAAATTTTGAAAAAAAACATACATTCTAATTGTTTAATAATTATAGTTTGTGTTTTTGAAAAAAGTAAATGTCGGTTGCAAACATGCTTACACTAATATAGGTATTTGTACAAAATCTGACAAATCGTACACAAATCGTATGTTCACACAGTCGAAACGTGGTTGTTGGACGAATATATGCGAACGTGATATTTGCCAACCCGATTTGATCCCCTTTTTAGACCGCACATTCTCATGCGTCCGCGGCTACCAAACATAATGAATTGTACTTTTTCACTTAAGAAGGTACGTTTTTGTACGGTCTGACCCTGACCGTACACCACACTAATTAAAGGATGGCGTACGTCCGTTTTGTACGGTACTTGGAAATTAACCCTAAATGGCGTACAGAAAAATATAGAATAAGCTACGCTATTGGAGAATAAAAAAAGAAAAAAGCGGGACGGAATTAGCGTACACTACGCTAATAGCGATTGGCGGTGTACTGTACCGTCGCGAAATGTATTCTCCGTCGCGCAACCTGATCGGTTCGCAGGGTAATGGTTCAGTACACCGCGAATCGTTATTAGTGTCAAGGTTTTTTTCGCCACTTAAAACATATTTTCTCCGTACACACTTGTTGGATTTTCAATTTGAAACCGCCAATCGGAAGCTGATAATCTTACCTTTCAATCGCAACCGTCAGATCCACAATCCCACAAATGTGTACGTAGAAAAGATGTTTTAAGTGGCGAAAAAACCTTGACGCTAATTACGATTCACGGTGTACCGCCGCTGCCAAATAGCGGGCGAAATAGTGAGTCCGTGCGCAAATTCCGTACTGTATGTTTCAGTACGGAATTGCTACGCCTGCTGCCAAGTGCCAACAGACAGGACCAGCCAATGGGTCGTCCGGAGTATGCGCCCTCGGTCTATAATTCCGTTATACGGTCTAGACCACCTTTTCCTCCGGCAGGCGACGGGCTTTCCTGTCGCATAGTCGCCAATGATATCTCCGTACGAATAATGCTACTGTACTTAATCTGTACGACTAGATTTGGAATTCGAAAGCTGCCAAGACTCGTCAACGAAGTGGTTGTTGAGAGTGCAACAATGCTAACATTTTGGGTCGCATCGTACGGCTGCGATCGCCTTAGGGGCACATCGTCGGTGGAGGTTTTGATGACCTACGTAGTAATGACCTACATATTGGCGCTTGCGGTCATTTAAGTGGACGGTTTGCGAAGAGTCGCACGTTGCGCCAGCTAGGGTAGAATACACGTGGAGGTGCCTCGTGAGTGGCTTGCCTCATTTGGTTTGTATAAGGCTTATACTATAAGCCTTATACAAACCAATCGAGGGTACTCACTATAAGGGTAGTTAATGTGAAGAGAGGACGCGCGTGTAAACGTTAGGGAATGAAATGGTTTTTGGTAAGTGTTGTGTATCGGCAGGGTTTTGCCGATAATCGACATGTACCTATTTTCAGAGGTCGCAAAAGTCAAAAAAAATCATACCCGAAACCGACCGTTTTTCTTTTCTCAAAACCTGGGTAACCGACGCCCGACCGAGTTTTGTCACGCTCCAAAATTGTTAACCGTTAACCGACCGTCGTTTAGGAAAAAAAAATTAACCGAATCTTGATTTTTAGCGACTAACCGTACCCGTCCGTAACCGAAAAAGTACAAAATTAATCAATGTATGACAGAATAAGCCAATAATTACGATTTGTCGCGTTCCCTAAGATTTGCGAAATGAATATTGTACTACCGTGTCAGATTTGCGACGCTTTGTCACGTTCCCTAAAATTTTCGAAATGAATAGTGTACTACACCGCGCATCATTACTAGTGTCAAAGTTTAAATAGCGTAAAAAAAAAATAGTGTAATTGATTCTAATTTAGTGCCAGAAATGTGGCAGATTATGGTCCACGTCCTTAAATAGCGTTGCTAATTTAATTTCGAAAATCATGTATACTAATTGCGGGAAAAAATCAAGATTTTAAGAAACAAATTAAAGTTAATAACACTAATAACGATGCGCGGTGTACCGTGTCAGATATGCGACGCTTTCTCGCGTTCCCTTAGATTTGCGAAATAAATAGCGTACTACAGTACAGTGTCAGATTTGCGACGCTAATCATGATGTCGCGTACTTCCACGATGCCAAAGAGTACAAAGTACAAAAATGTTGGATTATAGGGACAGTACAAAATTTTCATTTTTTTCAGTTTTTTGGTTGACCGACCGTAACTGACCGTCTTTTTTTTCCTGGTGAATTAACCGACCGTAACCGCCCAACCCCCAAAATTGGGCAACCGAATCCGTTCCGGATCCGGCGCGGGCGGTCGATTAACGGTCGGTCACAGTTTCGGTTGACCGTTTGCGACCTTTGCCTTTTTTTGACTTGCCGATAATCGATATATTGGCACGATATATCGACATTGGTGTTATCGCCGATAAAATGCCAATAATATCGGTTTTCTATCGGGATAACACCGGTACGGATAACTATCGACGATAATTGTACGGTTTATTAGTGTTGGGTATTGGGTAAATTCATATCGCGATAATTTCGATATTCGATATATTGAATATCGATCGAGCAAAATCCTCGATATATCGTATCGAGACCAACATAAATTATCGCGATATATAGTATTATTTTAATTTAAATATTTTATATTTCTATATAATATGTAATTTTAGCGAAAAGGAAAAATTGTCTGATACGCCATGTACGGCGTGATTTTCGTTCCGTGACTTAAAGGTAGACGCCGCAAAATGTAATTGACAAAAAAGTACTAGTTATGTAATTCATATAATTACTTATTTGGGGTATGGTTACATCAAGAGGTCACTTTAATAGTACGGACAGCAAAATTTATGCATTACAGAGGCCTCGATTACATCGAGTATCGTCTGTAAACAAGTTTTTACATGCGTGTTTTGATTTGAGTGGTTCCTTGTAAGTTGACGATAAAATCTCTAAAATCGTCAAAGATTTGAAAACCAACCATTTTCGTATAGAAATCCGTACTTGCGTATTATGCACGTGTACTTCGCAAGTGTACCGCGTCAATGTACCTCAAAGATCTCCTTCACTCTGATGAAAAACCGTATTTATTTTCGGCAAATAATTTACAGTCACCTTGTCCCGAAGCCACTTCATTTTATATTTTTTAAAATGCCTCGATATATCATCGATACGGTTTATCGGCTATACGATATATCAACAATATATCGCGATATTTTTATTTTCGATATATCGATTATCGGGTACCTGAAATTCGAAATATATCGAATATCGGCAAAAGGTCCTCGATACCCAACACTACGGTTTATAGTGTATAATTGTACGGTTTATTCCGTCGTACTGAACCGCAGTTATTCCGTTACACAGAGTACGGAACAAGTTGTTACGCGTGGCATGCCACGCTATTTATAGTACTATTATTATTACTTATAGCGTACAATAAATTTATTATAATATATATTATTATTTATACTATTATATAGCCTACAAGTTTTTTTCAACTTATCGCCGATGAGAAATGGTTGGTCTTGGAGCGATATATCGGGACCCCTAACCGTTCGATTACCGATAACTATCGGTATCGGTGTTATCGCGATAACTTTTTTTCTGGTACACAACACTAGTTATTGGAAAGACGCCTTGCCTTTTTATTCATGCGTAAGGGGGTATCCCCATTTAATCGATACTTTGAAGAATTACTTTAGATTTTCGTAAAGATTCTTCGTATTACATTTCACAGGGTTCCAATGTGGGAAAATGAACTTATAACTTTAAAAGGTGACGGTTGTAGATATAGGTACAACCTGTCACGGTTGAAGGCGACTACGAAACTTCCTGACAATTGGCGACGCTTGCAAAAAGAGAGATGGTTGTACACGTCTAGATTTTGGTGACGTTGTAAATGTATAGGGTTTTGTGTAATGTTGTGTATCGGTAGGGTTTTGTCGATAATCAATATGTACCTTTTATTGGCTTGCCGATAATTAAAATATTGGCACGATATATCGATGCTGGGGATATCGTCGATAAAACCAAATAATATCGATTTTATATCACGATAACAGTGGTACCGATAACTATCGACGATTATTGTATGGTTCTTACCGTACAACTGTACGGTTTATTCCGTCTGACTGGACCACCGTTATTCCATTACACAGAGCACGGAACATGTTGTTACACGTGGCAAGAAATGGTATACACGGTGAAAAATATAGTACACTATATTATAAAGTAACATTATATAGCATACTATGTTTTTTCCACTTATCGCTGATAAGAAATTTGTTAGTCTCGGAGCGATAAATCGGGACACGTGATAACCAATAACTATCAGTATCGGTGTTATCACGATAAACTTCTTGTCGACACACAACACTAATTTTGTGACATTGTAGCGTCATGCTCACTTGTAACAACATCGACGTCACTAATTCTAAAACCTTCCGCCATGGCTTTCCGATTTTTTTTTTCCTCTTTTCTCACTCAATCTGCCATCAAACACACCCAAAAGTAGTCAAAAAATTGTTTTGTTAAAGCTCTTCATTTCATACCAGTATCGTCGTATTTCATTCTAAAAAGTGTGAGATAACAACGAGAGCGTGAGAAGGAGAGGGAGAGGGAGAGGGGACGAGGACGTAAATGTCCACAAATGACCTATAAAGAAAGTGGGGATTCAAGCTTCCTGCAATTTTTTTCCGTACATGCACGTGATAAGCAAAGAAAAAGTAGGCAGTACTCTCCCTCATGCTAAAATTTTATCATTCCTGTGGCGCGTGTGTGGAACGTTTTTCATTCGTTATTTTAGTAATACTTTAACTGAAATCACCTCGCGAGGTGGTTTTTTATAAAGTTTTTTGACGAGCTGGATTCGCTTGCTTGGGGGTCGAAAAGAGGAAATCGACAAAACAATTGGCATAAACTACCTTGTATGTTAACTAAGAACCATCGTATGATGACGTTTCTCTATTTCTTAACAGTACATGTTACCACGTCACAAAATATTTTCACATTGTGTCAAAGAGTTACGTTAAATATTCCATCCCCACATCGCATTGATAGAGAGGTGATAGTCATATCGATCCACTTATGTATCCGCATGTGTATTGGCACGACACATATCCATGGCAATCATCATATTAGGAGGCTAAAAAAGCTCGCCAGCAGTTTAATAACTGGCACGATGAAAATTGAAACCCACAACGAATTGAACCCTGCGACATCGTCTGTCATGTCATCCGTTTTGCATCGGCCGAAGATTGCATCGGACCGATATGCATGCATCGGGCCAACTCGTGGTGGCTCGCGTCACTTATAACCCCAACAGTATGAAGGAGAGGAGGTTTACTGTATCTTGAAATCTTGAATGGCGGACGATTCAAACTTCAGAACGTTGTTTTCGTTTGTACGGACACGTCTTTGTGCGTACGGTTTTAGCCAAGAAATCCACGCGAATAATCTCCGACAAACCGCTGTACTTTTACTGCTATTATTCACTCAACTGTACGTTTAGATTTGATTCTATTGGATTTGTCGGCTCGATGTGAAGCCTTTTGTTTCGCGAATCGCGGTATATGCTCCCAATCTTGACTGGTACGGAAATGATATTTCTGAGATTTTTCACAGAGGCCAATCAGGAATGACGAAATTGGGGACCGAAAGTTTAAACTTTCAAGTGAAGAGAAATGGACGATGGAAAAATGGAAACAGAAAAAGTACGTTATTTTCGCACTATAAGGATACTACAGTAATTATGTACTTCATACCATTCAAACGTCATTTATGGTGACGACGCCAGGAAGTTCGTCATTTCGACGACGTAAAGGTTTGACTTATAGCATAGTTGTTCACGGCGATTAGTGCGAACGTACCAATCGCGACGAATTATACGTAGCGAACGCATCGAACCTTATGAACAAATCGTTAAAAATCGTTAATGAATTTCCTTCCTTACTATTCCGTACATGAAAAAAAAAACATATACATATAGCGCAGTTTGCAAGTTTTTCCCGTTAAATGAGCGGTAAAATATTAAAATTGTTTAATTATATATCACACTGCATGGCAGTTACGTATTCTCTTAATCAACTGGACGTGGAGTCGCCATCTTAGACTTCGCGGCATATGTGGCATACCCGAATTCGAACGTTCTCAAAGGTAAAATTTTATCAAATTCCGTCTATCTCAGCCTATCTGACAGGCGGCCATTTTCAATATTCCATGGCGGCTTCATTCAGAAAAAATTGAAGAAGACGCCCGTACAAGTTTCAAACCTACCGCGCGAAATTAGTGTGACGTTCAACGTCTCTTTTCAAAAATGTCCGTACATTTTCGATGAAATAACGTACAAGTTCCGTGATATTCCTGTCCAGTTCACTGAACATAAAGTACTAATAACTACGACGTATCTTTTCATGTAATTCCGTACAAATCCGTAAAAAATGTACAGTTACCGTAATTTGTTCACAGGTTTCCGTAAAGTTTCAGTTTCAGTTAACAGTAGACTTTTTTTGTGAATTTTTTCAAAAGGCACGAATTATACGTTTCAATCGTAAAAATTGAAAAAATCGCGCGATTTGAACAACTATGACTTATAGTTATAAAAATATATAATGATGTATAATACAACGTATTTTACTCATTAGACTATTAAAATATATTAAATTCGTATTTTTTCCTCAATAACAGTATTATACTTTTGCAAAATTTAAATAGGTGGTCAAAATGCAAATTATAAGTATCAATAATGAAATTCCAATCTATAAGGGTAAGTCCCCATGTATTAAATTATCTACTTTTCTCTTTCTGTTTGCCCCAAAATTCAGGGAGCTTTGACAAAAGCTTTTGTTGTACGAGAAAATCATTTTTACCAAAGTAGAGTAAACGTCAATTCATACTTTGGATGTACAGCGTGTTTGTCGTCATGTGAACGCATTTTGGCATTTTCCCCTTTTCGACCACAGGGCAAGAGAATCCAGCCCAAAAAAACACTTCATCCCAAATCACCTCGAGGGGGTGATTTTAGTTCAAGTACCGCCCAAACAGCGAATGAAAAATGACCCACGCACGCGCCAAAAGAGTGTGAAAATTTTAGGACGAGGGAGAGTCCTCGCTATTTTTCTCCGTGCCCGTCACGCGCATGTACGGAAAAAAATCTGCAGGGGTCTCGGACCTCCACTTTCATTCATGTAGTCCTTTGCAAAATTTTGCGACGTCGTCGCCTCTCCCCTCGCCTCTCACATCTCACACTTTTTAGAATGAGAGACGACAATATTGGTATAAAATGAAAGATATTTTAAAAATATTATTTTTGACAGTTTTTAGGTTTTTTTTGAATGGCAAGTCGAGCGAAAAAATTAGAAAAAACGAAATCGAAAACCATGGCGGAAAGTTATTGAATCAGTGACGTCGACGTTGTCACAAGTGAGCGTGACGTCACAATATCACCAAACCCTAAACATCTACGATTTCACAAAACTCTAGACGTCTACAACTGTCGCTGTTTTTGTTGGCGTCACTAATCGTTCGGAAGTTTAGTAGTCGCTTTCAATCGTCACAAGTTGTACCTACGTCCTCAACCGTCACATTTCAAAGTTCCGATTTCATTTTCGCACATAGGGACGCTCTTCAAAGTAGTACGGAGAATCTTTACTACAGTCCAAAATACTTTATCAAAGTACCTATTACATGGACGTACCCCAAGTGGCAGATTTTTGTTGTTTTTTTGGAAAAACATTGTTTTTTTTCCCAACATTCCGGGATAAAAAACCCAGAAAAACCCTAAATTCCTAAAAAAATCCTAATAACCTAGAGCTAGTTTGACTTAGTACCACTGAGGGCAAGAGCCGCATTGTACGGTCAACTCTGAACGGAATATCTTCCCCCCCCCGGTTATCTCGTCAAACTTGGCGTATCCGGCTGGAGATCCGTAAAAATCGAGAAAGATTCGCTACAGGACCCTCTCTCGGCCGTATCTGGAAAACCATTTGCAAACACAGACAAATCTTGTCAGTTTCGACATTTTTTTGATCCTTTCGCTCTAAAGAAACGCGCGACTTATCGTTTGTCACGAACGTAACGTAAGGGATGCCTGACAGCGACGTCGTCTGTTGGGTGACAGGACAATACCGTAATGTACGGAAAAGTACGGACCCATGAGAAAATCTGTACAGGGGGACTCCTTTGATGCAAGTACACCGTGAATCGCTATTAGCGTAATAAAAAATATAGCGTAATGAAACAATTAGCGTACTTTACGGTAAATTGTGTTTTTTCGGGTACACCATGATACTAATTTATCATGTACTCTAATTTGTAAACTGCTTTGTAAAATTTTTCGGCACGTAATATGTCCCCCACTAAAACATGTAGATGTACGAAATTGTTCAAATCGTACGCCGTCGCGTTTTTTTGACATCTGCGTATGCCGGAAAATGTTTACGCAATTATATATTATTATATTTTCTGTACTTTTAAATTTAAAAATGTACGGAATAGTACATATCTGATAGTCCGTACACCACACTATTTAAAAGGGCACTAAATTACAGTTATGAACCGCATTGAGCGGGGCACCTCAAATAACGTGCAAAAACATTTAGCGTACTTTATTCTATTTGAGAATTTGCCCCAAAAAAAGGGGTACCCCAATTAGCGTCATGTACGCTAATAGCGATTCACGGTGTACACCGCGAATCGCTATTAGCGTACATGACGCTAATTGGGGTACCCCTTTTTTTGGGGCAAATTCTCAAATAGAATAAAGTACGCTAAATGTTTTTGCACGTTATTTGAGGTACCCCGCTCAATACGGCTCATAACTGTAATTTAGTGTCCTTTTAAATAGTGTGGTGTACGGAATGCCAGATCTGTACAATTCCGTACCTTTTTAAATATAAAAGTACAGAAAATATAATAATATATAATTGCGTAAATATTTTCGGGCATACGCAGATGTCAAAAAAACGCGATGGCGTACGATTTGAACAATTTCGTACATCTACATGTTCTAGTGTGGACATATTATGTGCCGAAAATTTTTACAAAGCAGTTTACAAATTAGAGTACATGATAAATTAGTATCATGGTGTACCCGAAAAAACACAATTTACTGTAAAGTACGCTAATTGTTTCATTACGCTATCTATTTCATTACGCTAATAGCGATTCACGGTGTAGTGTTGGATTTGGATGATTAGGCGGCTCAGCAGACAAAATTTGCGTATATTTTTTCTGATATTATCTGTATTTTGGCATTTAACGGTGGCTAACATATATTGTGACCATAGGTGATGTATTTTGTCTGATCGTATCTGTATTTTGGCATTTAGCGGAGGCTAACTTCTAGCGTGACCATAGATGATGCATTTGGTCTGGTTCCAGGACGTTATTACTAACGAGGCTGTACATTCTTACCACTTCCAGATGTGATGTAGATTGCGTTTGGACTATAGGAAAAAGCTAAAATTGTGATGTTGTGGATGCTGGATTCTGCGATTCGGTAGTCGGGCTACGAGATTCGATATGCAAAATCGCATTTCCTATCTTCACAAACCTAATTTTTAATATACGATGGGGTTACCCGTAACATCCGCGCTGCTTAACTCTGAGGCGATTCAATAACTATATATTTTTACGTTCTAGGGTTTCACCTTTTGACGACGTGTCTTTAAGAGTTTTGTACGTCGCGTAGAGAAAGCTCTATTGGCGGAAAACATGTTAATATCGGACGGTACAGTTGACTGGCAAATTTGAAATTTCGAACTATTGGACTTTAGTCACAGAACAATGTTAAAGCAGTTAACGTCTACTGTAGTGTTAAAGCAGTTAACGTCTACTGTAGTGTTAAAGCAGTTAACGTCTACTGTAGTGTTAAAGAAGTTTTTTTTCTTATTTGGTTAAACTAGGTAAAACCGACTTAACTCTAGACTTGTGTCTGTCCGAACATTCGGTATTCACCGAACTTTCATGTCGTATACAAGGTTTTTTGAGCGTCTCCCCAAGCCCGTAATGGAAATCTTTACGTCCACGTGTAAAGACCGAGAGGCAAAATCTATTCAAGTCCATCCCGACATTCTTGAAGGATTTGGCATCGTTTAGGAAAACGCCAAATCTAAAAAAAATGAAATTTCGATCCAATATTTTGCGTTCCAGTCGCGTCAAAACATCACCATCACGGATTTGAAAATTTGAAGTTTTGAACGCTTTTTGTACTCCACGTGTAGTTCCTGCTATGAGTAATCGAACGCAAACCAACTAAAATAAATCAGTTTTTTTTTTTCCCCTCCTTATTTAAAACATTTATATTACTAAGCGCGCAGCGTCCGTCTGTCCGTATGTCCGTACGTCTGTCTGTCTGGTTGGCTCTCTGTCTATCAATTTCTTTTCGACGTTTGTGATTGGCTTCATTACACCCTGTATCGCTATTAGTGTTACCAATTTTTTCGCCACTTAAATCATCCTTTCTCCGTGCACACTTTTCCGATTATTACATGGAGGCCTCCAATCGGAAGGTGAGAATCTTCTATTTTAGTCGCAGCCGTCAGATATATGATCTGACGAGTGTGTACGGAGAAAAAATGTTTTAAGAAGAAAAAAACATAAACGCTAATAGCGATTCACGATGTACTGTACTTTGGTTATACGTATATTCGAAACGTACCATGCCGATAGAGTATGCAATAATAATTTGTATATATACTTTTATTTTTCGTATGGTTATTTCGTACGCCCAGTGAGCTGTACGAACAAATCAGAGGCTGCAGGAATATTTTCCTCTCCGTGATAGTTCCGATTTCCGCCCTGTTCAGCTACCGCCGATTATTACCTCCATAGATAAAACAGAGGAATGCTTGCAAACGCTATATCTGGTGGCCTCGTACTACGTATGATATAATGCCAATAAAGTACCAAATGGGTATAACTAGCATACAATATGGGATTACCAGGAATAGCATTTTAATGTTTTTCTAGCTTTTGATCTGCGTATGTTTCACTCAATTTAATTGCCTCACTAACTCCAACGAAAAAGACTTCGTTGAGTCGTTTGTGTCTTAGTGCATGGGCACGTTTCGTGAACATCCTCATTACACAATCTCGTACTCACAAATGTGGGCAATAGCACTACCCACCAAGGTAGCATATTAGGGTTGTCCTTATGGGTTTCACATTCACCATATAATTCGCTACAAGTGCAGCGTAAAACATTGGCACGCAAGACTACACGCGCATTACCCCTAGTGCCCCGTCTCCCTCGCAACGTTCACTAATGATCATAAGTCTCGTTGCTTTGCAATGAAAGTGCAGTATGGAGTAAGCATGGGGGTGGGATATACATGGTTATTTAATGAGAGAGATATTACCGCTCTTAAAACTAGTTGTGTCAATAAGTTGTTGTGTGTAGGAAACCAACCACAAATGACCGTATGTTAGTGACTTAGTGTGTATCTGGGTGACGTTCAGCAATGAGGCTCTTACAACCAAAACACAGACTAAACATGAAGACCGCGCACTATGTCGTAGCTAGGAGAGATGTTGGTTTTGGTACGTTTTACTTAGGGTGCCTTGACGACGCCCAACTGTCGAGGAATCACTTTTCGAATTATGTAAGGTGTTACTCTAATGGATATTTTGAGAAGTTCAAAATTTGAATTGAGATTTATTAGAGGTTAGGAAAGGAGATCCAAAAGTTGATAAAATATTAAAAGATAGGATACATGTGTCATCCATGACGTTCATTGGTTAATCGCTTGAGACGGTTTGTAGACAAATAAACAAAGAGAAGTTGTATAAAGTGCGGGAAAAAGTCCACAACATACAGTAGAAAAAAGTCCATAAGTGTGTTTTGTACCATAACATTCATATTTTATCTTTTCTTACAAAACCTCTTTATGGTTTCATCCACCTAAAATAATCATTTGTACCTTATTTTTTTGTTCATTTTTTTTTCAGTTAAAGCTTTTTTCCTTATAACCTGTAGGAACGCATTATGCTTACCATGAGTGACGAACTCTCCTTTTTATTTATTACGAGTTCGTTAACAGTAAAAAATAATTTTTGAAACAAAAAATACACTCTCCTCTCATTCATTTATGTTTATTTCCTTTTATCATCTTTTGTATTTTGTCTTTTAAGGCATTAACTCCCTTGTCTTCTAGAGGTTCGCTTAATTCCCGTTACTCTCTCATGCATTCGCAGAGACTGATTTATCCGCCACCATTCATTTTCAAACCATGAAGGTACCAATCGTACAGACTTTTACATTTTCCCAAAAATGCATTATTATTTATAGTTTTGTAACTTTTCGTAAATTTTGTATATTTTTTTGTGTACGGATAAAATGTACGAAAAAAGACGTATAAAATTGTTTTCGACCGCGAATAATTACAACAGTTTCGACATTTTCTAAACAGTGTAATGTACGAAATGTGGCATTGCTCATTAAAACTGCTCATTATTTCGTTCAAACGTTAAAAATAAGTGTCATGTAAAGGCGTCAACAGGTGAAATGTGCTTTGCCACAAAAAAACACACTCATACTTAATTTCCAGTCATTAAGACGAGGAAAAATCGCGAGAACTTGTTCTCACTGTTTAAACGTCGGATACGTGAACATATACTATCGTGACTACAGTATAGAAATGTGTATCCAAATTAACGTTATGTGCATAAATCATTGTTAATTTGTTTGTGGCGAAATGCTTTGAACCAAAACTAAAGTTAATAACACTTATTTTTTTTACACTAAATCTTAACGGTAATCGTTATTCACAACTATACTGTTTCGTTTTGATGAAGTTGTAGTAGTATTTCGGATTAAATGTTTTTTCCTTCTTCTTTTATTAAAAAGCCATAGTCGGTCAACACATATTATAAATAATACATTTGTTCCATGCGCGTCTTCGTTTTTTTTTGGGGTGCGTTTTATGCGTTTTAGTACCTTTATGTTTCAAACGGACGATGATTGTCTTTTCGCGATGGCACGCAAAAACCTCGCGTTATTTTTCCCCTTACCGGCCGAGATGCCAGACATTGCCCTCATTGAGACGACCATGAAAGCACACAAACTTGTCGTGAAGTGGTTAGGGCATTTTCCCATGTGATAAAGTAAAGGTTTTTTTTTGTCGTTTTCTGTAACACGATCTCCTACCTCTCAGAAAAATCCCATTACTACAAACAATCCCAACCACACATTCCACACATTGGATAATACACATCCACATTGGACAACACTCACATAAAGATCAACTTTAAATTAGAAGAAGCTTTTGTCCACATAACATTAGCTTGGTCTCTTGCCCTCGTGGCTCAACCCTTCTTATTATATTGTTTGCCACTCTTCTCCACTCTTAATAATTCTATCTCTTAACTACCAAAAAACTATTTAGTTAGGAAGAGATTTCAATGCAAAATGCCTTTTCTCCAATTTGGTATTAATCGCTCAGAACCAAGATCAGCCGGAATTTCCACAAACTTTTTCCAAAGAAAAAGATGTAGACTCTCCTCTTACACTTCACTATTTATCCATCATCGCCCGAGACTCGCCAGGCACGAGTCATCGCTCCGTTTTAACAGGCTTTTACCTGGGCCAATCATTGATCAGCAAAGACTCAGACTGACCAATGCAAAAACGTGCGAAATCTCTTACTAACTACTTAGCACTTTACTAACCAATCAAACGTTACGATTTTTTTTGAAAAAAAAGTTATACACTAATTTTTCAACGAACGCCAATATGGGTACAGCTGATTTGTCGAGAGGATATTCACAGTAATATAGGTAAAAGTACAAATTCTGACAATTCGTACACTGTCGCATACTTTTACAGTAATTAATTCCTAACTCTAATTTCGGTTTTTTAGGGGTGTAGGCAATACGCGACAAATAAATGTACACTAAAACAGGTAAAGGTACGAAATCTTTTAATTCACAGGGCAGTTTTTCGTGTGATAGAAGATATTTTTAAAAATATCTGTAAGGGTATTTTCGCATGTAACCGAAACTTAGTCTTGTTACTTTGTTTTTTAGCGAAGATTCTCCGTACAATTTTCAGAGCATTCGTATGTAAAGAAATGAAATCGTAACTTTAAATTGTGACGGATGTAGACGTGGGTGTAATTTGTGACGATTGTACACGAGTACAAAACTCGCGACAATCGATGACGTTTACAAAACAGAGACGGTTGTAGACGTCTACCTACTTGTGACATTGTAGATGTTTAGGGTTTGTGACATTTTGACGTCACGCGTACTTATGATAGCGTCGACGTCACAAATTCCAAAACATTCCGCCATGGTTTCCCGATTTTGTTTTTTCGTCCGTTCTCACTCTACTTGCCATCAAATTAAGCTAAAAGACAGCCAAAACAAATATTTTTCATAGATCATTCATTTGATACCTTTCTTGCCTTTTTTCATTGCAAGAATTGTGAGATAGACGCGTTAGGTGGAGAGGGAGAGAAAGAGAGGCGCTTTCACCATCTTCGCTTTTGCGAAATGGCGTCAGTTGGTCGAATCCCCCCTCCGGCCCTGTACGGAAAAAAGCGCACGGAAAAAAGTCACGCATAGGTTGGAAACGTGCAGTGGGTTTTTTTTTTGGTACTCCGCGGACAAAAATTGTCAAAAAATCTGACATGTGCGACAACATCTTCCTATTCGCTCTCCTTTTTGGACTATATATAAAATCACCTCGCGAGGTGATTTGACGTAAAGTTTGAACGTGTGATGAAAGGACGCGAAAATGGGTCGAAATGCGCTAAACGACAAATTGCATCGCGCTAGTCGACAAACTTACGTACGTCTAAAGTTTCACTGTAATGTAACTTTTACGGTGCTAATTTCAATTTTTTGGTACGGCTGCGGATTTTCTCGTTTTTTTCTAAGTTATGAAGGAAAACGACACGAAATAACTGTAACTTTACCACATGCGAAAATACCCTAATTGTATAATTCAAAAGTATATTTTTATGCGAACCGACACGTTCCGTACTCCACACTAATAAAAATATACATAAATTAAAATGGTGTACACTAATTGTTCATCTCGTAATTAGCGTACAGGAAAAACTAGTATCGTTTACCCTATTTTAGGTAAAACCCTCAAAATTTAGGGGCGCCGAATTACACCGTGAATCGCTATTAGCGTAATGAAATAGATAGCGTAATGAAACAATTAGCGTACTTTACGGTAAATTGTGTTTTTTCGGGTACACCATGATACTAATTTATCATGTACTCTAATTTGTAAACTGATTTGTAAAAATTTTCAGCACATAATATGTCCACACTAAAATATGTATATGTACGAAACTGTTCAAATCGTACGCCGTCGCGTTTTTTTGACATCTGCGTATGCCGGAAAATATTTACGCAATTATATATTATTATATTTTCTGTACTTTTAAATTTAAAAAGGTACGGAATAGTACAGATCTGGCAGTCCGTACACCACACTATTTAAAAGGGAACTAAATTACAGTTATGAACCGCATTGAGCGGGGTACCTCAAATAACGTGCAAAAACATTTAGCGTACTTTATTCTATTTGAGAATTTGCCCCAAAAAAAGGGGTACCCCAATTAGCGTCATGTACGCTAATAGCGATTCGCTCACCGCGAATCGCTATTAGCGTACATGACGCTAATTGGGGTACCCCTTTTTTTGGGGCAAATTCTCAAATAGAATAAAGTACGCTAAATGTTTTTGAACGTTATTTGAGGTACCCCGCTCAATGCGGTTCATAACTGTAATTTAGTGCCCTTTTAAATAGTGTGGTGTACGGACTGCCAGATCTGTACTATTTCGTACATTTTTAAGTTTAAAGGTACAGAAAATATAATAATATATAATTGCGTAAATATTTTCCGGCAAACGCAGATGTCAAAAAAACGCGACGGCGTACGAATTGAACAGTTTCGTACAAATACATGTTTTAGTGTGGACATATTATGTGCTGAAAATTTTTACAAAGCAGTTTACAAATTAGAGTACATGATAAATTAGTATCATGGTGTACCCGAAAAAACACAATTTACCGTAAAGTACGCTAATTGTTTCATTACGCTATCTATTTCATTACGCTAATAGCGATTCACGGTGTAGTGTTCAACACGCTAAATACGATCGACGGTGTACTGGAACCGCTGATCGGATTTTAAATTTGGCGTTTTGGAAAACGATGTCACGCCCTTAAGAATTGGGAGGACTCGAATTTTTTTGTCCTATGTAGGTCTCGGAATTAACTACAACGTGGTCGTAAATTAGGCTATTTGCTGCGTTTTGCGTACGGACTCTCAGAAACGTTCAAGAAAACCCTCTCCGGTCCAAAAATCGGTCCATATCGAATATTGAAAAAAGATACAGTGTTAACTGAACTGAGACTAATCCGTGAATTTCGATTTTTCCCGGAACCAGGGCAGTTCTCAACTGAACTGCCTCCATGGAAGATAATAGACATCGTAGTTTTCCGCTATGCTATTACGAAATAAAGAGCATCGAATGTTCAGAACGTGTGGCCACAAATTAATCGAATAAAAAGCATCGAATATGTGGTCACTCATAAAAGTGATTTAACTTCTTAAGCACTATTTAGCTGCGAGCATTTAAGGGCTTCATTCAGATCGTCCAAAACTGACCGCTAGTGGCCGAGATATGATGCCGATTCGATGATGTCGACATCATCAGCCATGCCAGTCTGTTTTCTGGCACAGGAGTCTCAATTCTTTCCTTTCGCTGCGAATCCATCATTTCGTTTTGTCCCCGAATATATATTTTTTGTCGTGCATGCGTGACGTGACAGATTGTTTTCTCTTTTCTATTCTTCTCCTGCTCTCCGTCTTCTCCGTCTGTCTTTTTTCGTTCTGCATGACGTGACGTGACACAGGCTGTAGTTTGGGACTTTTGTTTTTACTGCTGCGGCTTTTTGTACACCTGTAGCCTACCATCTGTAGCATTACAGAGTTTTGATCCTTCTTCTTTTTTCTCTCCTCTCTCCTCTCCTTTGCCAATCAATTTTGTTTATTCCTCTTCTTGGTGCTTTTTTTTTCTAAGCAGCTTTACTTCTAGTTCCTCCAAATCTTTCTGCTGTAAGCTGACAGCTACAGTACATTCCGCCATCTGTAGCATTGTAGGGTTCGGAAGCCTTTTTTTGCTTTCCTATCAGGCAATATAAGTGAAATATTGCTCTCATTACTTCTGCTTGCTGTTGTTTTTCTTCTTAAACAGCTTGGTTTATAGTTTTTTCAATTTTTACTCAGCTCTTTACTACTGAGGTTTAAAGGATGTAATATTTGATTTACTTTTACTTTTAGCTTTAGTTATTTACTCTCAGCAGTTCCAGTTTGGAGTTTGCTCTAGGAGCTAGAAAAGGATATTCCTTTGTTTCCAGTTGAAAGAGGAAGTTTTTTTCTGCAATGGCTTCTTCTGCAGGGTAAATGAGTACATCCTTATTTTTCTTTTTGACATGTAACCAGTTTGATTTGTTTTTTATCCGTCATTGATGAATTCTACTGGTATGAAAACAACGATTTTTTTGAGTTTTTTGTTAGCCAGGAAGTGGTGGATTTCCTGGTGGAATCAGAAAACTGTATTTTGTTTTTGATGCATCCTACAGCGCTCTTGTAAATGCGTCCAACTGCTCTAGTGTATTGAATCGACCAGTAGTCAGTAAATTTTCATGTATGTATCTCTCTGAATTATTACTTTCGGCTTCATTTAATTAGCTCTTATTCCTCTCCTGTTTGAAAGTTTAAGCATTCTAAAAGGTTCTCATGATCAGAGATTGGAACAATTGTGGTTTTTTTGTCTAGCGGTTGCAAGCTGTGTGATTTTCTTGCTTTTTTTGCCTTGTTTTTCCTGCATTCGTCTAATAAACGCTCTGAAGGATCCCTATGAAGATGGTTCTTGATGTCTTATTGTAACAGAGGCTTTACTTCATTTTCTAATTCCCTGCCTATGTACAAACAATAAAGCTTCAGAATCTGCAAAAGAGCAGAGTCTTTTTATGTTAAAATTTCGTATCTTTTTACACACAAATAATATTTTAGATTCTGGAAAAGAATAAATAATGCTTTTGAATTTGGAAAAGAACAACTAATACTTTAGAATTTTGCAAGGAACAAATAATGCTTTAGGATTTCATGAAGGATTACTTTAAAATCATAAAGAACCGTTCCTGTTTGTTATCTGACTCTGTTTTGTTCTCCTGCTCCTTTTTTTTCTAAGTATGTTAATGTTTCCTGCCTTTTTACAAACAAGTGATGCATTGGAATCTGGAAAAAAACACTTAATGTTTTAGAATCTGGAATGAACAAATTATGTTTTAGAATGGAAAATAACAAGTAGTGCTTTAAAATCACGAAAAGGACGTACAGTGCTTCAATTTCTGGAGATGAGCAAATAGTCCTTCAGAATCTGGAAAAGAACAAATAATGCTTCAAAACCTGGAAAGAAACGGCCCTATTTGTCACCTAACTCTGTTATTCTGCTGCTTTTTTTTCTGAATACGTTGATGTTTCCTGCTTTTTCACGAATAAACATTACTTTGGAATCTGGAAAAGAACCGATCCTGTTTGTGACCTAACTCTGCTCTGTTAATCTGCTCCTTTTTTTCTACATACCTATTTTTCTATAAATATATTGTTGTTTCCTGCCTTTTTACAAATGAATAATGTGGTAGAATTTGGAAAAGAACCGGACCTGTTTATTTTATAACTCTTCTCTGTTATTCTGCTCTTATTTATACTTTTCTACAGGGATGAGCCTCGATTGCCTCCTCCTAGGCGAACTCGAAGTCTGGAAATGCCACATGGCATGAATAAGAAGCCAGGTTTTAGTGAAATAGCTGCAGCTGCGGCGGCCAATGCTGCCAAAGAACATGCAGGATTTAACGGCCAAAATTTCTCGCAAAATAATATGTATGGAGGTTATGATGCTATGTCGGATGCTGCCATTCTTCACGAGCGTTTGTCTGCCCTTCGAGCAGGTGACTTACCATTCCCTGGAATTGAATTTATAGTCAAACTTACGTTACTGATGTTGTGTTGTATTTTGTTGTGTTGCGGTATGTTATGTATGTCTGTCAAGTAGCCTTGGTGGATTTGAAGTTTGGGTCAAACTAATGCTATTTTGTTATGTTAGGTTATGTTATGTTAGCCTTCGTAACCATTTTGCTAAGAAAACATATATTTGGATCACAAAATTTAATTTGAATGTGAGATTTGAGTGGATGAAGTATGAAAAGGTGGATGTTTATGTGAACTGCATATGACGGTCTAGCCAAATAGAGTTTCTGAAGTGGAAAGCATTCGAGTGGTCTCATATGAAAGATTTTTAGTACCAATTTTTTGCATCATTCTCACGGATCTTACTTGTTTGTATCTTTGAAGTTTTAGTAACGATTTTATGGCCCGTCTTTGGTGTCAACTTCTGGACATGTTTCTAGAGAAGCTGGGCAAGGATCTAAGATTTTTTTTAAACTAAGAGTCTATCTCTTAACGAAGAATCTCTCTTTCAACTAAGATCAACCCAGAAGAATTACTATAAGGTTTCTACGGCCAAGGTCTGTCATATGGTATCTTAGAGAGGGAAAATGATAATCCATCATTTCAGTTTTACCACTGTTGGACACCTCCAGCATGTAAAAAGTTAACGGATTGTAGTTTTACAATTTTCCTTTTATGCTTTAATTGCAGTTTTCACTATAAGGTCATATTCTCTATGGCTAAGTACAGTCGAAAGCACCTAATGCTGGTTTTTTGCAATTTTGGTTTCTTTTTGATTCAACTCTTTACGGATCACAAGGAAATTGGACAGAAGAAATTGGACCATGAAGGTCCTTCCTATAAGCTATGTTTAATTATTTGTATTTTAACAGCAGTGCCTATTCGCTATGTATTTTACAAACCTCAACAATTTTCCTTGCCAGTATTTTCACATCTTTAGTTTAACGTTTCTTCCTCGTCTGAAACAAGTTTCACTGCCACGATTTTTAGTTAATAACTCATCTATTATGTTTTTTGTTTCGTTCTTCTTTTTTCCTCTTGCTCCATGTAGGTGCTGGTGTTTCTCATGTTACAGGACCTTCAAATTCAATGTCCAACGTCCCTTCCTTCCTTGGACATAACAATGGAATTTCTGGAGGCCCTCTCACAACCATAGATCGAATGCCTAGTCTTGTCTCATGGGGTCAAAACCTAACTGTTGACCCTAGTAAAGGGGGTTTATCTCTCAGAAACACGCCCGGAGTTCCTCCTCTCCCTCCCTCCCCTCACACTCCCTCAAGTGGAAGAGGTCGAGTGAATAGTAGCCCCTTCGGCTTGGGAGATGGAGATTCTCGCGATTCTCGCGAATACAGTCATGGAATAGGACTACCTCCACCTCCTCAGAGAGGCGGATGGATGAATAATTCTTACCAGTCCGGAATCTCTTCTGGTGGGTCCATGGGATTGTCAAATTATCATGGAGTAGTTTCAGCTGGTATGGGAGAAGTTCCTTGGGCAAATGGGGGACAAGAAAATCGCGTCCCTTCTCTTTTAGCAAGAACCAGTAGTGCTCCTCCTTTGGGAGCTTTAATGAAACTGGGAGATATTATTAAAGGAGGAGGAGACATGAATGACTTACATACTATGTATCGTAATGTGAGTGAGGCAAGTACTCCCGATATCTCTCCTTCTCGGTCTCCTATCACTGTCCAATCAGCTGCATCGAGTCCGGAGAGAGACAGGAGACCTTTGCCTATGGGACTCCCAAGGACAAAACTTTCTCGGACCAGTAGTTGCCCGCCACTTGGCGATGTTTTGGAGGATAGCGAGCTCGCATCGACAGAATCTGATGGTGAGTTTCAGGAGGGAGGGAAGGGTGTAATTGTACGCTCCTATCTGTCAGTGTGGAAAATTTTGTGGTTTCCAGTTACGTCAATGAACAGGCTTACCAGTGAAGTTTCAGTTTCAAAATGACGCAGGAATCATTTTATAATCTGACAACTTTCCATGACATAAATTAACATAACCAGAATGTTATGTCAAAAAATTATCACACTTTTTGATATGTGAAAGCACCTCTTTTGAAAAACAGGCGATGGAGAAGTGGGAAGTTCTGGTCAAGATGGAAAAAACTTGTTGAAGTATCCAAACAAGAGGAAACGACCAATTCCTGTTCCAGAAGGTTTTCCGAAAGGCAGATCGACACCCCCTCGTGAGGGACAAAGGTCTCCTACAAACAGTCAAAAAGTATGTCACAGGAACTTGAAACACTATTTTTTTAATACATGTCGCTTATTTCCACCTATCAATTTGGGCAATAGTTCTTAAAGTCAATTATTCCATTGTACATGATTCATTTGTTTGGTATTTGTTTTGACAGCACCATTTTCGACGAAAAAAGTTGTCATTTTTAAACTTGATTGACAAGGACATGGGCCTTTACCAAAAAGAAGAATAACAGTTTGAATGTGATCTCTGAGGACAAGTTCCTGAAAAGAATGGGAAACTACAAGATGATCAGAAGTTAGAAACGAAGGGTTTTTGGTCTTCTCATTAGTGAAGTAAATTGGTGACGTAACTGTCTTTCTGGTAAATATTATTTGCTAGTGGACTTAGATATTTGAAATCCATTCCGGTCAACCAACTGATAGGACCAGTTTTACGATTATTACTGCATTCCATGTCTGTTCCAATGTTCCTCCTCCCTTTTTCCCCTCTCCCCCTCCCCCCCCCCCTCCCTCTCCCTCCCTCTCTCCTCGCGTCTTTTAATCTGACTTTGAGCCGAAATGCTGATCGCTTTTCCAGTGATCTGACGGATCGCTCCATTGATCATCGACGGATCGATTTCTGGACCCAGCGCCGGCCCACTCCCTCCCCTTCTTTTTTGTCACTCCCGGAACAGTCAGCTGGAGACCGGACAGAGTCGAAGACGGTGGATGACGACGATATTGAAGAGGAGGATAATGATAATTTGAGTCCTGAAGGGGATGACTTGAATAATTTGAGACAAAATCGCAGAAACGATAAAGATAAAAGATCTGAGCCTCCAAAGGACTATATTCATGTTCGAGCTCGGAGGGGACAGGCGACAGATAGTCACAGTTTGGCTGAGAGGGTATGTGGTTTTTGTGCAAAAAGAAAAAAAAACAGTGTATTTCAAAACTATTTCTCTCTGGTTTGTGAAATGAAAATAAGTAAAAAATAACCTGTATCATAGGGTAATTCCATGTTATTTGGCTGATGTTTGCGCGAATGTTGAATCCATTGTAATTTTGCTTTTTTTATTATTTTATTGTGTAATAGCAACTCTGTTAGAGGTTTATTTAGTTTTCTAAAACAGCTGTTATGGCGTTGAGATAAGAGAAGAAGCTATATGAAGCATAGGTTAAATGTGCAAAGTAGTACGCTTGTTATAGTACACATACTATACATTTTCTACTATATGCATAAAACCCGTGTTCCACGGGTTTTCAAATTCAGCACAGAACCAGTTCAGTACTGAATCAGGTCCCAAATCAGTACAGAGCTGTACCACGGTGTTGAATATATATATATTTTTTCCTTTTTTTTACATCGAGCTGCTCGTTTGTCGTGAAAATAAACTTTGAAGACCATATAGGTTCAAAATTTTTCGATGATCTGACGTTAAGCTGCACTCCCGTTCTCTACACGTACTGTAGTACCGCATATAGTGAAGGTCGCACATCAAATCTTTGATCTTGAGTAACGTGAATACTAAACAAGAAATCCTGTCGTCATTTTTTTTTTACATATTTTTTCTGTATGTTTTTTACCAAGGCAGGTTTATTATATGCGAAAATGTGCTGAACACACGTTTTTCTGTTCAATGTAGTTTAGCCGTATTAGTTTTGTTTATCTGTGCAAGTTTTTCGGCTCAGTTTGCTGGTTTTGGAGTATAGCCAAAAAACTGCTTGTTGTTAGGTTTTCCCATGTGAGGCCCGGCAAGAGGAGGGGGGAGAGATGGAGAGGGTGGGAGAAAGGGTGGGAAGTAGGGAGGGAGAGAGGGGGAGAAGGGAGGAAATTAAAATAGCAGGCTTTTGATGCAATCGCGCACTTGGGGTTTTTGTCACTCCTTGGCAGGTTCGAAGAGAGAAGATAAGCGAAAGAATGAAAGTTCTTCAAGACCAATCCCCGTCGATCGATCTCGGATCTTTTTTTTTTTTTGCGTGCCAGTCTGGCAGAAAGAGAGACCAAGAGAGGGGTTAAGTGGGAAAAAGGTCTAAAAAAAAGGTATGCGACAGATGCCAAAATTTATATAAACTTGGTAATCGGTCTTGTTGTGTTAAATTGTCTCATAGTTTTATTTTCTTTTTTTCCGTTTTTCATTTTTCTGGGCAGGTTACTGGAAAGGCCCTTATGCTGGATGAAATTATAAACTATGTACGATCCCTTCAACTCCAAGTAGAGGTGAGTTCAGGACTGAAAATATGTTGGGCCCCTTCTTTCTTTTTTTCCCTTTGCAATTTGCCATGGTTATCATCGGTTGCGTCAGCAACTTCAGAACTATGTTATCATTGTTATTCCACACTGATATTGGTATTACTCTCACGCCAGTTTCCTTTCCATACTAAGTCATACTAAACAAATTAGCCAACTCATTTTCAAAAACCTGTAAATGAACATACTTTTAAATTTCATTCAGTGGGTTTAGTTTGGAATTAGTGTGGAACTCGTCCTTAAAGACCATTGAAATAGAGTTACCTTGAAAACGATTAAATAAACTTACTGTACCCTTTAAAACCATTCAACAGTCTTAGTTCATAAATAGTGTGGGTCTGATCCTCGAAAACATGTCATTAACTTACCTTTAAAAACCATCACATGGACTTAGTACATAAAACTATGGACCACACTAATATACAGATCTACTTTGGTAAATATTAAAAATTTCAAAGCTTTCTAAAAACTACTGGTATCTGGTTACAAATTGGTTTTACTATCGGCATCTAATACTTCTCTCTGTAAATTTGGGAACGTCTTCTCTTAAAACTCAGGGTTCAGAACATTCATCCCTGTACTTTTATAGTTTAGGTGCCAAAAAGTTCAGTGTGAATCTTTTAAATGACAGTTTGTGTGTTGTTTGTAGGGTTGTTTTCGAGATTTTCTGTGTCGATTGACTATTGCAATCATTGACTTCAAGTTTTTGAGGCATCTCATGTAATGTTGGCTCTAATTAATAAGAACTGATTAGAGCTAAATTCTAGAGACTATTCCCTGTCGTTTTAAATATTTAAAGCATCGTCAGGCAGTCCAAGATTTTTCTTGAACTTTCTTCGTGACTCTCCAGGTTCTAACTATTAGTTAAACTGCGTCTATAGTCCTTGTTTTTAAAAGATTATAAGTTTTCAGAAAGTCTGTTTGAGTGTGACTGTTTGTATTCCATATACTCTGTTTTTTCTTGTTATATATCTAACAAGTCTCTAGTGTTTTTCTAGTTTTTATATTATAACATGTCCCTATAATATTGGTTCTCTTCCCTGCGTTTTTTTTGTATTTATATATTTTATTTAGGACTTAGCTTGTTTTTTTCTTTCTAATTCGTGTTTTCTTAGTACTTATAGCTTTCTATTTTTCTGTTCTGCGCACCGACGTTTTCTAAGTATAGTTTAAAGTTATGTTTTCTAAAAAAAGTCGAACTTCTTTAAAATAATGTAGGATGTTCAAGAAAGTTTAATGTTTTTGGCTTGTGTTTTGAAATTTTGTGTTTTTTTGCAGCTTCTTTCAAGGAAACTTGCTGCGATTGGACATGAAGCGGAAATGAACAACATGTCTGAAGGATCTCTGTTGCATCAACAAGAACAACAACAGGTCCTTTTCTCTCCCTCTCCTTCTGTCTCTCCCTCTCCCTCATTTTTCAAACTATGTCTTAACATCACATTATGCATCACCGTAATGTTTGAGAAAGCCTAAACAATTCTTTCTCTTTTTTTTTACCTCTTCAGGACATTCTCTCCGACACAAAATCTCCTCCTCGAACTCAGAATAGTATTGATTTAGGAGCTTTTCAGCAGCAGCAGTTATCTCACGATGGGAATAATAGGGGCGTTTCCTCTAGAAACTTCCACGAAACCAGTGGAATGTCAGGAGGGAGTTTGAGCCAATCAGAAATGAGATCTCCCGGATTGGACGGTCTCAGTTCCGTAAATTCTTTAGAAATGCATTTGACCCAAGGGGGAATGCTTCAAGATATACTTTTGGGGTCGACTCGAGGAATCGAGGGACTCGCAATCGATCCTTTCCAGTCATCTGATGTATGTGTTTTTCACTTATTGAGGTTTCAATTTGTGAGTTGAAGATTATTAAAGTTATTTTGTTGATTTTTCAAATTTGTAATGCATTAACTCGACCGAATACCTTAATTTGACCTCTTAAAAAATAGTCTCTTTTTTGTCATTTTAGGTTTTCGTAACCTCATTCTTTCCATCATTTATTTCGATCTGTATTTTATTTTAATTGATTATGTATTTTAACTTGCTATCTGTTTTTTTGTAAAACAGGTCTTGGGCGATTTACACCATAATATGGCATGGGATGGAGATTTAAACTCTCTTGTGGATTGCACCAATCAGCTCCAAGCAAACATGCAAAGTACATAAATGGGTCCAAGGGTTTCTTTATTTTTTTTTTCTTTTTTTTCTCTCGTTTCTGGCTATGTTAGCCCTTCGCACATAGGACAACTTTGGTTATATTTTCGTAGTTTTCTGCATGACTCAACATCGAAAATAGCAGAAATTGTTTTGTTTTGACAAAAATAAAATGAAATAAAATGCACTGAAAGAGGCACAATCCGAGGGTCTATGTTTTGGAAAACCATATGGCTTGCATAGTGTGGATTTTGTTAGCTTGGTATTCTAGGTTAGTTTTTCTAATTTTGTGTGGGATTCCATCTAGGTTTCTATGTTTCTGTTTACGGTTCCATTTCGGTTTCCATTTCATTTTCCATTTCATTTTCCATTTAGGTTTACGTTTAGGTTTCCATTGATGTTTCCAATAAGGTATTCATTTACTAAGTCCAGAACAAAAGTTTAGTCCAGAGCAATGATGGTAAACTGTCTGACTACGATAGAAAGTTTCCTGATCCCAAAACGTTTTCTGTCAAATTAGTGTTTTTTGGTGTTTTTAGTATTTTTCATTACTTTCTAGATTTTGCAGTCTTGTCGGAGAAGAGAAAACCCGGTATATTTTTGGAAATCAAAATATTTATGTTGATGTCACATTTTAAGTTGGGTACTTCTTGGATTTATGTCTTATTTTGATTTAATATCCAATTTTGGATTTTGTGTCCATTTTGGAATTTGGATCGATGGGTTTTTGCGCCCAATCTTATACAAATGACGAAGACTTTTGTTTAACTTTGTGGTTTCGTTTTTTTGTTCCATTTTCTCTTTTTTCTATTTTTTTGTCCCTTTTCTTTTTTGATTCTGGGATGGGAACAGGAGATGAGCACGGCATTTATGTGAAACAGGAACCTTAACAGAATTGCATTTCCATGGTTTATTTAGACTTACGAAATGAAACAGGGAAATTTATTACTCTGGGGATATGGATAAGCAATGGAGTTGTGCGGTGGGTACAAAAGGGAGTAGAGGAGAGGGGGAGGGAGGGTGTGAAGGAGAGAGAGGAGGAGGATAGGGGTGATAGGTCGAGGGAGGTACCGAATAGTACTCTTATTGAATATCTGATGGAGAATTGTTACAAAAATGTGTCAACAAGAGAATGGCAGAGAGAGCGAGAAAGAGGGAGAGAGGGAGAAAGTTCGTAACGTGAGTTTTGGGAGACATCCATTAGTAAGAGTTTTCAGGCTTCTTGCATAGTTAGGAAGATAAGGCACATTGGACGCATTCAAAGGTTTACAATTTGGCATCTAGTGGGATTTAAGATTTGTTCTCTTTTAAATTGGTGGTAGGTTTACTTTTTGGGCTTTTAAATTCTTTATCTTTTGGTCATCTCTTCAATCTACATTCGACTCGGACCGTCAAAGAGATCCTTAAAACAGGTACTATTGAGTTCACAATAAAAATTTGAGAGAGTCCGAGGAGGGAGTGAGAGAGGTTGAGAGAGAGAGAGAAAGAGAGAGTGAGAGAGAGAGCAAGAAGGCCTCTTCTTTTGAGGGGAGAGATTGTAGAGCTGTCGAGTTCTAATCTTCGTAGGAATAAATTATTTGTTATTATAAATTGTATGTTTTTACACAATATCGAGGGTCATAGGAGCGTTCTGTACCAAAAGATGTTATCCTTTTGTTTATTTTCGAGCTTGTTTTGCATTGTTTATAGAAAAAATCCTTTTTGTTTAAGACTTTTGCGTATTTTGTGCCTTGTCTGTCAATGAGAAGCTTGTTTTTCATTCTGTCAGATTAATTGCTTCATGTTTGTGCAATTGATGGGTTCAGGTTGGGAAGATCAGTTGTCATTTTAACAATTCCATTGGGTCAACAGAAAAGATGGCCAATATGTTCGATGTTAGAGGAAGAAAAACCCTAGATCTTTGAGGTATCTGAAATATTGAGGATATTATGTTCTTTTGGTCAAAACAGACCAACTCTTTCTGTTATAAATAAAATTAAGTTTTGCCGTATCAGTTGATGCATTTGCCGATTTGGTTAAAATTAGAACTAAATTAGGCGTATTTTGAAATTAAGAAAATTATTTCCCATTGTTAATCTTTTCACGAACTTATAGATTTAGGTTTTAATCTCTTTGCAGATTTTAATAGGATTTTAGGGTCATAGATCTCTCTATTCTCAATTTAGGGTTTTTACACTATGACTGTTAATAATTTTGCATTTGGCTTTTTTGAACTTGTGGTTTGTTTTCCGCAAATCTGGGAAGAACCGGTTTTGGGCTTGGCACATTAATATGGAAAATAAACAACAAAAATATCGAAATGTACTCTTGTTACTTCGAATTAATGGTTAGTCAGATTTTTTCCTTGAAACTGTACTGACTGTGGTTTGTTTCAGAATCTGTAGATGTTTTCTTGTATTGGGGACAGACTTGTTTCCTATATCTAGTTAATTGTCAGAACTTTATGGGTGCAGTTTCAGGATTTTTTCACTAAAACAGTACTCTGCCCAACATTGTTAGAGTTAATAAAATTGAAATCAGTTGTGATTGTTCTGACCAGAAAAAACAAAAGTGTTAATATCACTATTTAAGGACAAGGACTACAATCAACCAGATTCCTTTGCACCAAATTAGTACATTTCGTTTTTATTTCGCATTAACAGCAATAATTCTTTAAGGCATATTACAACGGACGGTGTACTAGTTTGTCTACCTAGCTGAGATTTCTAAAAATCTAGTAATGTAGACATTAGAAAAACCCTAAAAATTTCAATGTCAAAAAGCAGATTTCGGTCTTGAGGCTATACATCTACTGTTATGAAGTTAAATATTATGAAAACTATCGGGTAAAAGTTCACTTATTGTCATCACAACCACAAACATCTAGAAACCACATTATTTCCGGAAGTATAGTATAGACCTTCTAATCACAGGACTTCATACATGGCGACCATCATTATCGTATTATTTCATACAATATTGTCAACATAACGGATTCCTTTCTCAACTCGGCAAAAGGTTTTTTCCTCGAAACTTTCCAAGAGTATCAAAGGTGGTATAATCCAATTTAATATTTTCTCCTATATACAAAAAAAACAATAGTCTTCCACAAAGTTTATCTATTTCTCTCAGGTTTTTTGGCTTCTAAGACTTTCCAAGAAACTATCCACAAAACTAACCATAAGCTCGCCCAGATGTTAAAAGCAATGCCAAAACCAAACAGATGTCCACGTATTTTACAAATTAAAAGCATTCAATTTCCCATCTATCGACATAATATTCCCATTTTCCGCCTCAGGTTTGCGGCTGAAGGTGTGGAGACTGTGTTTGTAATTGCTGCGGTATCTGGTTTGAATTTTGGTTCAGATTTTGGTTCGGAATTTGGTTCGGATTCTGGTTTGGATTTGGGTACATATTAGAGCCTGGTGGTCCTTGAGGACTACTTTGTGAAGAATTGTCGTTCTGTAAAGATATTTTGGCATCTCGAGAAACAGATTCGATTGTTTCTACGGCTTTCTCGTACGATAAAAACCCCATAAACCAGAATTGGTGGTTATCCACAGTTGTCAACTGGAT
Organism: Zygnema cylindricum; assembly: GCA_037447655.1. Lineage (NCBI taxonomy): Eukaryota > Viridiplantae > Streptophyta > Zygnematophyceae > Zygnematales > Zygnemataceae > Zygnema > Zygnema cylindricum. Next base: position 146,413 of record JBBHKE010002252.1, on the reverse strand, counting down.
ATATTTCTCCTGAGGACGACTTTTGTTGTGAGTTTTAGTCACGTTTGAAACTCGATTAAGGGGAATATTCACCTGCGGAAAATAGAAAAAAACAGACGCTCTGAATATAATAAAAAATCGAATTATAATTATTAAATTGTGAAACTGTTTTCAGTATTTAAAACATAATCGGTTTACAGAATCTAAGGAAGGGAAACAAAATATAAATTCTGATGCATAGAATTTGGCTAGGAATAAAAAAAATGATGCACAAAGAAACCATTTCCACTTTCTTTTCTTTAAAATAAAAAACAATCACCCACTCACTTTATAAAAACTTGAGATTACTTTCCCCGGACCGCTCGAAAATTGAAGCGGTCGGTCACTCGAAAAAGCCACACTATTTCCGGAAACAAACAAAGTTCCCGGAATTGCTCCCGTAGTAGTCGACAAATGACAAGTAAAATAATTTTTAAAAATATCATTTGGGGCAGGTTGAAAAGTTTCTCTCCATTGTTTTTCGGCGCTTTGTGGACTAAAAAGATTCATATTATTTAATTTTCCAACAGCGGTTGTGGCGACGGAAGGTCCCGCAGATACTGCCCGAAAAAAAAAAAAAATGGAAAGGGAAAGGGAAAAAAGAAAAAAGGAAAAGAAGAAGAAAAAGAGAGAGAGAGAAGGTAAAAAGAAAATTCTTTTAGATTTTAAAAATCAGTGAAGCGAGTGGTAGATTTTAAATATCAGCGTAAAAAAAAAAATAATGATGTCAACAATTAATGAAATAAAAAATATACTAATGAATAATAATATATGATGTCGATATTTTAATCCTTAATACTAAAAAACAACTATATCTTATGTTTTTTTTGTTTTTTAAAGATTTAATGGAGCAAAGGTGAAATTGAAATTGAAACTGAACACGTGAAAACAAAAAATAAATAAATGATAATAATAATAATTAAAAAAAAATAACAAAAGAAATGGAAACTTACAGTGACTCCATAATCCACCCATAAAGCCTTCCGCTTTATGGACATGCCCTGTGAGCTGACCCACCATACCTAAAAAAAAAAAAAAAAAACCATCACTTATTTTAATATATTTTCTTTCATAATCTCTAATCGTTAATTATTTCAATGTAATTTCCATAAACACTAATTCTGAGCAAGGAGTGATAACGTAAAAAAAAATAAAAAAATCTTAAAACGAAAAGAACTATGCAAATTATCAAAAACATGAAATATTTGAAACAACCATTTTTTATTTTTAATATGTCAAATTCTAATGATTTGTTTTTTTTATATATTTCCAGAATTTTTAGTCATTTATAACCATCAATAATTTCAAATATGTAAAGTTTTAACTAATTCAAAGAAAAAAATAGTGATAATTCCTTTCAAAAGTGAAAATAAAAAGTAAAACAACACAAAAGAGCTAGATGAATAGGAAAAAGAAAAAAAAAATGTTGGAGGATAAGGGAAATTGATAAAAAATGTTGTAATATATATAAAAAAATAATAACAATAATAAATTAATTAATTAATTAATTAAATTAAATTAAAAAGTACCTGGTTTTACAGGGGTGGTCTGGAAATAGTAAGAATTGCCACTTTGGGGGCCTGTATGGGAACCTAAAAGAAGAAGAGGGAGAGAAAAATTAAGGATGGAAAGGGAAGTCACAAAATGAGTAAGAGGAGGATAACTCAAAACAAAAAATAATTTCACAGAAACTCTTAGAAAGAAACTAAAAAAAAAAAAAAAAAAAAAATTAATAAAAGCACATCCTACAAAAAAAATCTTAAGATTTTTTTTTTTGTTTTTTTGTTTTTTAGCTAATATTAACAAAAAAATCTAAGAGGAATTCATACAAAAAATCTTAGACCAAAAAAAAAAAAAATAAGCCTTGAATATTAAAAAAATAAAAATTAGTTATATAAATAATCTTACCAGCATTTGAAATTTGGCCATCATTTTGTCCTCCTTGCAGATAAGGATTATTTCCAGAAGAAGGAACATTAGTGTACGGAGAATCTCCCATGATTCTTTTCAAATTGTACGGATCGTACGGACCGTAACTATGATTGGTGGTGTGAGAGATTGAGAGGAAAGTACAGAAATAAGACGGAGATTTTGAGATAGGGTAGAATCGTACAAAAAGTACAAGGAATAGTAAAATAAAGTGTACGGATTGCAAATGAGACAAGACTTCAAAGAACTTCAAAGAAAACGGGAAGAGAGAGAGAGAGAGAGAGAGAGAGAGAGAGAGAGAAAAAGAGAGAGAAAGGATATAAACTGTTTTCAGAGAAGGCGTGTGAATCAAAAAAAAAAAAGTCTCGTTGCGTCAAACATTGTTAACATGTAATTCTTTCCACGTGTCGCGCTGACGTTAAAAATACACGTCAGCACTGACGCGTGGCAAAGCAAGCTGTTCAGCTTTGTTTGGACACATGGCAGCATCCGCATAAATTTTATAGTACGTTTCTATGTGATGTTCCAGTATTTCGTAATAGTAATTTAACATGTCGCACAATTGCTTTGATTTTCAGGAGCCGAGAGATTCCTGTACGGATACACTTGTACGAAATTGATGTTCGCAGATGTTTTGTACTTTTGTGTTCCCGCAGACGTAAGCCAGCAAGTACACCGTGAATCGTTACTACACCGTGAATCGCTATTAGCGTAATGAAATAGATAGCGTAATGAAACAATTAGCGTACTTTACGGTAAATTGTGTTTTTTCGGGTACACCATGATACTAATTTATCATGTACTCTAATTTGTAAACTGCTTTGTAAAAATTTTCAGCACATAATATGTCCACACTAAAACATGTATTTGTACGAAACTGTTCAATTCGTACGCCGTCGCGTTTTTTTGACATCTGCGTTTGCCGGAAAATATTTACGCAATTATATATTATTATATTTTCTGTACCTTTAAACTTAAAAATGTACGAAATAGTACAGATCTGGCAGTCCGTACACCACACTATTTAAAAGGGCACTAAATTACAGTTATGAACCGCATTGAGCGGGGTACCTCAAATAACGTTCAAAAACATTTAGCGTACTTTATTCTATTTGAGAATTTGCCCCAAAAAAAGGGGTACCCCAATTAGCGTCATGTACGCTAATAGCGATTCGCGGTGTAGTGTTAATGTTTTTTTCGTCTCTTAAAACTTCTTTTCTTCGTACACACGTGTGGGATTGAAGTTCTGACGGTTGAGGTTGAAAGGTAAGATTCCCAGCTGCCAATTGGCGGTCTCAAAATGAAAATCGGACAGGTGTGTACGGAGAAAAGATGTTTTAAGAGGCGAAAATAATCTCAGCACTAATAGCGATACACGATGTACATAAATAGAATATCGATGGCTAGGAAGATTACACGTGGCATATCTAGATTCACTAGACACGTGCGAACCAGCAATAGCTAATGTGTGCTCGTATTCACACGTATTAAAGTTAATGCTGTACGTTTGCAAAAGTGGAAAATTTAATGTGTACGTGTTCACACGTGGAAACAACTTGAGCGTGACAGCGAATTTTGGCCTGTAGCGAAAAGAGGATCCGAAAGATTGACCCACGACCAGACGTCACAGACCATTCTGTGATATAGGACTTTGTTTTATTCACAGCTTTCTCTTCTATAAAAAGATCGAGACGGTATCCTACCCTAATTTTATATTTTATATTTAGAATCCATTTACTCACAAAACATGAGTAGATTTTGAAAGTGTTATGATCAAACCTAGTGTGTGTAACACAATATGATCATGTATTTATTTATGAAAAATCATAAGTTAGTGCCAATCATAATTGAAAGGAGTGGAAAGCAATCCACCAACTCTTTCCACCCTAAACAAACTATATCGAAAATTAACATTCGTGTTATGGATATTGTCAGTGTTACATTTCGAAACGATTTTGGCAGTAATCGATATGTAATTTTTTCACATGTTTTGATAATTGATAAATATTGATGAGATGTATCAAAAGACCAACAATTGGGGTGTATCGATTTTGATGTCACATGTTATCAATATGACACTATCAATCCTCGCATTTCCTACAGCTTGTATAATCCATACATTTTTGTAAATTTTGTGCAACACGACCATCTTAAACACCTTCAAAATTTTAGAAATACGAGTTGATTATCAACGGTAATTATGATATAGACATTACATTGCTTTTGCCGATAACTAGGTTTTGAATTCTCTGTGTCACAATATACTGAGATAGCAATATGTCGTCTTCGATTTTGATTAATATGCTTTTCTACTAAAAATACATTATTGCCGATAATTATATATTAAAAACATGGACAATTTCTTTTCCCCAACATAATTAAAACGAGTCACACAACATATACATAACACTAGATGTCGAACGTGTGACAACAATGTGTTAAACAATTAGACCATTATTACGAATAAATGTTTGGAAAATAAATAATATTAGGATAGTAACAAGAAGTTTCTTAAATCCACAACTGACACTCATCAAAGCGACCTTTTTGGGGGCCCTTCGTTTGCCCTAGCTCATTACCGGGCCCTCCGCGCTTCCGCGGTCTCTTTCTCTTCTTGCCTCTTCCCTTTAATTGCAAAGGATACACACATTATTGGCCATTTAAACCAAGTTATACCGTCCTATCACCTTCACCCCCTTCCGCCTTTCCCCTTCCGCTCGCCCCCTCTCTTCCCGTCCCTCCCCCTCTCTCTCCGGCCTCCCCTACCATCCCTCTCCCCCTCCCAGTCTCTTCCTCTCCCCCTCCCCTTCCCCCTCCCTCCCCCACTTTCAAAGTTTTTGGTTTAGGGTTGCAGGTTTGAGGTTCTAGAATTATCGCTTCGTCCATATATATCGAGATCATTTTCCGAAGTACATCCAATTCGGATCGGGACATTGGATTCAGATCCGACGATTCAGAGTCATTCAATCCAGATCCAATGATTCAGATGATCTGATGAACGGATTCGGATCCGGACCATCGCAGCCCATCGGCATCGACACATTTCATCGGAACACAAAAAAGCGTCGCACTATCACATTGTATCGTGTACAAACCAATATGTATCGTTTGGCCGCATCAGGTACCCCGATTAATTGATTAATCAGGTACTTGATGCGATGTGATACGCATCTCTAACATTGATTTGATACATATACATATACATATAGATATACATGTGTATGTATGTACATGTATATATGTATATGTACATATTTATATTTATATTATATGTGTCTGTGTGTATGTATATATATATAAAATGCATAGATATGAAACATTAAAATTGATAAAAACAAATCTTGCACATGATACAGAACCGTAAGTCAGATTGATTTATGAAAAATGTCCAAACAACATAAGTACTACAACTCACCTCTGTGACATACATAACTTAAAAAACTTCTCGACCAACCCTGTCTCCTCAAAACTCAAACGGTTGACTACAATGAAGCAACAATAATTGACTGCTCCAAAGAAGCACCTAAACTCCACCCAGACTAAAAACGTGCTCGTGGAAGGCCATTTAGCTATTCTTTCAGATTCAAACGGATACAACCGGGCATAAATTATTAATTTTTCCATTCACCTAGCAGATTCAATGCAACCACATATCATACTAGTTAAGGCACAAAATGACAAAGCACTCCAGTTTTATTACGTCCGGAAAGGGCCAGCTCACCGTCGTACAAGTACTGGATCGCAATTCACTTTGCAAATAAAAGTTCCACTAATCTCCGACTTGAACCGAAACGTTCCTCTTTCCCCGGAGCTGATTTCTTCGATTCCATCAGAGCCTGCCGCTGTACTTACACTGCGAACTCACTGCCAAAATAAACTACACACTCCCTTTATATCCAGACTTTCTCTCAAAATAAAATAAACTCCCCCTTTACATCCAGACTTTCTCTCGTCTCAATAACTGTACCCTATTCTTGGTACCTTAAGTTCAAAGAAAGATGAGAGAAATTAAGTAAAATATTGCACAACATGGAACCAATCACACCAGATATCATAATATGATCAACAGTTACTCGACACAACTTTTCCAAATTCCTAAGCATTTGCTTTGGAACAAATAATCAAACAAAACAATAGTACACATTCATGATGTTTAAACTTATAATATTAATTGAAGGAATGTACAAGGATGACTTTTACCAATGAACGAATAATCTCTATGCGAAAAATGGCCTATTGAAGACGTTCGGACCAAATTCAAAAAGCGCCTAAAACAGCTCTACTTTTTTTCAGCATATGACATGAGAAAAAAACTGGAGAGCTCATGATCTGATGAAAAAACAAAGAGCTGACTATTTACTGGATCGTCAGAGCAAGGACCATTTCTTTTTAGTCAAAAAACGGTCCAAATCAGCTCCCGTTTATTTACTAGGGTTGCGGTTACTTTTGCCAAAAAAATATAATCCACATCTAATATAAGACTTTGTGAATAAACCTCTCTCAAATCTCCTAAAATAACAAATCTCAAAAATTTCTCACTGGAAATTGTCTCAAACATAAATCAACTATCCTTTCCAATTCAAAACCCATTCTACATGGAGGGTTTTATAAACAAGAACAATATCGTAATGCAATGGATATTTTAAGCTACTTCACTATCATTAGCGTGATAACAAGGACTATTCCAACAGCAATAAAACATACAATAAGTCCACAAAAGAGTTGCCATTTTCTTGTTTTCGGTTGTTTGTCCACTGCATTTTCTAACACCTCACTCCTTTTTGAAACATGATCCTTGGCAATTCTGACTTGATTTTCAATATCATCAACGAGTCCTCCTTGTATAGCAGCAAGTGTCGCCATTTCCACAAATAAATCATAAACCTAATATCGTAATAGTAAGTTAATATGTCGTACAATTGCTTTGATTTTCAGGAGCAGAGAGATTCCTGTACGGATATAATTGTACGAAATTGATGTTCGCAGATGTTTTGTACTTTTGTGTTCCCGCAGACCTAAGCCAGCAAGTACACCGTGAATCGTTATTAGTGTTGATGTTCTTTTCGTCTCTTAAAACTTCTTTTCTTCCTACACACGTGTGGGATTGAGGATCTGACGGTTGCCATTGAAAGGTAAGATTCTCAGCTTCCGATTGGCGGTCTCAAAATGAAAAATCGGACAAGTGTGTACAGAGAAAAGATGTTTTAAGAGGCGAAAATAATCTCAGCACTAATAGCGATACACGATGTACAGAAATACAATATCGATGGCTAGGAAGAATACACGTGGCATAGCTAGATTCACTAGACACGTGTCAACCAGCAATAGCTAATGTGTGCTCGTATTCACACGTATTAAAGTTAATGCTGTACGTTTGCAAAAGTGGAAAATTTAATGTGTACGTGTTCACACGTGGAAACAACTTGAGCGTGACTGCGAATTTTGGCCTGTAGCGAAAAGAGGATCCGAAAGATTGACCCACGACCAGACGTCACAGACCATTCTGTGATATAGGACTTTGTTTTATTCACAGCTATCTCTTCTATAAAAAGATCGAGACGGTATCCTACCCTAATTTTATATTTTATATTTAGAATCCATTTACTCACAAAACATGAGTAGATTTTGAAAGTGTTATGATCAAACCTAGTGTGTGTAACACAATATGATCATGTATTTATTTATGAAAAATCATAAGTTAGTGCCAATCATAATTGAAAGGAGTGGAAAGCAATCCACCAACTCTTTCCACCCTAAACAAACTATATCGAAAATTAACATTCGTGTTATGGATATTGTCAGTGTTACATTTCGAAACGATTTTGGCAGTAATCGATATGTAATTTTTTCACATGTTTTGATAATTGATAAATATTGATGAGATGTATCAAAAGACCAACAATTGGGGTGTATCGATTTTGATGTCACATGTTATCAATATGACACTATCAATCCTCGCATTTCCTACAGCTTGTATAATCCATACATTTTTGTAAATTTTGTGCAACACGACCATCTTAAACACCTTCAAAATTTTAGAAATACGAGTTGATTATCAACGGTAATTATGATATAGACATTACATTGCTTTTGCCGATAACTAGGTTTTGAATTCTCTGTGTCACAATATACTGAGATAGCAATATGTCGTCTTCGATTTTGATTAATATGCTTTTCTACTAAAAATACATTATTGCCGATAATTATATATTAAAAACATGGACAATTTCTTTTCCCCAACATAATTAAAACGAGTCACACAACATATACATAACACTAGATGTCGAACGTGTGACAACAATGTGTTAAACAATTAGACCATTATTACGAATAAATGTTTGGAAAATAAATAATATTAGGATAGTAACAAGAAGTTTCTTAAATCCACAACTGACACTCATCAAAGCGACCTTTTTGGGGGCCCTTCGTTTGCCCTAGCTCATTACCGGGCCCTCCGCGCTTCCGCGGTCTCTTTCTCTTCTTGCCTCTTCCCTTTAATTGCAAAGGATACACACATTATTGGCCATTTAAACCAAGTTATACCGTCCTATAAATTTTTCAAAGTTCGTTTGGCCGAACTCAACCTTTCTGTCTAACCCTCTAAGTGTGATGTCTGGTCCCCTCGTGCTATTCCTCCTCACTTCACTCCTAGTCCCAGTTTTCAGACTCCTCCATCCGAAGGCATTCGTGTGTTGGGTTGCTCGCTTGGTTCGGATCCTTACGTGACCCAGTTTCTTGATTATGCTCTACATGCAGAATTGTCCCGCATGGACGACCTTCCAAACCTTATTGATCCTCAAGTGGCTTTTGCTCTTTTGACTTGGTGTTACCCCAATCGCCTTTCCTACCTTGCTCGCACTTCCCCTCTCACCTCTATGTTTGCTACCTCCGTTTTTTAATTTGATGATCGCCTTATAGAGGTGATTCACACTTTGTTATGTCGTGGGGCTTTTGATCGCGAGTTTGGGCTTACAGCCTGCATTCAAGCCTCTCTTCTTCTTCCAGCTGTCGATTTGGGTTTACTATCACCGTCGCGTGTTGCTCCCACTGCCTATTTGGGAAGTTGGTGCCTTGTTACCTCCACTATTGTCTCTCACTTTTTGGCTGAAGACACTCATGTTCTTGCTACCGCGTTCCCCCTGTTTCGGGCTGCCTGCCTTCCAACAATCCCATTTAGATGCGTCATGTTCTCTTCCTCTGGCTGCTATCGCGGACATGCCGATCTTTTTCGCTCTTGTTACGACATCTGTTGTTGCGCTTGTCTAGGAATCTATTTCTGATCACGTTGTCGCCGCCATTAAGACTGAGCTTCTCGAGGTGTTTCCTTCCGATTCTTCGCGTGCATGCTTTCTTTCTTGATCTGGAGCTTGGTCACTGGCTGCACCTATTTTACCACCTTCCGTTTCATGCCGGTTGAGTTCAACACGGCCCTCAGGTTTCGCCTTGGCCTCCCCCATCCACCTTTGCTCGGCTCTCTTGTTTGCTTGTGCGACCGCATTCTCGAGCTTGACGATATCAATTTGCTTCGTTGCTCCCAGGGGGGCGAGTTTATTCAAGCGTAGGACACGATTCGTGACACTATCGCGATTATCGCCTCCGAAGAGCTTTTTTGTTCGTTGGGAGGTTTCCCACATTATTCCTTCAAGTCATATTGACATTGTATTAATAAATGGTGTGCGCCGCATATTTGGTGACTTTGTTTTGGCGAACTCTACCTCGGATAGAGTCGTGGGTGAAGTAGCTCGGCATGTTGGTGTGGCGGCCCGTGATGCGGCTACGAAAAAGGAGAGTGAGTATGTCCACCGCGATGTTATGGATGGCTTCATTTCGCTGGTGGTCGAGATATTTGGTTCTTTGGGTGTGGCTTTGGCCGAGTTTCTCTGTGCTTGTGGTCGTTTCTCGTTCATGCGCCAGGGACCTGGAAGCCCATCTGTTTCAGTCTTTAGTTCTTTCTATCGTCAACATTTATCTGTGGCCCTACACCGAGTGCAGGCTTCTATTCTCCTTCAATCGCCTATTGAAGTTATAGATCGTCGACGTGTTTTGGAACTCCCTCCTCGTACTCCTGTGAGATTTGAGGACTTCCGCGGTTGCTTTTCATAGATTTTTAGTTGTGTTACGGTTTGGTTGAGTCATTTTTGATCTTTCCGTAGCTATTTCGTTTTGTGTTTTTTGCTTCTTTGGGCGTTTGTGTGAAATTATGTGGTTTCCATTGACCCACAGAATGAGCAGCCTATGTAAAGCCTGTAGGATAATATTTGCCCCTTCAACTTTCCCGCTGAATAAGTGCCGCCTAGGCACACAAATATTTTGACCACCCTCACCCCTGTGAGGACAAGACTCCTTTGAGTCAAACGCAAAAAGAATCAAGTGATTTGCTCCCCTGAGCAGTAAGTTATGGCTGGTCAAAGATGACCTTTATAGTTACAAGCTCTCTTAGAGAGAGGTACCTAAATATCACTAAGTCTTGGTCTGCCTACACACGACTACCTACTACTAAACCCTAGTCCAATAGGAACACTATATAGTACAAGAAGGTACAATGGGCGATGTACTTATTGTACGTCCATTGTACGACATGGTCTACAAGGTGACACCTCTCAAATCGGGAGCCATGGTTCCTCCTCCCATCTTCTCCGGTATCAAATAATGTGGCGCCACGTGGCACCGCGTGACGCAATCTCCGAATGCCGCCAAAAGCTCACTTTGGGTGGCGGCTATAATGCTGGCCGTCTGATCAAAACATATTTTATATGGTTCAGATTCGCGTACGTGCATGAATTGTTCCTCTTCGTTAGTTTGGTGTTAATTAGCCGTTGTGTAAATATTTATATATCTTTGAAATCCATCAGATGTATTGTTTCGTAGCGCCTTAATGGTTAAGCCTGGCTATATAGAAATCCGCAGATCGCAGGTTCTAACCCGGATGAAGGCAACATTTTAGTTAAGTATCCTCTACTTCAAAATCTACCACTTTCTAAATATGGCGGCAGCCATGGCGTGCCTTTGATCCTCACTCTCTCTCTCTCTAAAGTATAACTAAACTAGACAAGTGAACTTTTAATTACCTCTTATCAACATTGTGTTTTTCTGGCCATCTTTTTGTATTTTCATTGCTTTTGCCTCTTATCTTTTTTGTTTTTTTCTCCACACCTCAGTTTTTCAGTTTTTGCATTGCTACCTCTTTTTGTTCCCATGGACGCGCTTTTTAATATTGTTGGCCAAGTTATTTATATCAACATTTGGTACTTTCATCTGAATAATCTCACTGTTACAATAAGGTTATAATAATAAAAAAAAAAACCATAATAAAGCTACACTAAAAACAGCCAATCAAGAACCACCCGAGAAAATGGAAGCAGAAAAAGAAGGGGAAATGCAAAACAGAAAGGCAAAATGGCAAACAAAAGCAAACAAAACAAAAACAAAACTTTCCATTCAAATCACTAAACATGTGATATTTTGGTGTTCGAGCACTCGACCATTTTTTTACAAATCAGGCTTTGGAGGATTGATAGATTGAAAACACAATTTCTTTTCACTCAAAAGAAACCATAATCATGAGTCATTAAACATATAGATATGTTCGCATGTTAGAGAGTGCACTGAAGGTGCTACCAAATTATTAAACTTGTGCTTACAATGTACTAAACAGAAATGAAGAGATATACAACATTCTACAACATAAGATATATGACATTTTACAACATGAGATATACATCATCCTACAACATGAGACACAACATTCTACAACATGAGATATACAACATTCTACAACATGAGATATATGACATTCTACAACATGAGATATACAACATTCTACAACATTTCTACAACGTGAGATATACGACATTCTACAATATGAGATATACAACATTCTACATCATGAGATACACAACATTCTACATCATGAGGTATACAACAACCAACAACATGAGATATACCACATTCTACATCATGAGATATACAACATTCTACAAGATGAGATATATAACATTCTACAACATGAGATATATGACATTGTACAACGTGAGATACGACATCGCACAACGTGAGATATACGACATTCCACAACAAGAAATATACAACATTATAAAGCAAATCACTTACCCAGTTGTTATTACCAATTTCATCGAGAGATGACATTGATCAATCATGCATGTCGCATCGAATTGTCCACCGATATCCGACGTGCCCACGCAAATTTTGAACTGATATACAGAACGTTAATTAATTTATGTTATTCCCAATGCCCTAATATCGATGTCCCTATCGGGTATTGCCAATACACTGATACAATGTTATTTTTTTCGGGGGTTTGGAGGGAGTAGGGAGAAAGCGAGAGAGGGAGGGAGGAAGAAATGAGGGCGGGGGTGAGGGAGGGAGGGGGGGAAGGAAGGAGGGAGGGAGGGAAGGAGAGCAAATGCATACGACGCCGTTTATGCGATCGAGGTGACTTGTCCCGATGCGATGCTCCTGATGCGGTACGTTTGTCACACGGAAACCCGTGTTGCAATTTGTCGAGGGAGGGAGGGAAGCGATGGAGGGAGGGAGGGAGAGAGGGGAGGAGGGAAGGAGGTAGGGTGGGAGGTAGAGCAAATGCATATGACACTCTTTATGTGATCGAGGCGACTTGTCACTCTGCCGATGCGGTACGTTTCCGCACGTGAAATTTGTCACACTGAAGCCGGGGTTGCCATTCGTCGAGAGAGGGAAGGAGGGAGGGAGGGAGGGACGAAGAGAAAATGCATATGACACTTGAATGCTGAGCTTGTCAGTGAGACAACTTTTTTAGTTTGCTTGTGCTATGGAGGGTAGAATATTTTTGGACAGTACACCGTGAATCGCTATTAGCGTAATGAAATAGATAGCGTAATGAAACAATTAGCGTACTTTACGGTAAATTGTGTTTTTTCGGGTACACCATGATACTAATTTATCATGTACTCTAATTTGTAAACTGCTTTATAAAAATTTTCAGCACATAATATGTCCACGCTAAAACATGAATATGTACGAAACTGTTCAAATCGTACGCCGTCGCGTTTTTTTGACATCTGCGTATGCCGGAAAATATTTACGCAATTATATATTATTATATTTTATGTACTTTTAAACTTAAAAATGTACGAAATAGTACAGATCTGACTATCCGTACACCACACTATTTAAAAGGGAACTAAATTACAGTTATGAACCGCATTGAGCGGGGTACCTCAAATAACGTGCAAAAACATTTAGCGTACTTTATTCTATTTGAGAATTTGCCCCAAAAAAAGGGGTACCCCAATTAGCGTCATGTACGCTAATAGCGATTCGCGGTGTACAGTACACCGTGAATCGCTATTAGCGTAATAAAAAATATAGTGTAATGAAACAATTAGCGTACTTTACGGTAAATTGTGTTTTTTCGGGTACACCATGATACTAATTTATCATGTACTCTAATTTGTAAACTGCTTTGTAAAAAATTTCGGCACATAATATGTCTACACTAAAACATGTAAATGTACGAAATTGCTCAAATCGTACGCCGTCGCGTTTTTTTGACATCTGCGTATGCCGGAAAATATTTACGCAATTATATATTATTATATTTTCTGTACTTTTAAATTTGAAAATGTACGGAGTAGTACAGATCTGATAGTTCGTACACCACACTATTTAAAAGGGCACTAAATTACAGTTATGAACCGCATTGAGCGGGGTACCTCAAATAACGTGCAGAAACATTTAGCGTACTTTATTCTATTTGAGAATTTACCCCAAAAAAAGGGGTACCCCAATTAGCGTCATGTACGCTAATAGCGATTCACGGTGTACTGTAGCGCACCGATATTCTGTCGTTTAGTTTTGGTCAAATTGTTGAAAACTTGCTGATTTCTGTACGTCTCATGTACCTTGAATTATCGGTGCCACCCCTAGAATCACCATTAAATGTGCTGACGGTCTGCAGATTTTTTTCGCGCTTCGCAGGTGTACTGCAAATCTGAAATGGATGTTATGATATGTGCAACCTCCTTGGCCGTCCAGTATCTAACGGTAGCTGTCAGTTCGTCACAAAGCCTACAACAATTTTCAGCCGCTCATATCAGAAAATCGTAGAGTGTCGATTTACTTAACGGCAAATCGCAGATGGCTAGAAGGTTCCACCGACAGGTCGTCATTCGGCAACGGTCAAGATCTTATGCCGTATGGCTACTTGCTAGCCGGTCGGTATCACTTGAATTTCTGACGGAACGGTAAATTGTGAAACGCGATAACCTTTAATGCGAATAAGCGTAAACCAACACGAAAACACGCTTTGTGTATTCCGTATGGTTTTGAGCTTTGACAGCTTGTCGCTATTTTGACGTGATTAGTGCTTTTTAGTTCTACCTTAAATTGTCATTTGAAATGCGTAAAGCCCGGTCCACTCAGCGTGTGGAGCGACGCGGTTGGCACTTTTCGGCTGAATGTCTGCTGCCGATTTTATGAATGATTTCTAAACCGTCCGATCAAAATGTACGTTAAAGTACATCTGAAACTGGGGTCCAATGCCAGTATGCGACAAAGACGGCTTAAAGATTTGTCGTGGATACTATACGGCATAGGTGTGAATGTGCCGCTGATCCGAAAATCCACAAAAGTATGACTGACAAAATCATGAAGCGGATTTGTCAGTACTGTGCTGAATCTTGCAACTTTTTGGCACCGCGGGGTGCCGAAGACGTCCACGTCGCCCGTATTATCCGCGCGACCGCTCGTTTAGGGTTTTTTTTTCGGTTTTTTTGTTTTTTTTATTAAAAAAACAACCCTAAATCCAAGGTCCCACACTTGTATGAGGGCTTGTTCGATACCCATACTGTATCTCACTGTAATGTCTGCATAGAAAAATAAAGTGATAAAATCTAAATAGTGTAATTCCACGTGGATTATTGAAGGCCTTTCATATGAAAATATTTTTTTATACTAGCTGTCCTCGCTAAATATAGAAGCCGCAAAAACAGCGGTATGTAAACTAGTGTAATCAATACTAAAAAAGATAATCAAACTCTAGTACTCGAATTAATCTGTACAAAATTTGTCAATCACACCTAGAATGAGTACGTGTACGGCACAAATCACCATCTAGAGCTCACACAGCCGATTCTGACATTGAAGCTGGTCCGGTACAGTACAATACAGTACAGTACTATACTGCATATCTCAGCACTAAGTACAGTACGGCACGTACTATTTTCTTATTCATGTAGTCGTTTGATTCAGCAAAATGTCGGTGGCAATAATCATCTTCAGTACTGTCTCTCTCTCTCTCTGCAGGACGCTTGCACGTTTGCTCCGGATCAAATCTCAGACAAGGAAGTAAGCAATCCAAGGAAGAATACTTAGACTAGTCCTGTAGCCATTTAAAAAAATTCATAAAGCCAATTGTGCTCTTACTTTCTAGAAGCAGTTTTAACTTTTTGTTTAAACAAGACTTTCTTTGTATTCTCCTTTGCTTTTCTAAGTGCAGTTTCTTTTTCACAGACTAACTTTTTTGAAGCTTACTTTGTCGTATTTTAAATGCAATTTTGACTCTGTAGCTAAAGACATTAACGAAGCTTATTTCTTTTCTAAATCTATATTTTGGATTCTGTTAGTAACTTTTCTGACTCTCTCTGTCTCTCTCTCTCTCTCTCTCTCTCTCTCTCTCTCTTCTGGTAGGGTTTTTTGATAACAGTATTTTGCAAAGTGTTCACACTAGGAATAACTTGTACTTTTCAAGAACCATTATTTTTCCACAGAGTAATATTTTGAAGCAATTTTCCATATTTTAGTCGTATTTTAGCTCCTTCTCTCTCTATCAGCTTTACTTCTGGTAGAATATTTTGACAAAACTGGTAGAGTATTTCACTGAGTGTTTACACTGTGAGAAAAACAATTTTTTTAAGCCATTTTTTTCATTCTTAACCACTCAATATAGTTGTATTTTAGCTCTCTCTCTCCCTATCAGCTCTCCTCTGAGAAATCTTTCACTTCTGGTATAATATTTTGACAAAACAGTATTTCGCTGAGTGTTGACACTGTGAGAAAAACAAACTTTTTAATCCATTTTTTTTCATTCTTAACCACTCAATATGAATGATTTATTCACTCGTTCATGGTTCCCAAGCAGCCGAAGTCGTGTATCCAACGAAAAAGAAATCGACCTCGAATCGGGAATGACAAACAACAGACAATTATCTGATAGTATTCAAAGGTCTTTTGAAAAGAAAGCAAAGGCCATTGAAGAAGATATACATCAAAGTGAAAGCCTTCTGGAGCTTTTGGAAGAATCGCACATGAAGACGAAGGCGATTATTAAAATAGGAGAATTGCAAGATGTGAAAAAGGAAATGCAAGGAAATTTTTCAATGTTGAAAGTGTTGGCTGGAAAGGCGAAGCAGAAACTTGATGTTTTGAAAGCTGAAAATAGTAGAAATATGAAACTTGAGGGGTGTGGGGAAGGAACTGCCACGTATCGGATGAGAATGAACATCACAAATAGCTTGGCTGTCAAGTTTAAGAAGGTTGTGAGCAAGTTTTCGGATTTGAGAGAGGAAATGGAGAAAGATAATAGAGAATCTGTGGAAAGGAGAATCTTTACCATTACAGGAGAGTCACCGGACCCGGAGGTGGTCGATAAGTTGGTGGAAACTGGAAAAAGTGATGAAATTTTCCATCTTGCGGTACAAAAACAAGGGGGTTCAGCAAAGACAGCTTTGTATGAGATGGAGGAGAGACATGGAGTGGTTAAGGAGGTGATGCAGAATATGGTGGAGTTACATGATCTCTTTTTAGAGATGGCCAATCATGTGGAGGCACAGGGAGAATTGTTGGACGATATTGAACATGCGGTCGAAACAGCGAAAGAAGATGTAGGAAGAGGGGTAAAACAGCTGAGGACGGCTCGAGAAACTCAAAAGGATACGAGAAAATGGAAATTTTATGGTGCCATTATTTTTGGTTCAATATTCCTCGTAATCGTTCTTTTTGTTCTGTGGAAATTAGGTGTGTTCTAAAAAAAAAGGTGTTAATTTTAGCTATGTTGCGGAAGCATAGTACAGCGCAATTTCTTACATAACTCTGTTTAAGAAAACACATTTTTTGCTAATAGTTTTTATTTGGTTCCATGAGCAGAGGGAACCAAAATCTATATTGAAAGCTTCTTTGGAAAGGCTATTGTTGCCTGAACTGTATATTGCAGGTTTTCTCTTTTCTGGGATTATTTCCCTCCTCCTTATTAGTATTTTACTTCAGCAAATAGAAGGGATGCCTCTAGTAACTCCTAGTTGCAGACCAGGAAAGGATTACATGTGAGCTACTATTAATTTAAAATAGGATTTAAAATCTGAAGGGGAGATATAGAGCGTTCTCTCGTTAGATAACTGTTTGTTTGTACAAACCTTATTTTGTTTGCAATTCAGTTTATAGATATAGAACGTTCTCCTTTTAGTCAACTTTTTGTTTGTAAAAGTCTTATTCTGTTTTTGTTTCGGTTGTAGATATAGAATGTTCTCCATTTAGAGAACTGTTTAATTGCACAAGCCTTGTTCTGTTTATAGTTTAGTTTAGTTTATTGTATATAGTTCCTTACTTTCTTGGCATATTTTTATGTCAGGCAATTGTCAATATTTTTTTTTTTTAAATGGGATAGTTCCTGAATTACTGTGGAAGGGGCCGTTTTTTATATCTCGGTTATGGAAAGATCTGTCTCCTCTTTTGCATTTCCCTATCAATTTTTTCTTCTCTTAAGCACATGATTTAAGGCTCAGCAATTTTGTTCAATATTGATTCTACTTATCCTGAGTTATTCTTCAATTTCCAAAGGTTTCCAAACGGAACATTGTGATGCCGATAGTAATGTTTGGTTCAATAATGTGTCCCATTAATGTTGTTGATGCTTTTCAAATTCCACTCAAAATATTTAATTAAAAAGGATTCAATTCAACAGCAGATATGTGAGTCTTGATTTTTAGAGAAGGTTCGAAAGTTAGACTAGAGAGGTAGACGTCAATCAATGGTGATTTCAACATTTGAATTTCCATCGCTGGTTCTATTTGCTTGAAATTCTATGCCTATAGTTCCATTGAGCCTTTTTCTGAACAATTTATATGAATATGTTTTAAATACCGAAATTGATTCTATGAAAAAAAAGATTGAGAACCAAAATTGCGTCGAATTGTACATTTGTTTGCAAATGAAATGTTGATGCGTGCATAAGAATCTTTGGGGCTAGTCCGAAACCTCATCGATGGGAAGAGATGAAAGCTTTTACCGGACACATGTTGTTAGGTGATTGAGGGCAAAACTGAAATTTTTACACTCATAGCCAGGAAGAGATGTAAGCTTTTACAAGACAAGTTTCCCAAGGCGATTGTTTACGCAGATTTTGGTTAGTAACTGACAATTTCTTTAAAACAAAATATTTCAAAGAAAGGTTTTGTGTATAATATAGAAGTGATCCAGTTTTATTCATCGTGGAGCTTATTTTGCAATATAACCATGTTCTTTACCTAGAAGATATTAAAAATTACAAAATAAATCTCAACAGGCGAGGCAAGTCAGCCCCCACAAAGCGACATAAAACTATTCTTTAAAGTTTAAACCACTACACTGCCTATTGCCATTAGCGTTAAGGATTTATTAGCGCTAATGCGAAGTTGGAACATGTAACACTAGTTTAGTAGAAGGAGACGTGGCAGGATCGCTTTCCCCTCGCTTAAATAGTGTTGTTGACACTGATTTATGAATTTTGACAGGATCGTAAACAAACACAAAATGCGCAGAACAAGCGGAAGCACAACAACCATTTATGAAATTCTATGGGCTCCATTGCCACACAGAATTCGCAGGTCCAAAGGAAGCTAATCTAGATAGTGCCGACTCCAACTTGATATAAAGCCAAATGATTGACCCCTTCACAATCAGAACCCCATTACAGCTTCACCCCTGTGAAACCAAGGTAGCCATGGCTCTAGCTTCCTCTCCAATTTCTCAGTGACTGCGACAAGTTTGAGAGTTGGAGAGAGAAGTTAGAGATAGACTGCCTCGACTTCTATATTTCTTTTCAGACCTAGAAAATACAAATAAAACCATTAGTTTCTACAAACTACATCCATGTGTAGCGTAGACTCCCCTTAGTGCGCAACAAAAAGAATCACTGAAATTGGTCTACAAAATGAGTTGATATTAAATGGCAAAGTTTGCCGATTTATACAGATGCTCTTTCGGAGGGAGGTGGATACCTACCAAAATATTATAAGTCCTAAAACACCTCTCTAAACCCCCTAGTACTGAAGTACGGACCAATCGCATTATTGTACAGTACATAAAGGTACAGGTGTCGGTGTACCTTTTGTACGGCCATCGTACGACATGGCCAAAAAGTCGACACGTGCCATATGCTGACTCGTTCAATAATCCCCGGATATGCCGCAAGCCAATGTGTTTGTGCCACGTGTCAATTGACTTGGCGGTTATCGCAAACCACCAAAAACCTATTTCGCGATCTCGGTAGCTATCGCGGCCGTCTGATTAGAACTGTATTTCAATTGTAGCCGTTGAAAATTGATGTGCGCTATTTGTTTCGCTATCGAAACAAATGCGCGGTATCGGTTTCGTCACCTACCGTGTTCCCTACTATAGAGCACTCTACCAATGCACTACGTATCTATTTCCCGTTAAACGAATTAGTCTACGTGTAACTATATATATATATTTATTTTACCTTATATATCCTAGCACTGGTCTTAGACTTAACAGACAAAGCTAACGGCTACTTTGACGGACAACAGGTACTAGGATCAATTCCTGCGTCCGTCAATAATTTTGGTAAACCTATCTATTTTCTACTACCTGTCTCTCTAGAAAGCTTTAGGCAACCATGGCTCTATCTCCCTATCCAGCCTTTAGTGACTAGAACAAGTGTAGGGGCTTAGAGAAAGGAGTTAGAGGTAGACTGCCTCTACCTTTTTCCTATCATAATACAAACCTAGAAAATGCTCAAATATCAACACTCCCCTTATTTTCTAGTCTATTTTCTTTACGACTCCCTCACACAAATAAACAAACACTCTCTCCCTTTTTCTCTTTTTATATACAAATATTTTTTTTTTCTTTTCTTTTCATAAAAATTTAAAAAAATACTCTCGTATTTGAAACAGTGCATTAGATGAACCAAAATAATAATTGCATCACACATTTTATTTAGCATCCCACTTTTTATAAATCCAAGCAAAGATTTTATCCGCCTCATCTCTTTTCCATCCACACTAAATCCAATTTCCCTCTTGCAATTCAAATAGCCAGCCCCATCTCCAATCTGGAACACACACCCAGGTGCTAACCCTTTTACAGGCACACCTTCATAAATGCCATCACTTCCTTAAGTGATGTCAAACCCATTACCCCCAAAAAATAAACTTTCCTCACTCTCTCCCATGGATTTCTTTCCACTCTCACTTTCTAAATTTATTCCCAATAAATATTTCTCCTCCCCTAAACCTTTCATTAAATATTCACCTTCTCCCCTATCCTTTAAAACCCTTTCGAGTTTCACTT
This sequence comes from Zygnema cylindricum, assembly GCA_037447655.1. Taxonomy (NCBI): domain Eukaryota; kingdom Viridiplantae; phylum Streptophyta; class Zygnematophyceae; order Zygnematales; family Zygnemataceae; genus Zygnema; species Zygnema cylindricum. The sequence goes on along the minus strand of JBBHKE010002252.1, from coordinate 125,902 downwards.
CTCCCTTTTCCTCAGAATCCGTTGAAGTCTCCCTTTCCGACCAGTTTTCTATTTCCGAATTTTCTATGAAATTATCCTCATTAATTATACCTTTCCCATTTTCACTTATGGATCTTAGATCTGACTTTCGCATTTCTAAGTCATGCACTCTACACTCCTTGACATCCTCAAGTGCCTCCCCTCTCTTTACTTCTCTTATACCTCCAAAAGCACACTGTTTCCTTCGTGGAGTTTCAGTGTACTTTTCTCTCTTCTCCATTCTACCGATGTGAAGAAGCTCCAATATTTCTTCATCCTCTTTCTCCTCTTCCCCTTCTTCCTTCTCATTCACACTCCAACTTCTAAGTTCTTCCAAACGAGGACACTCCTCCATATGGTGACCTAGTTCTCTACAGAAAAAGCAAACCCCTTTTTCCAAAGCTCCCCTTTCTTTTCTTCTCCCTCTCTTTCCACCAAAGTTCCGATAAGGTTTACCTTTGTCTTTCTTCCTCTCCTCACGCTTCCGCTCGTCACCGCCGTTCCTCTCATCACGCTTCCGCCAGTCACCACCAGCTGTAAATGCACTCACCCTCCCACTTCCCCTACGAAGCTCGAAGGTGCTTTCCCTCACAAGTATTATCCCCATGGTGATGCTCCAAGTCCACGAGGAGCCATCCATTCCCTACATACGGTAAATGATGTCTTCGTACTCATCTGGAGTTTCATGATTAGTGTATTAATTTTTCTCTCCTCAGATTCTACATATCCCGCACTAGCAAGCTCAACATATAACGCAGTAATATCATTGCAAAACTCTATCATGCTACCGCCTTTATAAACATAGGCCTCTATTTCCTGTTTTACTAATTGCTGCCTCTGTATAGTCTCACTCTTATAAATTTGAATTAGTGTTTCCCTGATTTCCGAACACTTGGTTAGACTCAAAAGAGTGATAGCTATGGACTTACACACATATCTAAGTATGAGATGTTTTACTATAGTGATTTTATATTCCCAAATTTTCCTATCATTTTCTTAAATTTTTGGTTCAGTTATAACCCCCACAAGTGGAACTGTAGCCGAGAGCCTAACTCCCCTCATCATAGGTGTCCCTTTATCTTTCTCCCCTATTTCCCTTTCCACGGTAATGATTTTCCATTCACCTTCCGTTGCAACTGAACCCTGGTTGGTGTTCTGGTCAGCCCCAGATGATTCTCCATGGTGAGCTCCTCCAAAGCCCGATGGCGGACACCTCACTTGTCTTGAAATAATTCCCCATAAGTGCTTCTCGAAAAGCAATCCATTCATCGTAAACTCCCAGTAAGTGAAGTCTGTTCCATCGAACATAGGCACCTTAAATGGTGGGCCCATAACCTGAAATTCTATGGGCTCCGTTGCCACACAAAATTTGTAGGTCCAAAGGAAGCTAATCTAGATAGTGCCGACTCCAACTTGATGTAAAGCCAAATGATTGACCCCTTCACAATTAGAACCCCATTACAGCTTTACCCCTGTGAAATAACACTTTCTGTGTGCTCAGTTCCACCACAGAATGCAAAGTTAGAATATGAGATTTGGACACATTCACCTACTTTAACTTTCCCTTAGAAATGCAGCCACCCAGGCAAGCAAAAACTATGACCAACTACACTCACGTGTAGCGTGGACTCCCTTGAGTTTGCAGCAAAAAGAATCACTTAAAATGGTCAACTGAATTGATTGTTATGGCTGGCCAAAGTTTACCATTTATACAAGGTGCTCTCTGGAATAGACACCTACCTACCAGAAAATATTCTAAGTCCTAAAACCCCTCTCTAAGCCCCCTATTACTAAAGTACGAACCAATGACAAGACTGTAAAGTACATAAAGGTACAATTGTCGGTGTACCTTTTGTACGGCCATCGTACGACATGGCCAAAAACCAACACGTGTTTATTTGGACTCGTTTTTTTAATTCCCGGAATTCGTGTTGTCAAATATTATCTCTCCACGTGGCTCCAGGTCATGCCACGTCTGAAAAACGGTGCCGTACAAGAAAGTACAAGTGTCGGAGTACTTTCTGTACGTACAATGTAAAAAAACGCCATATTGCGACATTTGTCACTTCCGGATTTGTTTTTTGCCGTTCCGGAAATTTCGTAAGCCCGTATGGTGTTGCCACGTGTCATCTGGAGTGGCGGCATCTGAAAACTGCAAATTGTCCTTTCCGCGATGTCGGCACTAACCACGGCCGTTCGATTTACATCGTCATTTAAAACGGACCGTCGAAATAAATGTCCTTACTATTTATTTCGTCCGGTACTAAAAGTACAACTGTTTCTATGCCCCATATACCCTAATCCAGTTAAATGGAAAACCCTACTTGTAACTATAAAAATATCTTTCAAACCGTATATGTCCTAGCAATAGTCCTAGGCTAAATGGACAAAGCTAACGACTACGGGATGTTTGACGGACGGTAGGTACCAGGATCAATTTCTAGGTCCGTCAAATAACTTTTTTGTAAACATATCTATTATCTACAGCTGTTTCTTTGGAGAGCTTAGGCAGCCATGGGCTCTAGCTCCCTCTCCAACCTTCAATGACTACAACAAGTGCGGGGGCTTAGAGAAGGAGGTTAGAGGCAGACTGCCTCTTCTACTTTTCTATCCTAAAACAGACCTTGAAAATACATAAATATCAACAATTTACATTTATATCACCAAGTCAAAAGGCTCCGCAAAATAGTTGTATATTAGGCAAGCTTTCCTTCACTCTCACCCTCACTACTTTCACTTACAAAAACTATGTTCACTACTTAGGGTGGTGCGTCTTCATGTGCCAAAGTAAGGGTAGTAAGGGTTTTTTTCTGTCGTTTTCCTGTAACCGTACTGCCTAAGTTGCAACCATACTAAGGAATTGCGAATTTGTAGAGTACAATTTGCGTCACCCTCGAACTTAAGATGTACGAAAATTTATCGTCTTGTGTTTTTCAACCCACTTCCACGACAAAAAACGTCATCTTCAAATTTATTTTTAAAACACATGCGCGATGTGTTTTAAAACTAGGTATTTTCGATAAATCGGAACATATATTAGCACATGCCGTAATTTTTGAATTTTTTCATACGATTTCCAAGGACAAAGAAAAGTACATAATTCGCTATGTTTTGTGTGTTTGCGTTTAATACAACGAAGAAAAGCACACAATTTGTTTGGTTTTGTCTATTTTCGTTCAGTACAGATTTTTTTTTTTTTGCAGGGGTCGCAAAATTCCGATGTCATTTCACATCGGCCGGAGAGGAGACGCCAAGGCAAAACGCATCTTCTTCAACCGTGAAACTGCACAGGTTGGAATGCGGTACGTCTACAATGTCACAGTAAGACATGAGACGTCACAAGCAGTTCCAAAAAATAACGTGTGACAACACAGATTGTAGACGTTAACAACCGTCACAGGTATTGTCGACGTATACAATCGTCACAAACGTAAGCTACGATTACATTGTTACTCAAAAGGACACTTAAAACCTGGGTCCGCCGGATCCGCGCTAAAATACAAAGTAAGTTCGCTAAGTTACAAGTACATGGGGACATACCCTAAGGGTTTTTTTTCTGTCGTTTTCCTGTAAAACTTAGAGCCGTACTGCGTAAGTTTCAACCCTACAAAAAAAAGAAAAAAGGAGAAGTACATTTTGGGTGATCATCAAATTTAAGATATACTACATGTTGTCGTCTTTTGTTCTTTGACCCACGGCCACGCCAAAAAACGTCATCTTCAAACTTTTCTTTAAAACACATAGGGGATGTGTTTTAGAAGAAAGTATTTTCTAAACAAATAGGAACACGTATTTTCACATGTAGAATTAAAAAAAAAAATGAATTCAAGCGACGACAAAAAGTACACTATTCGTTATGTTTTGTCTGTTTGAGTTCAATACGACGATGACAAGTACATAATGTGTTTCATTTTGTCCGTTTGCGTTCGTTACGTTTTTTTTTGCAGGGTCTCAAGATTTCGATGCCATATCACGCCTAGCGGACAGGAGATGCAAAGGCAAGACGCTTCTCCTTCAACAACGAAACCGCACAGGCTCGAAGACAATACGTCTACAATGTCACGGAAAGTCATGCGACGTTGTGTCATCACAGATTGTAAACATTGACGGCCGTCACGGGCAAAGACAACATATGCAATCGTCACACCCTTAAGTAACAATTTCGTTGTTACACATAGGGACACTTGAAATCCGGGTCCGCCAGATCTGCGCTAAAAAACAAAGTAGATTCGCTAATTTTCACGTACATGGAGACACACCCTTAGTCTCTACTGCCTATCTCAAACCGAAAAGTACAATGATGAATCCACGGCACGGTACACAACTATACAGTGTACAGCGGAGGAAATAAATAAGGGCAACCAAACGGACACAGACAACACTGAAAAATATAATCGACCGATACGCCGATTCACACAATGTCTCAACATTTTCCACCCAAAAAAGTTGCAACCGAATTAGCATTGTTAACTCTAATAACGATGGGTACTGTACTGTAGTTATCGCTAAAGTTGTGTATCAGGTGAAATCATATCGCAATAAATTTGATATTTGATATATCGATTATCGATCGGTCAGAGGCCTTGATATATCGCACCAGGACCAACATATCATATCGCTATATGTTTGGCAGAAGGTGGGTCTCTGTAAAGACCGAATACGGTAAATCGTACGAAAAATTGTACATATTATCTCCTCCCCCCCCCCCCTAACACACTAAGTGCGCTTGGCTTTTGAAAAAAAAATTGACCTTACGTCATGCAACTCTGAGACCTCCATTGGTACTCATAGTAGGCAGCTTACGAGAAGCCCCTAAGATAACCTCAATCCCTCAGTATGTGTATGAGTATTACTGACATCCTGACAGAATACAGACTAATCACACTTCACCCTTTAGAATAACATACTCCCTTTAGTCTGTTTCAAAAAGAATCCTTGAATTTGCTCCCCTGAGCAATAAATTATCAGTGGTCAAAGATGACCTTTTATACAGGAGCTATCTGGAAGAGAGAGGCGGCTACCTCCAATTTTCCTAAGTCCTAAACCCCTCTCTAATCCCTCTACTACTGAAGTAAGGAGCCAATCAATTCACTGTACAGTAGAGAAAGGTACTTGGCCCGGAATACTTTCTGTACGGCCATTGTACGACATGGCCAAGAAGACGACGCCTACCATATCCCAGTTCTCCATGGTATGTCGCGGAGATGGTGCTATCCAATATCATGTTGCCACGTGTCACCCGATGTGGTTGTGACCGCAAATTGCCAAATCGTCCATTCCGTGATCCCGGCTTCTTCCTCCGCCGTCCGATTGATACCGACCTTAATTTATAGGGCAAAAAAATACAAGCAGTACTTTTCGATGTAATACTATCTAACTATGTCTAAGTGATTGTGGTCCGTTCGTCAGTTAAATGAACTTCTCTATTTCCACGTATTTAAGTAGCTATCGACCCTATATACTTCGACACAGGTGCTAGGCTACATGGTTACGACACTAGGCTACTTGGACGGACGGTAGGTACCATGATCAAATCCTAGGTCTGTCAACCTTTTTGGTAAGTTTACCAAAAGGCTGCTTTCTGACTCTAGGGGAAGCATAGGCAGCCATGGCTCTAACTTCCTCTCCAACCTTTAGTGACTACGGCAAGTATGGGGGCTAGATAGAGAAGTTAGAAGCAGGTTGCCTCTGCTTTTTCCTGCTCCTATTTAAATCAAATTAAGTAACCTAGAAAATACCTAACTAAACCTTTAATTTCAGCACTTCCCTTAATTTCTAGTCACTTTTAACTTTAAGTCCTCACTTCTCTCTGCAAAAAAATAATTTAAGAGAAGGCACAAGCTTTGTCATCATGTGTGCCACCATCTCACTGTCTGGTCTATACTATAGAATTATTATTTTGTTATTCACCTTTTCCCTTACAAAGATAAGTCTAATATCCATGTGCTTTGCTTTAAAGTGATGTTTAGGATAAGCAGCAATTGGAATTGCTGCTTGATTATCACATAATATTTTCTGAATTCCACTCTAAGATGCCCCAATTCACCAAGCAAGGATTTGACCCACATCAATTCCTTCACAGCAAAGTAATATGCCATATACTTTGCCTCCACGGTGGACTGAGCAATGACCTTTTGTTGTTTACTGCTCCAGCAACAAGCACCATTCCCCACATACAATACATATCTAGATGTACATCTTCAGATCGGAGCATCCCCATAGCTGGCATCACTCCAAATGGTGATGTTAGTATTTTCCCCACCGAGATGCAGCCATAGATCCCTAGTTCCTATGAGATATCTTAGGACCCTTTTAGCTGCTTCCCAATCATTTTTGGTAGGAGTATTCAGACTCCTACTTAGCACTCCTACAGCTGCTGCCAAATCCGGTCTGGTACAATTCATAAAACAAATCAGACTGCCCACTACCTGTCTGTAAAGGATAATCTGCATAAACTTCTTCTCTTATGGACCTAGTTCATCATCTAGAATTATGATATCTCTTTCCTCACTCCCCTCACTTCCCTTGTTTAGGTCCATGGGAGTCGTAAAGCTGTTGGCTTTGTCCATTTGAAATTTTTCCAACATGTTTCCAATTGCCTCTTTCTGAGCTAGTCTAAATATTTTCTTTTCTCTATCTCTCTCTACTTGTATTCCCAAAATATATCTTGCCTCCCCCATGTCTTTCATTTCAAATCTTCCCTTTAGATTTGTTTTTAGTTTGTTGATTTTCTCCATTGACTTACTCAGAACAAACAAATCATCAACGTAAGTTGCAATAAAGATGACACCTTCCTCATCTTCAAAAACATAAATTGAATGATTTGAACTATTCCGGAAGTATCCCAGACCGGTAAGGAACTCATCAAATTTCTTGTTCCATTGTCTGGGCGCCTGTTTCAAACCACAGAGAGATTTGATCAGCCTGCATACCTTACTTTCTCTCATTGTTCCACGAATCCTTCCGAATGTCGCATGAAGATCTCCTCCTCTAGTTTTCCATGCAAGAAGGTTGTCTTGATGTCCATTTGGTGTACTTCCATGTCTTCTGCAGCTGCTAGACTGAGAAGTATCCGGACCGAGGGAAATTTGACGACCAGCGCAAAGGTTTCTTCGTAGTCTATTTGAAATTCTGTGGTCTCCATTGACCCACAGAATGAGCAGCCTATGTAAAGCCTCTAGGATAATATTTGCCCCTTCTACTTTCCCGCTGAATAAGCACCGCCCAGGCACACAAATATTCTGACCACTCTCACCCTTGTGAGGACAAGACTCCCCTGAGTCAAACGCAAAAAGAATCACTGAATTTGCTCACCCGAGCAGTAAGTTATGGCTGGTCAAAGATGACCTTTATAGTTACAAGCTCTCTTAGAGAGAGAGGTACCTAAATATTACTAAGTCTCGGTCTGCCTACTCACGACTACCTACTATTAAACCCTAGTCCAATAGGAACACTATAAAGTACAAGAAGGTACAATGGGCGATGTACTTATTGTACAACTATTGTACGACAAGGTCTACAAGGTGACACCTGTCATATCGGAAGCCATGGTTCCTCCTCCCATCTTCTCCGGTATCAAATAATGTGGCGCCACGTGGCACCGCGTGACGGTATATCCGTATGCCGCCGAAAAGCTCACTTCGCGTGGCGGCTATAATGCCGGCCGTCCGATCAAAACATATTTTACACGGTTCAGATTCGCGTACATGCAGAAATTGCTCATTTTGGTTAGTCTGCTGTTAATTAGCTGTTTCGTTAATGTCTATATATTTATGAAACCCGTTTGTGTATCGTTTCGTAACTCCTTAATGGTTAAGGCGTTAGGCTACAAAGAATCTAGAGGTCAGAGGTTCAAATCTAGACTTAGGCATCATTTGAGCCAAAATACCCTTAACTGCAAAAACTGCCACTTTCTAAATATGGCGGCAGCTATAGCGCGCCTTTGATCCTCACTCTCTTTCTTTAAAACAAAACTAAAATAGGGAAGTGAACTATTAATTACCTCTTTTCAACACTCCCTTTAATTCCTAGTCACTTTTCAATTTTAATCCACAGTTTTCTCTGCAATAAATAAACCTAGGGGAAGGTACTGCTTTTGTCATCATGTCTGCAATCATTTCTCTATCAGTTTTATGAACCAGTTTAATAATTTTATTTTCTACCTTCTCTCTGACAAAGCTTAGTCTAATATCCATATGCTTAGCTTTGAAGTGATGTTTCGGATTAGCTGCAATCGAGATAGCAGCTTGATTATCACAAAAAACATTTTGAGTTCCAGACTTCATGAACCCAAGTTCTTCAAGAAGAGATTTAACCCACATTAATTCTTTGGTGGCAGCACAGGAAGCCATGTATTCAGCCTCCATAGTGGACTGAGCAACTACTTTTTGTTGCTTGCTACTCCAACAACATGCACCGGATCCAATTTGCAACACATATCCTGTCGTACACCTCCTTAAAGGCACATCTCCATAACTGGCATCACTCCAAGTGGTGATGTCAGTGTGCTCCCCTCCCAAATGCAACCATAATTCCCTTGTCCCCACCAGATACCTCATCACCCTTTTGGCAGCCTCCCAATCTCTCTTTCTTGGTTCATTTAGATTTCTACTAAGGACACCTACAGCTGCAGCTATATCCGGACGGGTACAGTTCATAAAATAAATTAAACTGCCTACAATCTGTCGATAAGGGATATTTTCCATAAATTTTCTTTCTATCTCGTCCATCTCATCATTAATGATGAATATTCCTCCCTCTTCACTCCCCTCACTCACTTTCTTCAAATCCATGGGAGTAGTACATCCGTTTGCTTTCTCCATTTGAAATTTTTCTAGCATATTACCGATTGCTTCTTTTTGAGTGAGTCTTATAATTCTATTCCCTCTATCTCTCTCCATCTGAATTCCCAAAATGTACTTTGCTTCGCCAAGATCTTTTATATCAAAACTGCTTCTAAGATCCCGTTTTAGTTTGTTAATTTTATCTAAGGACTTGCTTAAGACCAACAAATCATCCACATAAATAGCAATAAATATCACTCCATTCTCATCCTCAAATAAATATATAGAGTGATCTGAACTAATTCTGATATACCCCAAACCGGTCAGAAATTCGTCGAGCTTTATATTCCACTGTCGCGGGGCTTGCTTAAGCCCATAGAGTGATTTTATCAGTTTGCAAACTTTGTTTTCTTCCCCACTTTCCACGAATCCTTCCGGTTGCCTCATGTAAATTTCTTCTTCCAACTCTCCGTGCAAAAAGGCAGTTTTAATATCCAGCTGGTGGATTTCCATATCCTCCGCTGCGGCTATACTTGAAAGGATTCTAACAGAAGGAAATCTGACTACAGGTGCAAAGGTTTCTTCGTAGTCTATCCCCTCTTTCTGTGTATAACCTTTTGCAACTAACCTAGCTTTGTACCTCTCAATGGTATTATCCGGGTTTAATTTAAGTTTAAACACCCACTTACATCCGATCGGTTTTCGGTCCGGTGGACAATCTACCAACTCCCATGTATTGGCTTCCATTATAGAGGCCATTTCTTCATTTATAGCTGTGATCCACCGGCTACTTTCTGGAGTGTTTATGGCCTCTAAGTATGTTTGAGGTTCATCAGGGTGAGACATCTTTGTGAGTTGGTTATTTACTTGTCTTTCTTGAAGTCGTTTACTACTTCTTCTTCCCCCTTCAAAATCGGACGCCGGTATGGAAGGCATCCTTGGGTTTCGTTTTGGGAAATTTTCAGCTTCCCTATCTTCCAATTCCGGTGTCTCATCAAGTTCCTCATCAGTTTCCACTTCGTATTGTGGCGTTGCCTCGGATGTTGTCCTTTCCTCTTTCTCCTTTCGTAGATCTGCAAATTTTTCTTTTTCTCCCTCTTCCTTCTCTTCATTTTCAAAGTCAAAGTCAGAAAACTGATCCGTTTCAAATCTGATTTTGACTTCCTTATTATATTTGAATGGATCAATGGACTTCTCTTCATTCATCACCACTATGTGTTTTACCAAAATTATATCTCTCTTTTTCAAGTCATACACTCGGTATCCTTTTGTGCTCTCATCATATCCTACAAGATATCCTGGTTTCCCTCTTCCCTCTAACTTCCATTTAGTCTTATCGGAATCCAAACTGTAGACTTGACTTCCGAACACTCTCAAACTAGACAAATCAGGCTTTCTTCCTGTCCACCTCTCATACGGAGTTTCCTCCTTATTTGCTGAAGTTAGGACTCTATTTTTGATGAAATTAGCATAGTTCATAGACTCAGCCCAAAACTGCAGCCCTATCCTCTTATCACTTAACATACTTCTGGACATATCTCCTAAAGTTCTATTCACTCTTTCTGCTACTCCATTTTGTTCCGGATTTTAGGGAACAGTTTTCTCATGATGAATTCCTTCTTCTTTAAGATATTCTTCAAAATACCTTGAGGTGTATTCTTTCCCATTATCACTTCTTATCTCTTTTATTGAGGTTTCATGTAGCTTTTCACTCCATACTTTATACTCTTTGAAACATCTTAATACCTCTGACTTATGTCTAAGAAAGTATACCTTTGTGTATCTAGACCAATCATCTGTGATAGTTAACATCCATCTTTTCCCCCCATGTGAGGCATACCTAGCAGGTCCCCAAACATCAGTGTGAACTAGATCTAATACTTTCTCTCTCCTAAATGTGGTTGCGTTTGGAAATGGAAGTCTATGAATCTTCCCTTGGGCACATCCACTACAATCATCAAAGGTCTCATCATCTTTAAAAGTAATACCCTCCACTATTCCATTTTTCTTCATTTTCTTTAATCTATCTAGATGCACATGCCCCAACCTTTTATGCCAAAGCATCATCTCACTTGCACACGAGTAGAGAACACTCTTTTCATTGCAAAGTACAATTCTGAACATTCCTTGACTGCCCTTCTCAGCTATGAAATAAACCTCATTATCAAAGCTTGCTGTGAAGATTCCTTTCCTAGTTCCTGTTTCAAACTCCTTTTCATCTAGGACAGTTGTTGAGACTAGGTTCTTGCTAAGTTGTGGAATGTAAAGAACGTCTGAGAGTGTTACAATTGAGGCCTTTCCATCAACTAGAACCTTCAAGTCAACAGTTCCAACAAGACTTGTGGTTTCTACTCTACCATCTCCGTACTCTATCTCAACTGTTGGGATCTTTCTCAGTTTAGTGAACCACCGCTTATCTTTGCACATATGCATTGAAGCCCCTGAGTGTATGATCCACCCATCCTCGGGTGGATCCCTCTTACCTCCGAAAGCACACTTTTGTCTCCGTGGAATGTCGACATGCTTTTCAGTGTTTTCCGGATTAAGGAGAAGCTCCTCAAGCTCCTCTTCAGGTTCAGTTTTTTCTTCCACTTCCTCATCAAGAACTTGAGTCAGGAAAGCCTTTTTCTTTCCTCCGTCCTTTGAGGTTCCTTGACCATCTTTCAGTCGAAGATCTGCAAGTCTGACAGAATCTGCCATATAGTGTCCCGGTTTCTTGCAGAAGTGACATAATCCTCCTCGAGAAGTTCCTCTCCTTGTCTATCAAATCTGCCACCTCCTTGTCCTCTTCCACCAAAGTTTCGATAAGGATCTTTCCCTCTCTCCTCATCACGCTTCCGCCAATCAGCTCTTGCAGACAATGCTTGAACACTTGGACTCCCTCTCCTAAGCTCTATGGTGCTTTCTTTCACTAAAATCATTCCCACAGTGTCATCCCAATTCCAATTGCTATCTCCTATGTCCTGCAATCGGTTAATGATATTCTCATACTCTTCAGGTAGTTTCATCATTAATGTGTTCACTCTTTGTCCCTCAGACCATGAGTTACCTGCACTCTCTAACTCTCCAAACAATGCTCCTAAATCATTGCAATAATTATCCATACTTCCTCCCTTATAAGTATAAGCTGCAATCTTATTTTCTGCCAACTGTTGCTGCTGCAATGATCCACTCTTATATTTGTTAACTAGTGATATCCAAATCTGAGATGAAGATTTGACATGCATAAGGGGAATGGCAATGCCCTTTGCTACACTTTTAAGAATTAAGAGCTTAGCAACCTTGTCTTTGTAGTTCCACTTTTCATACTCTGATCTTTCGGTCTGAACCCTTGTCGTTGTTGCTGGTGGTGCTGCTGCCGGTATCGCCTTCGGCAATGGTGTTACATGAGTTGCAACTCTTTCCTTTTCTCCTTCCATGACAATCTCTTCTCCTTCCTCATCTTCATCCTCGGTGATGGTGGCAGCTGTTCTACCAACTGTAGAGGCGGAGATGCCAGAAAAACGTGTCCCTCCAAACCCCGGTGGAGGTGGGCATCGAATTTGTCCAGACACTATGCCCCATAAATGCTTCTCAAATAGTTCTCCCTCCATCATCATTTCCCAATAAAGAAAGTCTGATCCATCAAATATGGGCACCCTAGAGGGTGGGCCCATAACCTGAAATTCTGTTGTCTCCATTGACCCACAGAATGAGCAGCCTATGTAAAGCCTCTAGGATAATATTTTCCCCTTCTACTTTCCCGCTGAATAAGCGCCGCCCAGGCACACAAATATTCTGACCACTCTCACCCTTGTGAGGACAAGACTCCCCTGAGTCAAACGCAAAAAGAATCACTGAATTTGCTCACCCGAGCAGTAAGTTATGGCTGGTCAAAGATGACCTTTATAGTTACAAGCTCTCTTAGAGAGAGAGGTACCTAAATATTACTAAGTCTCGGTCTGCCTACTCAGGACTACCTACTATTAAACCCTAGTCCAATAGGAACACTATAAAGTACAAGAAGGTACAATGGGCGATGTACTTATTGTACAACTATTGTACGACAAGGTCTACAAGATGACACCTGTCATATCGGAAGCCATGGTTCCTCCTCCCATCTTCTCCGGTATCAAATAATGTGGCGCCACGTGGCACCGCGTGACGCTATATCCGTATGCCGCCGAAAAGCTCACTTCGCGTGGCGGCTTTAATGCCGGCCGTCCGATCAAAACATATTTTACACGGTTCAGATTCGCGTACATGCAGAAATTGCTCATTTTGGTTAGTCTGCTGTTAATTAGCTGTTTCGTTAATGTTTATATATTTATGAAACCCGTCACGTGTATCGTTTCGTAACGCCTTAATGGTTAAGGCGTTAGGCTATAAAGAGTCTAGAGGTCACAGGTTCAAATCTAGACCTAGGCATCATTTTATCCAAAATACCCTTATCTGCAAAAACTGCCACTTTCTAAATATGGCGGCAGCCATGGCGCGCCTTTGATCCTCACTCTCTTTCTTTAAAACAAAACTAAAATAGGGAAGTGAACTATTAATTACCTCTTTTCAACAGTATTCCCTCTTTCTGAGTAAAACCTTTGGCCACTAACCGGGCCTTATACCGCTCAATAGTATTGTCCGGATTCAGTTTTAATTTGAAAACCTACTTACATCCAATTGTTTTTTGATCGGGTAGACAGTCCACCAACTCCCATGTTCAGCCGCCATGATTGAAGCCATCTCTTCATTAATGGCCATCTTCCACCGGTTTCTCTCCGGGCATTTCATTGCCTGTCCATATGTTTGAGGTTCATCTAGGTGAAACAGTTTAGTTACCTTGTTGTTAACTTGTTTCTCTTGTAGGCTTTTGCTGCTTCTTCTCCCTCCCTCAAAATTTGCGGCCGCAATAGATGGTTCCCGTGGATTCTTTCGAATCACCATGGCTTCTCCCTTTTCCCTCGGATACATATTTGTTTCCACTACGTCCTCCGCTTTAGGTATAGGTGTCACTGGTGTTTCGAAGTCCAAGTCTTTCTCGGTCTATTTTGAACTTGCAAGAATATCATCTTCTCGGCGACCCAGATTGTTAGAAAGATGAAAGTCATCAGAATTGTCTGACTCAAATCTGATTTTGACTGACTTTGAGGATTTGAAGGGATCTACCGACTTCCCTTCATCCATAGCTACCAGGTGCTTTATTAGGATTATATCTTCTCTCTTTAGATCATACACTCTATACCCTTTTACATCCTCATCATATCCCAGCAAGTATCCGAGTTTCCATTTAGGATCTAGTTTCCAGTTAGATTTATCTGTATCTAAATTGAAGATTTTACTACCGAAAATTTATCTGTATCTAAATTGAAGATTTTACTACCGAAAACCTTTAACTGAGAGAGATCTGGATTTCTGCCGGTCCATCTCTCATATGGAGTTTGGCCTTTCACCGCCAAAGTAAGTACTCTATTTCTCAAATAATTAGCACAATTCAAAGCTTCGACCTAAAATATTTTTCTTATCATTTTATCTGACAACATACTCCGTGCACTATCATTCAATGTCCTATTCAATCTCTCGACAACACCATTGTGTTCCGGGTTTTCCGGCACTGTCTTTTGATGTTGCACACCATTCTCTTTAAGAACTCCTCAAACTGATTGGAGGTATATTCCCCTCCATTGTCACTTCTTACTCTCTTTATTGAGGTCTCGTGAAGCTTCTCGGCCCATGCCTTATATTGTTTGAAATACTCCGAAGTTTCTGATTTGTTTTTCAAAAAATATACCGGAGAGTACCGAGACCAATAATCGGTAATGGTTAGCATAAATCTTTTCCCTCCGGGTGATGGCACTCTTGCCGGTCCCCAAATGTCTGTGTATACCAAATCAATAACTTTTTCTCCTTTATAGGTTGCTTCCTTTGGAAATGGTAATCTATGTGCTTTACCCTGAGCACACCCACTGCAATCACTTAAATTCTCATTTTCCCCAAAGCGTATCCCTTCAACAGCTCCCATTTTTTTCATTTTTTTTAGCTTTTCTAGATTCACATGCCCAAGTCTCTTATACCACAACATAATATCATTGACACCAACATAGTAAAGTTTGAGTTTTTCATTCCTTAAAGTAAGGCTGGACATTCCTTAGCTACCTTTCTTAGCAATGAAATACACATCTTCCTCAAAGCTAGCTGTAAAAACTCAAATTCTGGTGCTAGTTTCAAAACCTTTATCATCTAATACAGTTGTAGAGATAAGGTTTTTGTTTGACCCCGGAATGAATAATACATCGGAGAATATAACTATTGAGGTTTTCCCTTCCACTATGACTTTAAGATCTACCAATCCTACATAAGTAGTGGTAACTACCTTCCCATCCCCATATTCAATTTATACTGTAGGAAACTTTCTCAGCTTAGTGAACATATGCATATCCTTCCACATGTGCATGGAGGCACTTGAATCCACAATCCAACCCCTTTCACCTTTCAGTCCACCGAAAGCACATTTATGCTTCTTGTTGAAATTTATAGATTTCTAGAGTATTTTCTAAGTTTAAATATGTTAGTATAAAAGGAAAAGAAAAGGACGGGCAGCCTGCCTCAACCTCCTTTCTCTAGATACTTGTTGTAGTCATTGAGGGATAGAGAGGGAGGTTGATCCATGGCTGCCTTAGGTCAAACAGGCAGTTATTTTTAGTAGGTTACTAAAAACATACTTGACAGACCCGAGATTTGATCCCAGTACTTGCGGTTCGTCAAGTTGGCCGATAGCGGTCAGCTTTATCCTATTAGACTAGGACCAATGCTAAATGCTATAGTATGTGATATATATATATATATATATATATATATATATATATATATATATATATATATATATATATATATATATATATATATATATATATATATATATATATATATATATATATATATATATATATATATATATTTAGAGAGGAACAAATCCATTTAACTAAAACTGTATACGGCATGTATATATACAGTTTTATGAAAGTACGAAGTACGATACTATTTCAAAACGGATACCACGCATTTTGTTCCGACAGCGAAACAAATGACGCGCAAGTACTTATAACGACTAAGATTGCATCTCGCTTCATATCCAAAGGCGAACATCATCGCCAAAATCCCGGAGTGGTCACTTTGGCGTTTTGTGAAGTGGCATGACCTGGAGCCACGTGGAGAGATGATATTCAGTCATGAGAATTCCGAGGAATGTACGGACGAGTGAAAAGTAGACACGCATCCGCTAAATATCCTTGTCGTACATAGGCTGTACAAAAGGTACACCGGCAGTTCCTCAAGCAAAAGGCAACGACTACCTCAGCGGAGGAGGCAGATGATGGGGACAGCGTGTGTCCGAAAAGGGGAAAGGGAAGGAGACACCCCTCACTCTTATTGCCACAGTCTCGGGAGCGCCGACCGTGAAAATCGCGGAGAACGATACTCAAATGTGGGAGGATGTAAACATGGCTGCCAAGAACTTCATTCTGAGGCACCTCACTCAGAGATTTTGGGCAGAAGCAATGAACTCTGCCAACTACAATAAAAATAAAGCCCTTACCTCACTTGTAAAGGGAGTGACACCTTATGAGATGTGATTGGAAGGAAACCTGATATCTCACACCTTAAAGAATTCAGTAGCCATGTTTACAGTCTTGACACGGATAGGAAAACCTGGAAACTAGATCCTAAGGGAATACCTAGATACTTTGTGGGGTATGATGAGGATGTTACGGGAAATACACTATATGACTTAGCAAAGTAAGATATCATTATGGTTAAACACCTAGTTTTCATGGATGAAGGTAAGTCATTTGACCCTTTCAAATATACAAAGAAGATAAGAAATAGAATTGAGTCCGAAAGTGAGGAGGACTCGGTCGTTCCCGAAAGGGATATGAGTGAAGCCGTGATTGCAGATTTAAGGGAGATCCAAGATACAGGAGACTCACCGGAAACCTCACATACTCCTATGGGCTTCGAGGAGATAGAAAAAGTGGGACCAGAACCAGCTTCCATAGATAGGGGAGTCGATGAGACAGTGAGGAGAAATCCAAGACTTCCATCCATTCCAACTTCGGAGTTTGAGGGAGGGAGAAAGAGCAGCAAAAGAATACAGGAAAAACAGGCCGCGCATAAGGTAACTAAGCTATCTCACCCATATGAGCCTAAGTCATACTCGGAGGCAGTAAATAGTCCATAAAAAAAAAGATGGATTAGAACCATAAATGATGGGATGGCTTCTATCATGGAAGCAAATACTTGGGAACTAGCAGATTGTCCTCCAGATAGAAAACTTATTAGGTGTAAATGGGTATTTAAACTAAAACTGAACCCAAATAATACCATTGAGAGATATAAGGCTCGATTGGTAGCGAAGGGGTTCACCCAATAGGAGGGGATTGACTATAAGG
Organism: Zygnema cylindricum; assembly: GCA_037447655.1. NCBI lineage: Eukaryota > Viridiplantae > Streptophyta > Zygnematophyceae > Zygnematales > Zygnemataceae > Zygnema > Zygnema cylindricum. The sequence goes on along the minus strand of JBBHKE010002252.1, from coordinate 108,681 downwards.
AGACCATTGCTCCAATTGTTTGGTTCCCATCAGTAAGGATTATCCTCAGTCTGGCAGCAGCGAAAGACATGGAAATACACCACATGGACATTAAGACTGGTTTTCTTAATGGTGAGTTAGAGGAAGAATATTTCATGAGGCAACCCGAGGGGTTCGTGGAAGAAGGAGAAAAGAGCAAAGTTTGCAGGCTCATAAAGTCCTTATATGGACTGAAGCAGGCTCCCCGACAGTGGAATAAGAAACTAGATGAGTTTCTCACCGATGTGAGATATATCCGTATGAGCTCTAACCATTCTATCTATATGTTTGAAGATGAGAATGGTGTCATTTTTATTGCAATTTATGTGGATGATCTGCTTGTGTTGAGTAAGTCTTTGGAGAAGAACAATAGGCTAAAGAAAAATCTTAGGGGCAGATTTGATATGAAGGATTTAGGGGAGGCAAAATATATTTTGGGGATCCAAATGGAGAGAGATACGGGGAAGAAGATTATCAGACTTACTAAGAAAGAAGCAATAGGTAATATGCTTGAGAAAATCCAGATGGAAAATGCTAACAGTTGTACCACTCCCATGGACTTGAAAAAAGTAAGTGATGGGAGTGTGGAAGGAAGAGTGATGATCTTAGACGATCAGATGAGTCCAGAGGAGAGAGAGTTCATGAAGTCTATCCCTTATAGACAGTTCGTAGGAAGTTTAATCTATTTTATGAATTGTACCAGGCTGGACATAGAGCCAGCAGTTGGAGTACTCAGTAGGAGTCTTAATGTTCCTAGGAAGAGAGACTAGAAGGCAGCCAAAAGAGTCATGAGATATCTGGTTGGAACCAAAGAATTATGGTTGCATTTGGGAGGAGAGCACATTGATATCACCACTTGGAGTGATGCCAGTTATGGGGATGCACCTATGAGAAGATGCACTTCTGGATATGTTTTTTATGTGGGGGAAGGTTAAAATTCTATGGGCTCCATTGCCACACAGAATTCGCAGGTCCCAAGGAAGCTAATCTAGATAGTGCCGACTCCAACTTGATATAAACCTAAATGATTGACCCCTTGACAATCAGAACCCCATTAAAGCTTCACCCCTGTGAAGTAAGACTTTCTGTGTGCTCAGTTCCACCACATAATGCAAAGTTAGAATATGAGATTTGGACACATTCACCCACTTTGACTTTCCCTAAGAAATTCAGCCACCCAAGCAGGCAAAGACTCTGACCGACTACACCCCTGTGTAGCTTGGACTCCGTTGAGTCCGCAACAACAAGACTCAATGAATTTGGTCAACTGAATTGATAGTTATGGTTGGCCAAAGTTTGCCATTTATACAAGGTGCTCTCTGGGAGAGGCATCTACCTACCAGAAATATCCTAAGTTCTAGTCCCTCTCTAAACCCCTTCTACTGAAGTACGACGCCAATCACAGGACTGTACCGTACATAAAAGTACAGGCGCCGGAGTACTTTCTGTACGGAAATTGTACGACAAGACCATACGAGTGACAAATGTCACAACCAAACTTGTTATCTTGCGCTCCGAAGATTCCGCAATCCTCCAGCGCATTTCCACGTGTCATCCGGAGTGGCGGCGTCAGAAAACGCCAAGGCGGCCATTTTGGAATCTCGGCTAGCACCACGGCCGTCGATTAAAATCTGGTATCCATTCTTACCCGTCGAAAATAAGTGCGCGGTATTTGTTTCGCCGTCGAAACAAATGCGCGGTATCAGTTTCGCGTAAACCATACTTCACTAAACTGTTTCTATGTACTAAGGATCTTTTTGCGCCGTTAAATGAATTCGTCTACGTGTACATATTTATATAATTATCAAACCCTATATGTCTTAGCAGTAGTCCTAGACTAAACGGACAAAGCTAACGGCTACATTGACGGACGGCAGGTACCAGGATCAATTCCTAGGTCCGTCAATACTTTTAGTAAACCCATCTATTTTCTGCTAACTGTCTGCTACAAAGCTTTAGGCAGCCATGGCCCTATCACCCTACCCAGCCTTCAGTGACTATAACAAGTGTGGGGGCTTGGTAAAGGGAGTTAGAGGTAGACCGCCTCTACATTTTTCCTATTATAATACAGACCTAGAAAATACTCAAATATCAACAGCGCCGGGTCGGTCATCCGAGCTAACGGGATGGATTCCCGTAACCACAGACGAAATGGACCAGCCAAAGATCAATACACGCAGAGGGGCTTTAGGGAGTCACGGAAATAATAGAGATAAGAATGAGGTAGAGTAGGGAGAGATATTTAGCAAGTAGATAGAATAGACGAGATAGGATCTCAGGAATAGCCGTAGCTTTCAATTAAGGTCCGCTTAGGACAAAATGTTACAAGAGACTTTATAATAAAGCCGAATCTATTCTACTTTGTCTTACTCTATGTATGTCTAACTTGCTCTGTGAAATTGATGGATGAAGGGTTGTATTTTTTCTGTCTGATCTGCAATCCCTTTGTATTCTACGACAGAAGAGTCTACACTAAATGCACACCTAAATTGGTCCAATCAGACCGTATATACACGTTAAGTTTCCACCAAGAATTGCCACACGTTTGTTTAAGCAATTCCGTACACAAAGCATTCACTAAAACATGTAAACTTGGTTCAATTCTATACACTCAGATTCGTCACGTCACGTCACGTCACATACATGAGAATCAGTACTCTCGTCATAAAAGATGGATCGCTGAAGATAGTCCAAAACCAACACTCCCACTCGAGCTTTACGCGATACATCCGATAAAATGTCGTCGCTGAAGATTTTTCTCAGAATAAATAACTCGCGGGATTTTTTTTCTCGATATAAAAACTGGTCGCCGTATCCTTGAGGCGTTTTGAAGTCGATATGAGCTCTCACTCCATTGACTTGTACTGATTCTGATTTCGTTTGAAGTATGATCCTGTAGGGACCACTTGTGGTCCAAAAATGACCTTTTGTCGAAGTATGACCAATTGGGGCGTGACTGGCGCTTAAGGTTACTGCGTCGCTGGCGCTTTCTGCACGTGCCAACGGATTAATTTTGGGACCACCTGACGTGTCCTTTATCCTCGTTGTACGAGGAGAATAATGTTTTGTTTCGCTTCGACCGTGGATTTCCAATGTTTGACATCCAATCGGTACCGTGCGCTTCGTCACAGAATTTTCAAGTTGTCGTTCGTACGGCCTGACAAATTTCGTCCGTTCGATTGTTTCGTTCGTGGCGGCGATTAAGCTTCGACAATTCCCAATGTACGACTCCAAAGGTGCTTCGCGCCTTGTCGCACGTCCACAAAGGTACAGCCTGTACTTTTTCCATTCATAAAACAGTTAGTACTTTTAATTACAGGTTCATTCTGACCTTTGGGAAATTCCTGTGTGAAACCTTTGTTCCTTAGGGTTTCGCTTAGGGTTTCGCTTAGGGTTTCGTCATCTAAGTCCTTATCTTTTCTCCTCAAACTGCCATAGGTTAGCGCGTCTTCTAAGAGACTAGGGCTTAGGCTTTCTTCTAAGGCGTCTAGGTTTCTTTTTTCCTTTTCCCCAGCCACGGCTTCCGTTGCAGATCTTGCCTGGGACCTCTCGCACCTTACAATCTGCGCCTGTTCAAGATATTTCTCTTTCTCATGAATTTGGTGAGGTGGGCTTTCTTTTCTACCCTCAACCCTTGTTTGACTACATCTATTTGAATCCCATCTAAGCCTTTCTCTGGCAACTGTCAATTTAGGTGGACTGTCTACCCCTTTCTTTCCTGCAGTTGCTATTGAGGTCTTATAATTTGAGATCTTATCACTGAGTTCTTTTGAGTCTTTTACATCTTCTAACTCTATCAACTCTTTGACTCTTTTAGATGTCTTTAAAAACTTATCTTTCTTTGCATTATAACTCCTAAGTTCCGTGACTTTGAGCCTTGACCTAATCTGAGAAATTAGGGGTTGGGAACTAACACCTTTGACTTCTCCCATCATGTCTTCCGCTATGCTTTGCAGATTTTCTCCTCTCAAAATTGAGGCCGACTTAAATTTGGCCGTATCGTGAGCCTTTAGGGATGGCGAATTTGGGAGGACTTCGCTTACAGTAAGGTGAGATGAGAATCCATTTGAACGATTCCCTTCCAATCCTGTCTTTTCTGTTTTCTGGATTTTGGTCAGTAATGCATCTTTGAAAGATTTGGTCTCCCACATTTTTGACTTCGGTTCCTCGTCTATCAAGTTGACTAATCTTTTGCTTACTTGACAGGATTTTCCTTCGACCGGTTGTGTGGGACGACTAGTGGAGAACTCCTATGAAGTTTCTCCCACTTTCCTCGGAAACTCCTCTCCTCTCTGGTGAGTTCCGGTTTTCTTTGTCGTTGTCTGACTTTTGCACTGACTTTTGCACTCTTTTCCGTTTTCTATATCATGTGTTAGGGAGCTTAGAAGGATATTGAAGTAATTCAGACTTACATTTTCCTTTCTTGTTTTTCAACCTTTGTTTGTCTTATTTTTCTTTATGTGTAACTCACTTGCTCTTCCACTGAATGCAGATTCCTTACCGGCGGCCTCTATGACCTGAGTTCCTTTTGTTGGTGGATCTCATTCCTTTGAGGTGTCTTCATTGAGGAGGATGTGAGTCATTGCCCTCGGCAAATCCGTTCTCTTCCTGGCTGGATCGATTAACAGTGAGATATGATTCCTTGAGAACTCCTTTCCTGTATGTGCTTTCATCTCAGATGCAACCATGTCAGAAATTAGTTTACTCCTTGTTTGAGCCGTATTACTCACTTTCCAATTATCCATTGTTGGTGTGAGCAAATTAAATGCATGAATCTTCTCCAATTCTGGTGGAGTAACTAACATACATTTCACCTGTTTTGCAGAGCGCTTCATCATTTGGAATGATTTTGCTCCCGCCTTGTGATGGTCGTCATGGATTGGGAAAGTGGATGATTCAAGGCTTCTTTTGGGTTGGACACTAAAGTAGGCTTGACAAGCTAAGGACTCGGATCTGACTCCTTTCTCGGATGGTAAGATGTCATATTTGTTACCTTTGCTCCCACTATTCTCATATTTTTTGTTGAACTCGTCATCCGATTTGATGGCCAATGTTCTTTGAATGCCTCTCACTTCTTGGTTGTCCTTTCTTCCTCTCAATTTGCCCTCCGCTCCTTGCTTGTTCCCCTCCTCTCTGGTCATTTTCCATCACGTTAATATTTCTCTTTCTATCTTGCAGATCGGTGGATTCACTCTCACTGGCTTGGTCGACATGACGAGAATCTGTGCTCATGGGACCGTTTGTAGCCACTCGGCTACCAATGATCTCCGAAACTCGTGGGTTCTCTTTGTTCTCATCATCCTCCGTTTGGTGAGTGGAACCGTACCCCCTTTTGTCGATCTTTCTTGATTCTCCCTTTGAATCCGTTGTCTCGCTGCCTGACCTGATTTTGTCAGTGCTCGCATTTGTTGTCTCCGATTGAGGCTTGATGGTTTTCTCTGCTGTAAAGTTTGTCACTTTGTGATCTTTTTTAGATTTCCCTTGTTGCATCATTTTTGTGATCTTTTTTAGATTCCCTTTGTTGCATCATTGTAGTCATGCCTATGCCATCTTTGTTGCCTCTTTTCATCTCGCTATTGATTTGCTTCGCAGACTGGCGTTCTGATTCTTTGTGCAAGAAATTGTTCTTGTCCTTTTTGTGGATAGTGGATGAATCACTTGGTCGACTTAGCGCATTCTTTATGACATGTCTGCAAGTTTCTTCATCACATTCTGTGGATTCACGCCGTTCTGAGGCAATGCGGTTAAGCGTGGCGTCGTTCTGAGACACCACATATCTAACCTTTTTGAGGGAAGATCTCTTTTCCGTCTCCTCTTGAGATGGGTGACCCTTAATCTTAGGATCTTCATTCTCTCGCCTGCTCCACTTGGAGCCGATGATGGCCCTTGACTTGTTTGAGCCGTACTCCATCTTTGCATTCGTTGCTGCATCAACATCTGCAAAGTTAAGTGTGCAGCTTCTCTAATTGCTGCTTATATTCTTTCTTTGCAGGGTTAAAACTCAGTTTATGTCCTTCTTGCTTAGCTCATTTGTCGTCGGCTGAATGGCGTCCATCCACTGATGCTTCTAACTTTGGGATGCGAAGTTTGAAAGACGGAGTCCTCGGCAATTTGATTTGGCATCTCCCTTAGGAGATTGCGGATAGAGATAGTGCCACATGCTCTTGGCTGATGGTAGATCTCCTCAGATTGCTTCTCCGAAATAGTGAGTTCTTCTTCCCCTTCTTTCTGTCCTCGTGGTAGACCTTCCCCTTCTCTGGCATCCTCTTTTGGAAAGAGGTACACGTGTGAGACCGTGTCGCAGTGTGGAGTTTGGCATGCAATGAAGTGGTTAGAGAACTTTTTGTTTCCAGCTTTCTCCCCTCCATTGTTTAGAGTTCTTTTTGTCTCCGCTCCGTTGTGGTCGTCTTTGATCTGAATGCTGGAGTTAGAAACAGAGTCTCTATGATGTGGGTTCTAACAATTTTGTTTTGTCTCTACCTTGTCATCTGATTGGTCACTAATTTGACCGCTTGATTCTTTGATGCCAGGCTCACAGTTGGAGGCCTTCTCGCGCATCACCACCTCGGTGGAGCCATCAGTTGGAGGCCTTCTCGCGCATCACCACCTCGGTGGAGCCATCTGTAGCGATCAGCTTTTCGACAACTTCCTCCCACTTCCACTCCTTCCCTTCGCAGCCCTCCAATAAGGTGAGAACCGATGTGAACTCTGGAGGTACGGATAGGAGTAGCAATGAGATCTTTGTACCTCGTGGGAGGTGGAGACCGGTCGACTCAGCTTTGACTATGATTTCAGTAAAATGGGAAATGTTCTTTAGGAGGGTTATCATATCATCGTAGACTGTGTGGGTTAGCGATCGGAGTAGTCCGATCCGTATTGCCATGGATGATCTTTCAGCTGTCTTCTCCATTAACCTTTCCCCTTGGAAGTCATTTTTCAAGGCTCCTCCTTCAGTCGCATCCAATTCTCGGATCTGACTTTCTGCTCTCGTTGTCGTTGTTGCAAAAACCTCCAATTCTTCTCCTCTGCTCTCAGCCTTCTTGTGGTGGTTGTTATTTTCGTCTCTCGAGATTTCGAACTCCTTAGAGCCCCGTATGGGTGGGCCCATAACCTGATGCGTTTGGTCAGTCATTCGAGCTAGCGGGAAGGATTCCCGTAACCACAAACGAAATGGACCGGCCACATATTAATACACGCAGAGGGGCTTTAGGGAGTCATGGAAATAATAAAGATAAAGATGAGGTAGAGTAGGGAGAGATATTTATCAAGTAGATAGAAGTGACAAGATAGGATTTCACGAATAGCCGTAGCTTTCAATTAAGGTCCGTTTAGGACAAAATGTTACAAGAGACTTTATAATAAAGCCGAATCTATTCTACTTTGTCTTACTCTCTGTATGTCTAACTTGCTCTGTGAAATTGATGGATGAAGGGTTGTTTTTTTCTGTCTGATCTGCAATGCCTTTGTATTCTACGACAAAAGAGTCTACACTAAATGCACACCTAAATTGGTCCAATCAGACCGTATATACACGTTGAGTTTCCACCAAGAATTGCCGCACGTTTGTTCAAGCAATTCCGTACACAGAGCATTCATTAAAACATGTAAACGTTGGTTCAATTCCGTAGGCTCAGATCCGTCACGTCACATCACGTCACATACATGAGAATCCGTACTTTCGTCAGAATCGATGGATCGCTGAAGATCGTCCAAAACCAACACTCCCACTTGAGCTTTACGCGATACATTCGATACAATGTCGTTGCTGAAGATTTTCTCATAATAAATAACTCGCGGGATTTTTCTCGATATAAAAACTGGTCGCCGTATCCTTGGGGCGATTTGAAGTCGATATGAGCTCTCACTCCACTGACCTGTACGGATTCTGATTTCGTTTGAAGTAAGATCCCGTTGGGACCACTTGTGGTCCAAAGATGACCTTTGGTCGAAGTATGACCAATTGGGGCTTGTCTGGCGCTTAAGGTTACTGCGTCGCTGACGCTTTCTGCACATGCCAACGGATTAATTATGGGACCACCTGACGTGTCCTTTATCCTTGTTGTACGATGAGAATAATGTTTCGTTTCGCTCCGACCGTTGATTTTAATTGTTTCACATTCGATCGGTACCATGAATTTCGTCGCAGATTTTTCAAGTTGTCGTTCGTGCGACGTGACAAATTTTGTCCGTTCGATTTTTCCGTTCGCGGTAGCGATGAAGCTTCGGCATTTTCCAACGTACGACTCCAAAGGTACTTTGCGCCTTCGTCGCACATTCACAAAGGTACGCCCTGTAATTTTTACAAACATAAAACAGTTAGTACTTTCTGTGACAGGTTCATTCTGTCCTTCGGAAAATTCCTAACTGAAATCTTTCTTTCTTAGGGTTTCACTTGGGGTTTTGTCTAAGTCCTTCTCTCTTCCGTTCAGACAGCCATAGGTTAGCACGTTTTCTGGGGGGGCAAGGCTTAGGCTTTCCTCCATGGCGTCTTGGTTTCTTCTTTCCTTTTCCCTAGCCACGGCTGCAGTTGCAGATCTTCTCTGGGACTTCTCAGACCTTCTAATCTGCGCCTGTCCAAGATGCTTCTCTTTCGTATGAATTTGGTGAGGTAAACTTTCCTTTTTGCCCTCAACCCTTGTTTCACTGCATCTGTTTGAATCCCCTCTAAGCCTTTCTCTAGCAACTCTCAATTTAGGTGGACTGTCTACCCCTTTCTTTCCTGCAGTTGCTATTGAGGTCTTATAAGTTGAGATCTTATCACTGAGTTTTCTTGAGTTTTTTACGTCTTCTAACTCTATAAACTCTTTGACTCTTTTAGATGTCTTTAAAAACTTATCTTTCTTTGCATCATATCTCCTAAGTTCCGTGACTTTGAGCCTTAACCTAATCTGAGAAATCAGGGGTCGGGAACTAACACCTTTGACTTCTCCCATAATGTCTTCCGCTGCGCTTTGCAGATTTTCTCCTTTCCAAATTGTGGCCGACCAAACATTGGCCGCATCAGGAGCCCTCATAAATGGTGGGTTTGGAAGGACCTTGGTCGCAAAAAGGTAAAATAAAAAATTCCTTTGAATCTTTCCCTGTAAATCCCCTCTCGTCAGTTTTCTGAATTTGGGTCATCAATGCATCCTTGAAAGATTTCGTCTCCCACGTTTTTAGCTTCGGTTCCTCTTCTATCAAGTGGACTAACATTTTACTTGATCAGATTTTTCTTCGACCGGTTGTGTCTTATGACAAGTGGAGAAATCTTGTGAGGCTTCTCCCACTTTCCTCAGAATCTCTACTCCTTTCTGGTGAGTTCCGGTTTCCTTTACCGCTGTCTGACTTTTTCACTGACTTTTGCACTCTTTTCCATTTTCTGTATCATGTGTTAAGGAGCTTGAAAGGACATTGAAGTAATTTTGACTTACACTTTCCTTTCTTGTTTTTCAACCTTTGTCTGTCTGGTTTTTCTTGATGTGAAATTCACTTTCTCCTCCACTGATTGCAGATTCCTTACCGGCGATCTCCATGACATGTGTTTCTTCTATTGGCGGATCTCCTTCATTTGAGGTGTCTTTAATGAGGGTGATACAAGACTTTGCCCTCGGCAAATCAGTCCTCTTTCCGGGTGGATTAATTAACGCTGAGATTAGGTTCCTCGTGATCTCTTTTTCTCTAAGTGCTTTTGTCTTAGTTGCAATTCTGTCAAAAATTAGATTACTCCTCATTTGAGCCATATTACTCACTTTCCATTCATTGATTGTTGGTGTGAGCAAATTCGAGGCATGAATCTTCTCCGTTTCGTGTGGAGTCACTAACATGCAGTTCACCTATTTTGCAGAGTCGTTCATCGTCTGTGATGACTTTGCTCCCTCCTTGTGAAGGTCGTTATAGATGGGGAACGTAGAGGATTCGAGGCCTTCGGAGATCGGACACTAAAGTGGAATCTACTCTTGTGACACTTGGCACTGACTCCCTTCTCGGATGGTATGTTTTTCTCTTTATCACATCCCTTTCTCCCTCTGTTCTTGTAAACTTTGGAGCTGATTACCTTGTTGTCTGATTTGATGAGTGATGCTCGCTGATTGCCTCCCACTTCTTGGTTTTCTTTGTGCTCCCTCCATGTGCCTCCTTCACCTTGCTTGTTCCCCTCCTCACTTTGTTTGTTTACAAACACATTAAGATTTTTCTTTCTATTTTGCAGATCGGTGGATTCACTCTCACTGCCTTGGTCAACATGACGAGAATCTGTGCTAATGGGAACGCTTGTAGCCTGTCGACTACCAATGATCTCTAAAACTCGTGGAATTTTTTTGTTCTCATCATCCTCCATTTGGTGAGTGGAAATGTACCCATTTTCTTCGATCTTTCTTGATTCTCTCTTTGAATCCGCTGTCTCGCTGCCTGACCTGATTTTGTCAGTGCTTCCACTTGTTGTCTCCGATTGAGGCTTGATGGCTTTCTCTGCTGTTAAGTCTGTCACTTTCTCATCTTTCCCTTGCTGCGTCATTGAGGTCATGCGTGTGCCACCTTTGTTACCTCCTTTCATCTCGGTATTGATTTGCTTCGCAGAATGGCGTTCTCATTCACTCTGCAAGACACTTCATTGGTCCCTTTTGACAATTGAGAATGTCGCACTGAGTCGACTTTGTGCATTCTTTATGGCTCCTCCGCAAATTTCTTCGCCTCCTTGTGTGGACTCTAGCCCTTTAGAAGCGTTGCGGATGAGTTTGGTGTCATTCATAAACACCTGATCTTTGACCTTTTTGAGGTAAGATCTTCTTCCTATCTCCTCTTAAGATGGGTGACCATCTTGATTCTCTCGCGTAATCCACTTGGAGCCGATGATGGCCCTTGACTTGTCTGAGCCGTACTCCATATTTGCATTCGTTGCTACAACAACATCTGCAACGTTAAGTGTGCAGCTTATCTGTTCGCTGCTTATATATTTTCTCTGCATGGTTAGAACTCTGTTTATGTCCTTCTTGCTTGACTCCTTTGTTGTCGGCTGAATTGCATCCCATTCGTTGATGCTTCCGACTTTGGAATGTGTAGGTGTAAGGATGGAGCACTCAGCCATTTGATTTGGCGGCTCCCTCAAAAGATTGCGGACGGAGATAGTGCCACATGCTCTTGGCCGATGTTGGATCTCCTCAGATTGCTTCTCCGAAATAGTGAGTTCTTCTTCCCATTCTATCTGCCCTCGTGGCAGACCTTCCCCTTCTCTGGCATCTTCTTTCGGAAAGAGGTACACATGTGAGACTGTGTCGCAGTCTGAAGTGTGGCCTGCAATGAAGTGATTAGAGAACTTTTTGTTTCCAACTTTCTCCTCCCATTGTCAAGAGTTCTGCATGTCTCCTCTCCGCTGTGGTCGTCTTTGATCTGAATACTGGAGTTGCAAAAAAAGTCTCTGTGATGTGGGTTCTGATAGTTTTGTGTTGTCTCTACCCTGTCACCTGATTGGTCACTAATTTGACCGCTTGATTCCTTGATGCCAGGCTCATAGTTGAAGGTCTTCTCGGGCATAACCACCTCGGTGGAGCCATCAGCAGCTGTGAGCTTCTCCACAACATCCTCCCACGTCCACTCTTTCCCCTCATGGTCCCCTAATAAGGTGAGAACCGATGTGAACTCAAGAGGTACGGAGAGGAGTTGCAATGTGATCTTTGTACCTGTTTGGAGGTGTTCGGAGTTGGAGACCGGCTAACTCAGCTTTGAATTGGATTTCGGTAAAATGGGAGATGTTCTCTTGGAGGGTCATCATATCATCGTAGATAGTGTGGGTTAGCGATGGGAGCAATCCAATCTGTACTGCCATGGATGATCTTTCAGTTGTCTTCTCCATTAACCTTTCCCCTTTGAGCCCTTGGAAGTCATTTTCCAAGGCTCCCCCTTCAGTCGCATCCAATTCTCGGATCTGACTTTCTGCTCTTGTTATTGTTGTTGCAAAAACCTCCGATTCTTCTCCTGTACTCTCAGCCTTCTTTGGGTGGGTGTTACTTTCGTCTCTCATAATTTCGAACTCCTTTCAGCCCCATATGGGTGGGCCCATAACCTGTTGCGCCGGGTCGTTCATTCGAGCTAACGGGAGGATCTTTCATAGCCACAAACGAAATGGACCGGCCCCAAATCAAACAGGCACAAGGGGCTTAAGGAGTCACAGAAATAATACAGATAAGAATGAGGTAGAGTAGGGAGAGATATTTAGCAAGTAGACGGAATAGACAAAATAGGATCTCAGGAATAGCCATTTATAGAGAGGGATGAGATGGAGTAAGAATAG
>JBBHKE010002252.1:38141-96388 GCA_037447655.1 Zygnema cylindricum | reverse complement strand
CTCTCTCTCTCTCTCTCTCTCTCTTTCTCTCTCTCTTTCTCTCCCTCTCTCTCTCTCTTTCCCTCTCTCTCTCTCCCTCTAAGGGCTCAAACTAGGGACCTCTGACTTTAGTTGTCAGCGCATTAACCACTGTGCCACCATCTCGATATAGAGCCTGGCGGGTCCATACCTATTTGTTTTAGGCGGCTTCGAGTGTGACGTGTGACATTCTACCCCGTATTTAACCGGCATTCACATGCCAATCCAACACCTCCCCTCACGAGAAAGCCAGTCACACCATCCGCAATCCCGCTGGCTCCAATACCATGTTCTCGCTAATGATTCTCCCCATAATACATAACTCGCGAGATTTTTTTCGATATAAAAATTGGTCGTCATACACTTGAGGCGATTTGGAGTCGATATATTTTGTCGCTCCGTTAAACTTAAATGGAACTCGCTCCATTTGAAATATGATCTCGTGGGGACCAACTGTGGTCTAAAGATGACCTTTCGTCAAAGTTTGACTAACAAGGGCGTCTTGTGCCCAAGGTCACTGCGTCGCTGGCGCTTCCTACAAATGCCAACAAATCAATTCTGGGACCACCTGACGTGTTTTTCATCCTCGCTGTACGAGGAGCATAATATTTAGTATCGTTTTGACCGTGGATTTCCAATGTTTGACATCCAATCGGTACCCTATGTTTCGTCGCACAATTTCGAAGTTGTCGTTCGAGCGACTTGATGGATTTCGTCCGTTCGATTGTTTCGTTCGCGTTGGTGATTATACTTTGACGTTTCCAAATGTACGACTCTAAAGATACTTCGCGCCTTCGTCGCACGTCCACAAAGGTACAGCTTGTGCTTTTTCCAACCATAAAATGGTTAGTACTTTGCAATTCAAGTTCAATCTGTCCTTTGGAATTTTCTTGTCTAAAACCTTTCTTTCTTAGGGTTTCACTTAGGGTTTCATCATCTAAGTCCTCATCATTTCTCCTCAGACTGCCATCGTTTATAACGTCTTCTAGGATACTAAGGCTTAGGCTTTCCTCCATGGCGTCTAGGTTTCTTCTTTTCTTTTACCCAACCAATGCTTCCGCTGCAGATCTTGCCTGAGACCTCTAGGACCGTCTAATCTGCGCGTGTCCAAGATGTTTTTCTTTCTCATGAATTCGGTGAGGTTATTTTTCCTTTCTACCCTCAACCCTTGTTTCACTGCACCTGTCACGATTCCCTCTTGACTCGTTTTTGGCGACTATCAATTTAAGAGGCCTCTTGAATCGTTTTTGGCGACTATCAATTTAAGAGGTCTATCTCCCCTTTTCTTTACTGCAGCTGCTATTGAGTCTATTGAGTCTTTATGGCTGAATTCTTTTAATTCATTTACATCTTTAAATTTTTCCAGCTCCTAAATCCTACTAGATGTCTTTCCAATCTTATCTTTCTTTGCATCATAACTCCTAAGTTCCTTGACTTTGTGTATTGACCTAATCTAAGAAATTAGGGATTGGGAACTAACAGCTTTGACTTCTCCCATCATGTCTTCTGCTGTGTTTTGCAGACTTTCTCCTTTTGAAATTGTGGCCGACCGAACCTTGGCCGCATCGGGAGCCCTCATAACTAGTGGATTTGGAAGAACCTTGGTCACAAAAAGGTAAGATGAAAATTGCTTCGAATCTTTTCCCATTAATCCCCTCTTTTTTGATTTCTCAATTTCAGTCAGTACTGCTTCTTTGAAAGATTTGATCTCCCACATCTTTAACTTCCTCTTCTATCAAGTGGACTAACCTTTAACTTACTTGATCAGATTTTTCTTCGACCGGTTGTGTGGGACGACAAGTGGAGAACTCCTGTCAGACTTCTCCCATTTTCTTCAAAATCTTTGCTCCTCTCTGGTGAGTTTTGGCCTCTGGTGAGTTATGGCCACATTGCTCCTCTCTGGTGAGTTCTCGCCTCATTGGCTGCTGTCTGATTTTTGCACTCCATTCCGATTTCTCTATAATGTGCAATGAGCTTGAAAAAACATTAAAGTAATTTCGACTTACGTTTTTTTTTCGTGTTTCTCATCCTTCGCTTACTTCTATCTGAAAAAACTTGCTTGCTCCTCCACTGATTGCAGATTCCTTACCAGCAGCCTCGATGACAAGAGCCCCTTCTATTGGTGGATTTACTTCCTTTGAGGTGTTTCCATCGAGGAGGATGTGAGTTGTTGCCTTGTCAAATCCGTCTTCTCCCCAGCTGGATCAATTAACGAAAAGTGTACGTTCTTGATGACTTTCTTTCTTGTATATGCTTCCATCGCATTTGCAACTCAGTTGTAGATTAGCTTGCTCCTATTTTGAGCATTCTTCCTCACTTTCCAATAATCACTTGATGGTGTGAGTAAATCTGATGTATGAGTCTTTTCCTTCTCTCATGGAGTTACTGACATGCATTTCACCTGTTTTGCAAAGCGCTTAATCATCTTTGATGAATTTTTTTCAGCCTTATGATGATCATCACAGATGTGTAAAGTGGAGGTGGAGGATACCAAGCTTTCTTTGGATTAGATGTTGGAGCGAACTTGAAAAGTGGAAAACTCGGTTATGACTCCATTCTCGGATTGTAAGTTGTCATCTTTGTTACCTTTGCTCCCACTTTTCTCATAAATTTTGAAGTAGATGACCTTGTTGTCTGATTTGATGAGTGATAATTGCTTATTGTCTCCCACTTTTTGGTTGTCTTTCGGCTCCCTCCATTTGCCTCCTACTCTTTGCTTGCTCCCCTCCTCTATTTGTTCACTTGCCGCATTGAAATTGTTTCTTCTATTTTGCAGATCATTGTTCTTACGTTCACTGCCTTGGTCAACATGACGTAAATCTGTGCGCATGGGACCACATGTAACCACTTGGCTACCAATGATCTTCGAAACTCGTTGAATCTCCTTGTTTTCGACATCCTCTATTTGGTGAGTGGAATTACAACCCTTTTTGTCTATCCTCCTCCATTCTTTTTCTTTTGAATTAACTATCTTTCTGTTTGAAAGTGATTTGTCTATGTTTGCATCTGTCATTTTCGACTAAGGTTTGGTGGTTTTCTTTGCTGCAAAGTTTGATGTTTTAAATTTTTTGACTTTCCCTTGTTGCACTGTTGCAACCATGCGTGTGTCACCTTTGCGGCCCCGTTTCGTTTCGATATTGACATGTTTTACAAGCTAGTATTTTGTTGTTTCTCTGTACAAGACACTACTCTAGTCCTCTTTGTAGATGGTGGATGGCTGAATTGGTCGACCTTGCGCATTCTATATATCATCTCCGCAGTTTCTTCATCACCTTTTGTGGATTCACGCTGTTTTGAGGCGATGTGGTTAAGCGTGGCGTCGTTCTGAGACGCCTTATCTCTTACCTTTTTGAGGTAAAATCTCCTTCCTATATCATCTTGAGTTGAGTGACCTATAATTTTAGGATCTCGGTCTTTTTTTCTGCTCCACTTTGAGCTGATAGCCCTTTATTTGTTTGTGCCGTATCCCATCTTTGCATTCTTTGCTGCATCAGCATGTGCAAAGTTAAATGTGTAGCTTTTGTCTCTTCTCCGCTTTTATTCTTTCTTTACGGCGTTAGAACTCCAATTTTGTCCTTTCTGAGAGTCTCCTTTATTTTGGGCAGGATGGCTTCCTATCCACTGATGCTTCTGACTTTGGGATGTGTGGGTTCAAAGAGAGAGCCCTCAGCCATCTGATTTGGCCGCTCTTTTAGGAGATTGCGGACGCAGATACTGCCACATGCTCTCGATCGATGGTGGATCTCCTCATATTGCTTCCCCAAAATGGTGAGTTCTTCAACCCCTTATTTCTGCCATGGTGGCACACTTTCCTTTTCTCTAGCATTTGATTTTGGAAAGAGGTACACGTTGTGAGACCGTGTCGCAGTCTGGAGTTTGGCCTGCAATGAAGTGGTTAGAGAACTTTTTGTTTCAAGCTTTCTCCCCTCCATTGTCAAGAGTTCTAACTGTCTTCTCTTCGTTGTGGTCGTCTTTGATCTGAATGCAGGAGTTGCAAACAAAGTCTTAGTGATGTGGGTTCTGACAGTTTTGTTTTGTCTCTACCCTATCACCTGATTGGTCACTAATTTGACCGCTTGATTCCTTGATGCCAGGCTCACAGTTGGAGGCCTTCTCGCACATCACTACCTTGGTGAAGCCATCTGTAGCGGTCAGCTTCTTGACAACCTCCTCCCACTTCCACTCCTTCCCCTCGCAGCCCTCCAATAAGGTGAGAACTGATGTGAACTCAAGAGGTACGGATAGGAGTATCAATAAAATCTTTGTACTTGTTGGGTGGTGGAGACCGGTTGACTCAGCTTTGACTAGGATTTCATTAAAATGGTTAGCGATCGGAGCAGTCCGATCCGTACTGCCATGGGGCTCCTAAATCCTACAAGATGTCTTTCCAATCTTATCTTTCTTTGCATTATAACTCCTAAGTTCCTTGATTTTGTGCTTTGACCTAATGTGAGAAATTAGGGATTGGGAACTAACACCTTTGACTTCTCCCATCATGTCTTCCGCTGTGCTTTGCAGATTTTCTCCTTTTGAAATTGTGGCCGACCAAACCTTGGCCGCATCTGGAGCCCTCATAACTAGTGGATTTGGAAGAACCTTGGTCACAAAAAGGTAAGATGAAAAATGCTTCGAATCTTTTCCCATTAATCCCCTCTTTTCTAATTTCTCAATTTCAGTTAGTAATGCTTCTTTGAAACATTTGGTCTCCCACAATTTTAACTTCGGTTCCTCTTCTATCATGTGGACTAACCTTTCACTTACTTTATCAGATATTTCTTCGAAAAGTTCTGTGGGACGACAAGTGGAGAAAACTTGTGAGGCTTCTCCCACTTTCCTCGGAATCTCTGCTCCTCTCTGGTGAGTTCCGGCTTCCTTTATTGCTGTCTGATTTTTGCACTGACTTTTGTACTCTTTTCCGTTTTCTATATCATGTGGCAATGAGCTTGAAAAATCATTAAAGTAATTCCTACTTACATTTCCGTTTCTTGTTTTTTAACCTTTGTTTGTCTGATTTTTCTTGATGTGAAACTCATTTGTATCTCCACTGATTGCAAATTCTTTACCTGCGACCTCAATGACAGGGCTCCTTTTATAGGCGGATTTTCTTCCCTTGAGGTGTCTTTCTTCGAGAGGACGCATATCTTTGTCCTTGCCAAATCTTCTCTCTCTCCGGTTGAATCAATTAACGGTAGGATTAGGTTCCTCACGACCTCCTTCCCTGTATGCGCCTTTATCTCAGCTGCAACTCTGTTAGAAATGAGTTTGCTCCTAATCTAAGCCTCTTTACTCACTTTCTAGTAATCACTTGTTTGTGTGAGTAAAACTGATGCATGAATCCTCTCCTTTTCTGGTGGAGTTACTGACATGCGTTTCACCTGTTTTGTAGAGTGCTTCATCGTCTGTGATGACTTTGCTCCCGCCTTGTGATGGTCGTTATAGATGGGGAAGGTAGAGGATTCGAGGCCTCCTATCTATTCGAAACTGAAGTGGAATCTACTCTTGTGACACTCGGCTCTGACTCCCTTCTCGGATGGTTGGTTTTGTCTTTGTCACCTCTCTTTCTCCCACTGCTTTTGTAAACTTTGGAGTTGATTACCTTGTTGTCTGATTTGATGAGTGATGCTCGCTGATTGCCTCCCACTTCTTGGTTGTCCTTGTGCTCCCTCCATGTGCCTCGTACACCTTGCTCGTTCCCCTCCTTACTTTGTTCGTTTACCAACACATTAAGATTTTTCTTTCTATTTTGCAGATCGGTGTCTTTACTCTTACTGCCTTGGTCGACATGACGCAAATCTGTGCTCATGGGACCGCATGTAGCCACTCGGCTACCAATGATCTCCGAAACTCGATGGATCTTCTTGTTCTCAACATCCTTTATCTGGTGAGTGGAACTATGACCCTTTTCATCGATCCTCCTTGATTCCTCTTTCTTACAGTCAACTATTTTCCTGCGTGACATTATTTTGTCACTGCTTGCATTTGTCGTCTCCGGGTGAGGATTGGCGGTTTTCTCTGTTGCAAAGTCTGATGCTTTCTGACTTTCGATGAATTTATTTTGCCGCGTTGTTGCAATCATGCGTGTGCCACCTTTGCTTCCTACTTTAGTTTCGACATTGACATGCTTGACGTGTTGGCATTTTGTTGTTTCTCTGTACAGGACACTGCTCTTATCCTCTTTGCAAATGGTGGATGACGCACTTGGTCGACTTTGTGCATTCTGTGTAACATCTCCGCATGTTTCTTCATCACATTCTGTGAATTCACGTTGGTCTGAGGCGATGTGGTTAAGCGTGGCGTCTATCTGACACACCAAATCTTCGGCTTTTTTGAGGTAAGATCTCCTTCTTGTCTCCTCTTGAGATCGGTGATCCTTAATCTTAAGATCTCGATTCTCTCGCCTGCTCCACTTAGAGCAGATGATGGCCCTTGACTTGTCTGAGCCGTATTCGATCGTTGCATTTGTTGCTGCAACAACATCTGCATAGTTAAGTCTGCACCTTCTCTGTTCGCTGCTTATATTCTTTCTGTGTAGGGTTAGAACTCTGTTCATGTCCTTCTTGCTTGACTCCTTTGTCGTCGGCTGAATGGCGTCCCATCCACTGATGCTTTTGACATTGGGATGCCTAGTTTCAAGGACAGAGCCATCGGCCATTTGATTTGGCGGCTCCCTCGGTGTAACAGGGTTACAGAATTTGAGTACTTAGTGGCTAGGGCTAGGCTGCTACGGTTGTGGTTCCAGAGTAGCGCAGCTGCGATCCCAAACCAGCGCAGCGCAGCAGCATAGCAACTAAGCAGCGTAGCAACTTAGTAGCGCAGTAACATAGAAGCGCAGCATAGCAACGCCACAGAATGTAGATAGACCGGTATAGTTCTAGAAGAATGTTTGGACAGATCTCGGTTGACCGTGAATGTCCACGTGTACAGTTGTACAGTATAAGGTTGACTAGCAGTTACCTAGTATAAAATAGTCATGTAGGTCCAGTGAGTAGGACACTCTTCTTCGCGTAGACCTTCGCAGCGAGCACAATCCTTGTACTCTCTTTCAAGTAATACAGCGCAACCTTGTCTGTTAGTGCTGTGTGCTCCTAGTGTTGCTACGGGAAGATCCTTGGTGTTTTCCGCTGTGCATTGTGGCGTGCTATGGTGTGTTATCGCCCCTTTTACACTGGTATCAAAACAACTTTTCGTGACTCGACAGCATAGACGAACACGGCGTATCCACTACAAAAATGTTAGCGCAAGTTCTCAGGGAGTAGGAAAGCGTTAGATTACAAAACGCACAGCTGAGTAACACCGTCGCAGCCTTGGAGTCTCGTCTTGGGGAGCGTCCTCATGGAGGAATAGAGAGAGACTTCAGGATACCGAAATTAAGACTTCCGACAAGTTTGACCCTGCAAGACACAAGAAACTTGACACATGGCTATTCTCCGTTGCGAACTATCTAGAGAATTTTCCTAGCCTATCGGATGGTGAGATGATTCACTCTGCGGGTGGTCTTCTTAAAGGGGCAGTGGGGGCATGGTGGAAGACAATGATAGAAAGTGATGAGATACCGACCGTTTGGGCTCTCTTCATCCAACTCCTCCGCGAAGCTTGGCAGCCCGTCAATACGGTGAAGGCGGCAAGAGATAAGATCGCAATATTGAAGCAACGAACCTCAGTGTTGGAGTTTACGCAGCGGTTCTTGGAGTGCAAAGTTCAAATACCTACGATGATGGAGGATGAAGCCGTGGATCGCTACGTGAAGGGGCTTAAATCATCTATTCGTAGGGATGTGGAACAATGGCTTGCTCGGGAAACTATGACTCCTAGTCTCTCGGCAATCATCCAGTTCGCGGAGCGGACCGATTCGGTCGACTTCAACCTCCGCAGACCTTATCATTACGGGTCGAGCAGCGGCGAAGGAAGCCGACGAGACGATGGTCCAACCCCTATGGAGCTCGGAGCAATTGACGAGGATACGAAAGTGGTCAACGTCCTGCGGAGAAAGAAGAAATCTACCAAGACCAAGGCGAATGACTTATCCCCCGAGGAGATTCAGCGGAGGAGACAAAATGGCCTATGTTTCTAGTGCGGTTCCCAAGATCATATGGCTCGAGAATGTCCAAAACGAAAAGGTCCCAAAAAGGGAACACTTAACATTATGAGGTTAGCCGGAGAAGGAGGAGACCCTTTGATATTGAACGCAACAAACTTCATGGTGGACTCTACAGCATCGGGGAACTTCATCAACGAGGCGATGGTGAAAAAGTTGAAACTTCCTCTCGTAGTGCTAAAAGATCATCAGTCACTACAATTGGCCGACGGAAGTTCCTTATCGATTACCCATCGTACTCCGAGGATACGCGTTGGAATTGGGAAATTCCGATGGTATGACACGCTTCATGTATTACCTCTTGGGGACCATGAAGTAATCGTGGGAAAACCGTGGCTGCAAAAATGGAATCTGACGATCGATTGGCGAAGTGGTCACATGAGAGTGAAGAAAGGTGAAGAAGAGTTTGAGGTAAAAGCGGGAGCAGGTGGTAAGGGAGCGGAAGAGGGACGCCTACTTTCGGCCTTACAGCTTAAGAGGGCACTCAAAAAGGGGAAACGATTGGTATGGCGGTCGTCCAGCCAATAGAGGAGGCGAAGGAGGAGATCCCGGAGGAATGGAAGAAAAAGGACCACGACTTCGACTCAAAATAAAGTGACGACACTGGAAAGACTTCGGAAGAGGCCTCGGAAGTCGTGACATAACTTCTCGAGGAGTACGTAGATTTATTTCCCCCGAAGCTTCCCGAAGGACTACCTCCGAAGCACGAAGTAGACCATAAGATAGAGCTTGTTCTCGGAGCGGTACCCTCGGCTAATCGGATGTACAAGATGAGTTACACCGAGTTAGACGAACTCAAAAAGCAACTCGCAGAGTTGGTCGAAGCCGGAGCAATCGAACCGAGCAAGTCACCATATGGAGCCCCTGTTCTCTTCGTAAACAAGAAAGATGGAGGTTTCCGTATGTGTATAGACTACCGAGCGCTAAACAAATTAACGGTGAAGAATGCGTACCCTTTACCGAGGATAGACGAATTATTGGATCGACTTCGAGGTGCTAATTATTTTTCGAAGATAGACTTACGGAGCGGCTACCACCAGATTAGAATTGCCGAGGAAGATGTGGAAAAGACGGCGTTTAGAACTCGGTATGGTCATTTCCAGTTTTGGGTAATGCCGTTCGGGTTGACTAACGCACCGGCAACTTTTATGCATTTAATGAATTCCATCTTTCAGCAATATCTGGACGTGTTTGTAATCGTCTTTCTAGACGACATTTTGGTGTATAGCCGAACGCTGGATGATCATATAAAGCATCTACGGATGGTCCTACAAGTCCTTCGGGAAAATATGTTGTACGCAAAGAGAAGCAAATATGACTTCTTCAAGGAGAAAATTGATTTTCTGGGCCATGTGGTGAGTCAGGACAGAATCGCAGTGGATCCGAACAAAACAAGGGTAGTAAAAGAGTGGCCGCAGCTAGCGAATATTACGGAATTACGGAGCTTTCTAGGATTATGCTCCTACTATCGACGTTTTGTCGAGGGTTTCGCAAAAATCGCTACACCACTTACGGTGTTACTCAATAATGACGTGCCCTATGATTGGAAATCGGCGCAAGGGGCAGCCTTTAACACGCTAAAGGAGCGGTTGGTTACCATCTCTGTGTTAGCTGTTCCCGACCCGGACTTACCCTTGGACGATAATCACCGACGCCAGCAATACGGCTATTGGAGGGATCCTTATACAAGATCAAGGAAAGGCCTTCAACCCATTGCCTAAGACAGTCGAAAACTAAATGCAGTGGAGCTTAATTAGGCCACCCATGAGAAGGAGACAATCGCTATCATCAATGCGCTGGAGGTTTGGAAGTGTTACGTTCAGGGGAAGCGGATCATGGTTATCACGGATCACCACGCCCTACAGTACCTATAAACACAGCCGAAGTTGTCCAAGAAACATGTGCGATGGATTACGTTTCTTTAGGTTTGAACTGATTATCGAATATAAACCGGGCAAGACAAACCCGGCGGATGCGTTGTCAAGAAGACCCGGAGTCGCTGCGCCCGTAGCGAAGCAACGATCGCAAGCATCGCAACATGTAAACGTAAGCTCGGTGAAGGAGAACACCGCAGCGGCGACCGCAGCGCAAGACCCGAAACTCAGCGCAGTCATTAGTACGATGCAAGTGGACGAACAGTGGTTAAGTATGATAAAGGCCGCCTATGACGACGACGACACACTGAAGGTACTCAGTAAACGGAAGGTACTAATCCGAACCATCAATGGTATGTGGCGGTACAGACCGAGTAAAGCAACACGACTTTATGTTTCGACAAATATGGAGTTACGTCACGCGATTCTTAAACAGAGCCACGACGAGCCGCTCAGCGGACACTTTGGGCGGGATAAAACAATCGCGTGTGTTGCAAAGACGTATTACTGGCCGAACATGACTGGCGACATTGCGGAATATGTCCGGACGTGTGACTCTTGTAATAGGAATAAATCGGATTTAGGGCATGAAGGCCTGTTACAACCCCTTCCCATACCATCTGTTCCTTGGGAGGGGATTTCGATGGATTTCATCGTAGCCCTTTCGCTGACTAAAGAGGGCTACGACTCAATCTTCGTTGTCGTGGAATATTTGACGAAAATGGTGTTGAAATCACTAGATTTAGGTGAGATGTTTTTTAGGTCATAATTAAAACAAAGAATAAAAATAAAAGCAGAGATAGCCTGCCTCCACCTTCTCCCTCTGGCCCCCACACTTGTTGTAGTCACAGAAGGAGAGAGAGGGCGGTGGAGCCATGGCAGCCTTAGCTCCATAGGCAAGGCTTAAGAGTGACCTAATTCACTCTCAACCAAAAAGGTTAAGTCCTCTCAACCAAAAAGGTTGAGTCCTGTAGGACTCGAACCTCCAACCGGTAGGGCGAGGCATAGCCGTCAATCCTTACCAGTCTGTCGTAGTAGTCCGTTAGGATACATGGGGTTCGATAGCTATTTATACAATAGATAGACGACTAAATCTAATTAACGGAATTACAAATAGGATACATAGAAACTAGTTGGGGCATTTAGTGCTCACAAAACAAATGTACAGAACATTTGTTTTGAAAGGCTGGGAATCAAAGCCGATTTGGATCCAACGGCTCACATCATTGCCGAGATCCTGGAATGGCCGCTTTGGCGGTTTTCGGATGTAACATGACTTGGCGACACGTGGCAATATGTCATTCGCAAACTGGAATCCCGGGGAGCGTGAGGACAAGTCCGTAGGAGACAGACGTCCACTCCATGGCCTTGTCGTACACAGGCCGTATAGAAAGTACATCGACCATAGTACCTTTTTTGTACTATAGAGTCTTTTGATTGGTTTTGTACATCAATAGATAGGGGTTGTGAGAGGGTTTGGGACTTAGTGAATTGAGGAGGTAGCCACCTCTCTCCCAACAAGCTTGTATAAATATTGGCACCTTTTGCCACTCGATAATTAATCGCCTGGTTAGGCGTTTTCAGTGATTCTTTTTTGCTGTGGACTCAGGGGAGTCCAGACTGCACAGTGGTGCAGTCAGATTATCTATTTATCTGCTAGGGTAGCAATTTCTCTTGTTGAAAGTGGGTTAGTCAAACACTACCTAGAGGCTTCCTCAATTTTGTCCAAATGGAGGACAAAAAATTGCAAATGGCCCATTTCCTACCCACGTCCATGAAACTCTGAGACCTCCATTGGCCCTCAGAGTATGCAGATCCAAAAGAAGCTAATCTAGATAGTGCCGACTCCAATTTAATATAAACCCAAATGACTGACCCCTTGACAGTCACAATCCCAATATAGATTCACCTCTGTGAAATAACACTTTCTGTGTGCTCAGTTCCACCACAGAATGCAAAGTTAGAATATGAGATTTGGACACATTCACCCGCTTTGACTTTCCCTTATAAATGCAGCCACCCTGACACAGAAAAACTCTGACCGACTACACCCATGTGTAGAGTGGACTCCCCTGAGTCCGCAGCAAAAAGAATAACTGAAAATGGTCAAGTAAATTGTTAGTTATGGCTGGCCAAAGTTTGCCATTTATACAGAGTGCTCTCTGGGAGAGGTTGTTGCCTACCCAAAATTTTTAAAGTCCTATGCCCTCTCTAAAACTCTATCTACTAAAGTACGGCACCAATCAAATTATTGTGTCGTACAGAAAAGTACAGGTGGCGGTGTACTTTATGTACGGCCATTGTACGACATGGCCAAAATGTCGACACGTGTCAAATCAGGATTAGTTCCTGTAATCTCCGGAAGTCCCGTAGTCCAATGTTATCATGCCACGTGTCATTTGACGTGGCAAAGACCGTAAAACGCCAAAAATGCCTTTTCCGTGATCGCGGCGCCTATCGTGGCCGTCCGATCAAAACCGGCTATAATCCTAGCCGCTGAAATTCGACGCACGGTATTCGTTTCGCTATCGAAACAAATGCGCGGTATTTGTTTCGCTATCGAAACAAATGCGCGGTATCTGTTCTGTCCACATACCGTATTTCGTACTAAATCAAACTGTATCTATGTACAAAGTATATATAAGCCGTTAAACGGATTTATCTACATATAAAGATTTATATATTTATCAAACCCTATATATCGTAATATCAGTCCTAGACTTAACGGCTAGAGCTAACGGCTAATGCGGATTGACGGACGCCAGTACCAGGATCAATTCTTGGGTCCGTCAACTAACTTTTGGTAAGTCTACCTAATTCACCCCTTGTCTTCTCTAGAGAGCCTAGGCAGCCATGGCTCTAGCTCCCTATCCAGCCTTCAGTGACTACAACAAGTGTGGGGGCTTCGATAGGGGAGTTAGAGGCAGACCGCCTCAGCTCTTTTTCTATCCTAATACAGACCTAGAAAATACTCAAATATCAACACTCCCCTTATTTTCTAGTCTATTTTCTTTCAACTTCCACAAACAAGTAAACAAACACCCCTTCCCCCTTTTTTTTTTTTTTCTTTTCTTTTTCCTTTTTCCTTTTCCTTTCATAAAACTTAAGTATTTAACACAGTGCATTAAATGAACTGAAATGATAATTGCATCACACATTTTATTTAACATCCCTTTTTCCATAAATTCGAGCAAAGATTTTATCCACTTCATCACTCTTTCATCCACACACAAACCGATTTCCCTCTTGCGATCCCAACAGCCAGCCCCATTTCCAATCTGCAACATACACCCAGATGCTAACCCTTTTACATGCTTATCTTCACAAGTGACGTCACACCAAGTAGTGATGTCAAATCCATCCACCCTGAAATATTCCCAAAAAACACTAGTCCCCACTAAGTTCCTCATAAGATCTACATCTTTCGTACTCATATTTTTATCCATGATAATTACCCCATTTTGTGAACTTCCCTCACTCTCTCCCATGGAATTCTTTCCACTATTACTTTCTAATTTAATTCCCAATAAATATTTCTTTTCTCCTCTATCCTTTGAAACCTCTTCGAGTTTCACTTCTCCCCTTTCCTCGGAATCCGTTGAAGTCTCCCTTTCCGACTAGTTTTTTGGTTCCCTATTATCTATAAAATTATCCTGATTAATTTTACCTTTCCCGTTTTCACTTATGGATCCTAGAACTGACTTTCTCATTTCTAAGTCATACACTCTATACTCCTCGACATCCTCAAGTACCTCCTCTCTCTTTACTTCCCTTATACCTCCAAAAACACACTGTTGCCTTCGTGCAATTACTGTGTGCTTTTCTTTCTTCCCCATACTACTAATCCGGAGAAGCTCTAAAATATCTTCATCCTCTTTCTCCTCTTCCCCTTCTTCCTCCTCATCCACATTCCAACTTCTAAGTTTTTCCAAACAAGGGCATTCCTCCATATAATGACCCGGTTCCCTACAAAAGAAGCAAGCCCCCTTTTTCAAAGCTCCCCTTTCTTTTCCTCTCCCTCTCTTTCCACCAAAGTTCCGATAAGGTTTACCTTTGTCTTTCTTTCTCTCATCACGCTTCCGCTCGTCACCACCTTTCCTCTCATCACCCTTCCGCTTGTCACCGCCGTTCCTCTCATCACGCTTCCGCCAATCACCACCAGCTGAAAATGCATTGACCCTGTCCTTTCCCCTATGAAGCTCCAAAGTGCTTTCCTTCACAAGAATTATCTCCATGGTAAAGCTCCAAGTCCATGAAGAGCCATTTATTGCCTGCATACGACAAATGATGTTTTCGTACTCATCTGGGAGTTTCATAAGTAGTGTATTAATCTTACTCTCCTCAGATTCTACATATCTCGCACTAGTAAGCTCAACGTATAACGCAGCAATATCATTGCAAAACTCTATCATGCTACCGCCTTTATAAACGTAGGCATCTATTTCATGTTTTACTAATTGCTGCCTCTGAATAGTCTCACTCTTATAAATCTGAATTATTGCTTCCTATATCTTTGAAGCTTTGGTTAGACTTAAAAGAGTGATAGCTATCGACTTAGACACATATCTAAGTATGAGATGTTTTGTTATAGTGTTTTTGTATTCCCATATTTTTGTGTCATTTTCTTCAGTTTTAATCCCTACATGTGGTACCATAGCTGATAGCCTATCTCCCCTCACCATATGTGTCCCTTTTTCCTTCTCCCCTATTTCCCTATCCACAGAAAGATTTTTCCCTTCACCTTCCGTTGCATCTGAGCTCCGGTTGATATTCTGGGAAGCCTCAGATGAATCTCCATAGTAAGCTCCTCCAAAGCCAAGTGGCGGACATCTCACTTGTCCCGAAACAATTCCCCATAAGTGTTTCTCAAAAAGCAATCCCGCCATTGTAAACTCCCAATAGGTGAAGTCTGTTCCATCGAACATAGGCACCCTAGATGGTGGGCCCATAACCTGAAACTCTGAGACCTCCATTGGCCCTCAGAGTATGCAGATCCAAAAGAAGCTAATCTAGATAGTGCCGACTCCAAGTTAATATAAACCCAAATGACTGACCCCTTGACAGTCACAATCCCAATATAGATTCACCCCTATGAAATAACACTTTCTGTGTGGTCAGTTCCACCACAAAATGCAAAGTTAGAATATGAGATTTGGACACATTCACCCACTTTGACTTTCCCTTATAAATGCAGCCACCGTGGCAAACAAAAACTCTGACCGACTACGCCCGTGTGTAGCGTGGACTCCCCTGAGTGCGCAGCAAAAAGAATCACTAAGAATGGTCAATTAAATTGATTGATATGGCTGGCCAAAGTTTGCCATTTATACATAGTGCTCTCTGGGAGAGGCAGCTGCCTACCCAAAATTTTCTAAGTCCTATTCCCTCTCTAAAACTCTATCTACTAAAGTACGGCAACAATCAAATTACTGTATCGTACAGAAAAGTACAGGTGCCGGTGTATTTTCTGTACGGCCATTGTACGACATGGCCAAAATGTCGACACGTGTCAAATCAGGATTAGTTCCTGTAATCTCCGGAATTCCCGTAATCAAATGTTATTATGCCACGTGTTATCTGAGGTGGCAAAGACCGTAAAACGCCAAAAGTACATTTTCGTGATCGTGGCGCCTATCGCGGCCGTCCGATCAAAACCGGCTATAATCCTAGCCGCTGAAATTCGACGCACGGTATTCGTTTCGCTATCGAAACAAATGCGCGGTATTTGTTTCGCTATCGAAACAAATGCGCGGTATCCGTTCTGTCCACATACCGTACTTCGTACTAAATCAAACTGTATCTATGTACAAAGTATCTATAAGCCGTTAAACGGATTTATCTACATATAAAGATTTATATATTTATCAAACCCTATATATCGTAATATCAGTCCTAGACTTAACGGCTAGAGCTAACGGCTAATGCGGATTGACGGACGGCAGGTACCAGGATCAATTCCTGGGTCCGTCAACTAACTTTTGGTAAGTCTACCTAATTCACCCCCTGTCTTCTCTAGAGAGCCTAGGCAGCCATGGCTCTAGCTCCCTATCCAGCCTTCAGTGACTACAACAAGTGTGGGGGCTTGGATAGGGGAGTTAGAGGCAGACCGCCTCAGCTCTTTTTCTATCCTAATACAGACCTAGAAAATACTCAAATATCGACAGTCCACCACAACCACAGCACGAGATATCGCAGACTTATTCTTTCGAGAAATATTCCGCCATCACGGACTTCCGAAGAGGATCGTCAACGAACGCGATCGCAAATTCGTGAGCCACTTTTGGCGGAATTTATTTGCGCTGTGTGACACGCAGTTGGCCATGTCCACAGCTTACCACCCTGAAACCGATGGTCAGACTGAAAGGGTAAATTGAACTCAGGAGGAAGCGTTGCGGGCTTATGTCTCGGTGCACTAAACGAATTGGGTGGACCATTTAACAGCAATTGAGGTGGCGTATAACACTGCGATATACCCGTCTACGAATGCTACGCCATTCTCCCTAAATGGACGACAACCTAGTGCAACTTTGAGACCTCTATAGGTACTCAGAGTAGGCAGCATGCTAGAAGCCTCTAGGATAACCTCATTTTTTTTTTAAGCTTTGTCTGAATATTGCTGACACCCTGACAGAATATAGACTGACCAAACTGCACCCCTTGGAAAGGCTTACTCCCGTGAGTTTTCCACAAAAAGAATCCTTGAATTTGCTCCCCTGAGCAGTTAATTATCAATGGTGGAAGATGACCCTTTTATACAAAAGCTCTCTAAGAGAGAGGCGGCTACCTCTAATTTTCTAAGTCCTAAACCCCTCTCTAAACCCCCTCCTATTGATGTACGGAGCCAATCAATTGAGTGTATAGTATAGAAAGGTACTTGGTCCGAATTACTTTATGTACGGCCATTGTACGATATGGCCAGAAAGAAGACGCCTGCCATATCTGGGTTCGCCATAGTGTGTCTCGGAGATGGCGTTATCCAATGTCATGCTGCCACGTGTCACCTGTTGTGGTTATAACCGCAAACCGCCAAATCAACCATTCCCCGATGCCGACTTCTTTCTCCGTCGTTAGATTGATGTCGGCCTTAATTTATAGCCGTTTAAAATACAAGTACTACATTTCCAGTGTAATTCTATTTTAACTATGTTTGTGTGATTGTGGTCAGTTTGTCAATAAATCGAACTTCTCTATTTCGTCATCTTTAAGTAGTTATCGTACCCTATATACTTCAGCATTGGTCTTAGACTACAGGGCAAGACTAACGCCTACTTTGACGGATGGTAGGCACCAGGATCAAATCCTAGGTCCGTCAATCCTTTTGGTAAGTTTGCCAAGGATCTGCCTTCTGACTCTAGAAGGAGCATAGGCAGCCAAGGCTGTAGCTTCCTCTCGAGCCTTCGGTGACTACGAAAAGTATGGGAGCTAGAGAGAGAAGTTAGAAGCAGGCTGCCTCTGCTTTTTCCTGCTCTTATTTAAATCATTTAAATAACCTAGGAAATACCTTTAATTTCAACACTCTCCTTATTTCCTAGTCACTTTTAATTTTAAGTCCACATCTCTCTCTGCAAAAAAATAATTTAGGAGAAGGTACACGCTTAGTCATCATGTCTGCCACCATCTCGCTGTCTTGTCTGTATTCTATACATATTATTTTGTTCTCCACCTTTTCCCTAACAATGATAAGTCAGATGTCCATGTGTTTTGCTTTAAAATGATGTTTGGGATTTGCAGCATTTGCAATTGCTGCTTCATTATCTCAAAATATTTTCTGAATTCCACTCTTAAGATGCCCTAATTCACCAAGCAAGGATTTGACCCACATCAATTCCCTCACAGCAAAGCAAGAGACCATATACTCTCCCTCCATGGTAGACTGAGCAATGACCTTTTACTGCTTACTGCTCCAGCAACAAGCACCATTCCCCACATACAACACATATCCAGATGTACATCTTTTCATCGGAGCATCCCCACAACTGGCATCACTCGAAGTGGTGATGTCAGTGTTTTCCCCACCCAAATGCAGCCATAGATCCCTAGTACCAATGAGATATTTGAGGACCCTTTTTGCTGCTTCCCATTCCCTTTTGGTAGGAGCATTCATACTCCTACTTAGCACTCCTACAACTGCTGCCAAATCCGGTCTGGTACAATTCATAAAATATTTCAGACTGCCCACTACCTGTCTGTATGGAATAGTCTGCATAAACTTCTTTTCTTCAAGAGATAATTTATCATCTAGAATTAATATGTCTCCTTCCTCACTCCCCTCACTTCCCTTATTTAGATCCATGGGAGTCGTGCAACTATTGGCTTTGTTCATCTGAAACTTTTCCAGCATGTTTCCAATTGCCTCTTTCTGAGTTAGTCTAATTATCCTCTTTTTCCTATCTCTCTCTACTTGTATTCCCAGAATATATCTAGCCTCCCCCATATCTTTCATTTCGAATCTTCCCTTTAGATCTGTTTTTAATTTGTTAATTTTCTTTAATGACTTACTTAGAACAAGAAGATCATCAACGTAAATTGCAATGAAGATGACACCTTCCTCATCTTCAAAAACATAAATTGAATGGTCTAAACTGATGCGAAAGTATCCCAGACTGGTAAGGAACTCATCAAGTTTCTTGTTCCACTGTCTGGGCGCCTGTTTCAAACCATAGAGAGATTTGATAAGCCTTCATACCTTACTTTCCTCTCATTGTTCCACGAATCCTTCCGGTTGTGGCATGAAGATCTCCTCCTCTAGTTCTCCATATAGGAACGCTGTCTTTATGTCCATCTAGTGGACTTCCATGTCTTCTACAGCTGCCACACTGAGAAGTATTCGGACCGAGGGAAATCTGACGAGCGGAGCGAAGGTTTCTTCGTAGTCTATTCCTTCATTCTGAGTAAAACCTTTCGCCACTAATTGAGCCTTATACCGCTCAACTGTATTGTCCGGATTCAGTTTTAGTTTGAAAACCCACTTACATCCAATTGGTTTTCTATCGGGTGGACAGTCCACCAGCTCCCATGTATCAGCCGCCATGATGAAAGTCATCTCTTCATTGATGGCCGTCTTCCACCGGTTTCTTTCCGTACAGTTCATTGCCTCTTCATATGTTTGAGGTTCATCCGGGTGAGATAGTTTAGTTACCTTGTTATTAACTTGTTTCTCTTGAAGCCCTTTGCTGCTTCTTCTCCCTCCCTCAAAATCTACGGCTGGAATAGATGGTTCTCGTGGATTCTTTCGATTCACCACGGCTTCTCCCGTGTCCCTCGGATCCATATCAGTTTCCACCACGTCTTCCGCTTGTGTCATTGGCGTTTCCAAGTTCAATTTTTTCTCTGTATGTTTTGAATCTGCAAGGATATCATCTGAGCCTGGAAGAGTATCGTCTTCTTGAAAACCCGGATAGTTAGGAAGATGAAAGTCATCAGAATTTTCTGACTCAACTCTGATTCTGACTTGTTTTGAGGATTTAAAGGGATCTACCGACTTCCCTTCATCCATAGCTACCAGATGTTTAACTAAGATTATATCTTCTCTCTTTAGATCATATACTCTATACCCTTTTACATCCTCATCATATCCTAGCAAGTATCCTGGTTTCCCTTTAGGATCTAGTTTACAGTTTGATTTATCTGTATCTAAACTGAAGACTTTACTACCAAAAACCTTTAAATGAGATAGATCTGGTTTTCGGCCGGTCCATTTCTCATATGGAGTTTGGCCTTTCACCGCTGAAGTTAGAACTCTGTTTCTCAAATAATTTGCACAATTCATAACTTCTGCCCAAAATCGTTTTCCTATCCTTTTATGTGACAACATACTCCGTGCACTATCATTTAGTGTCCTATTCAATCTCTCGGCAACACCATTCTGTTCCGGGTTTTCTGGAACTGTCTTTTGATGTTGAACACCATCCTCCCTTAAGAACTCTTCAAACTGATTAGAGGTATTTTCTCCTCCATTGTCACTTCTTACTCTCTTTATTTAGGTCTCGTGAAGTTTCTCGACCCATGCCTTATATTGTTTGAAATACTCTAGAGTTTCTGATTTATTTTTCAGAAAGTATACTCGGGAGTACTGGGACCAATCATCAGTAATGGTTAGCATAAATCTTTTGCCTCCAGGTGATGGCGTTCTCGCCGGTCCCCAAATGTCCGTGTGTACCAAATCAAGAACTTTTTCTCCTATATAAGTTGCTTCCTTTGGGAATGGTAATCTGTGTGCTTTACCTTGAGCACACCCACTGCAATCACTCACATTATCATTTTCCCCAAAGCGTATTCCTTCAACTACTCCCAACTTTTTCATTTCTCTTAACTTTTCTAGATTCACGTGCCCAAGTCTCTTATGCCACAACATAATATCATTGACACCACCATAGTAAAGTTTGAGTTTTTCATTACTTAAAGCAAGCGTGAACATTCCTTGGCTACCTTTCTCAGTAGTGAAATACACATCTTCCTCAAAGCTAGCTGTAAAGACTCCTTTTCTGGTGCTAGTTTCAAATCCTTTATCATCTAATACAGACGTAGAGATAAGATTCTTGTTTAACTCCGGAATAAACAATACATCGGAGAACGTAACTATTGAGGTTTTTCCCTCCACTAAGACTTTCAGATCTACCGATCCTACATAAGTAATGGTCACTACCCTCCCATCCCCATATTCAATCTCTACTGTAGGGATCTTTCTCAGCTTAGTAAACAGATGCTTATCTTTGCACATGTGCATAGATGCACCTGCATCCACAATCCAGCCTCCTTCACCTTTCAGTCCACCGAAAGCACATTTCTGCTTTCGTGGAATTTCGACTTCTGTTTTTGCCTCCAACTCCTCATCCAAAAGAAGTTTGTCGTCCTCCTCATCGGATTCCTCCTCTAGTACCTGTGTGACAAGTACCTTTTTCTTCCCTCGTGTTTGACCCCCGGTTTGCCCCTCCTTTATCCAAAGCTCGGTCAGTTTGGTGCATTCTGCCATGTAATGCCCGGGTTTGTTACAAAAGTGACAAAGCCCCTTTAGTCCCCTCGTTCCGGATTCATCGGATTGATTTTTCAGGTCTTCCCCTCCATGACTTCTAAGGGGTTTTCGTGAATCTTTGTTTCTCCAACTTGCTCCAACGCCAAGGCTTGTCCGTTCTTAACTCCCCTTCGGATTTCGATTGTATTCTCTCGGACGAGAATCATAACAACTACTGAATTCCATACCCACCTGGAGTCCGGTAGATCCTGTACCCGGTTTACAATGTTCTCATACTCATTGGGTAGTTTTATGAGTAAACAATGTACCTTTGCCTTATCGGTTTCTACTTTTCCGTCACACTCTAACTCCATGGAAAGTATAGCCAGCTCATTGCAAAAATCGAGCATCTTCTCTCCTTTGTGAAAGTATCCATTGATCCTTTGGTCTGCTAGCTTCTGTTCCTGAATAGTACCGCTACGGTACATCTCTATAAGCGCATCCCACAGATCGGATGCCCTTTCCACCTGTAAATGAAGACCAGCGAGTCCTTGTGTGAGATGACGGAGGATAAAATGCTTGGCTGCCATGTTGTTGTAGACCCAAGTATCGATATCATTCTCCTCATTCCTCGGAAAAGGAGACATGAAAGCAGATCCGGTTGCTATAGGTGTGGATTTCTCTTTTTCTTTCCCTTTTTCCATCACGATGCTTTCTCCGTCT
Source organism: Zygnema cylindricum (assembly GCA_037447655.1). Lineage (NCBI taxonomy): Eukaryota > Viridiplantae > Streptophyta > Zygnematophyceae > Zygnematales > Zygnemataceae > Zygnema > Zygnema cylindricum. The sequence continues at coordinate 74,727 of JBBHKE010002252.1, read as the reverse complement.
TCTGATTCCTATGATGACGGTGGATCTTGTTATTGTCCATAGCCATTTCTAGCCATGGATTCACCCTCGGAAGCACCACAGACTACCCAAAAACAGCCTACTTTGAATCAACACAGAATTCTACAAAAATAACAAAACAATCTGAAACTACATCAACACAGCCTACTTTGAATCATCACAGAATTCTACAAAAATAACAAAACAATCTGAAACTACATCAACACAGCCTACTTTGAATCAACACAGAATTCTACAAAAATAACAAAACAATCTGAAACTACATCAACAGATAGTATCTAAGATTTGGAATAACCTCACAAAGTTTCAGACATATACGCTAAAAAAACTTACACGCTAATAACGATTGGCGGTGTACTTCACACGAAACGATTAAAAATTATCGTCGGTCGGGATTTTGGGAAATGAAATTAGGTACGGTAGGACCGAAGGTACGGTCCAATTTGTAGTCGCGGGAATTTTGGGTAGTGTAAGTCGTACGGTCGACGTAAAATAATCGAATCCACCGTCGGCGGAAATCGCGAAGATATCTATGGTACGGTAAGTTTATTTGTACCAACGTAAATTCGGAAATGTGTCGTCGGGGGAAAATCCGGAAAATATAATTAAGTACGGTACAAGTTGTCGTTGGCGCATATTACGGCCAAAAAAAAATACGTACGATCGACGCGTACGGCGAAGTAAAAATTGTACGTTGACGCGAACGCGAAATGTGGGTATGTACGGTCCTGCGAAACCCAAATAACACCCAAATATAAATTAGTGTGGCGGCCGCCTGTCTTAACACCTAAATATAAACAACTAAAACAGCCGACGAGATGCGGCATGACACCAATATTGCAAACTCCCTCTCTTACACCAATTTTTTGAACATGTTTCCTCTCTCCTTCTCTAAGGTCATTGGATTCCACATCCACATTATTTTTCAATTCCAGTATCACTTCCCCATCTCTTCCTCCAACTCCTTTTACTTCACTTAATTCTCCCTCTTGTAAGCATTTTTCACTCACCAATCTGTCACCAGAAAAAGTTTCAAAATCCGCGTCCTTTTTTATCTCCTTTTCCTCCATACCATCTTCGGTGACAATACGTTTTCCCCCTTTGTCCCCGTTCTCCATATTTCCAAAAATGACAGTCGGAAAATAAACAAATTTCTCGAAAGAAGGTGTAACCTTTTTGTCTTCACAATATTTCCTCGGATTAGTAAATGCATTATGTTGCCTTTGTGTAGCGGGCCGAACTCGTTTGTTGTCCCACCCTTCTCTGAAATTTCTTGTGAGACATGCACTTTTAAATGATGGACATACTCTGAAGGTATGCCCTCAATCATTACAATAAAAACAATGATCTAATTTACAATTTTTTCTATTTTTCTAAAACTGTGATCTAACATCCTGATAATTCCCCCTATCTTTTATGGCCTCTTAAATAGCCTCTTCTTCTAAAACAATTCTGATTGCAAGAGTTAATTTCCAATCCCTTTTATCAATCCTAGCCAATCTATCAAATGCACTTTTATATTCAATTGGTAGGCCTCTCATTAACAAAAGAGCTTGTTGAACATCTGTAAAGTTTCCTCCTGCCAAAGCATTTTCTACAAACAAAACTTGTAGACCAATACAGTAATTCAGCATACTACCACCTGCATACTCATATCCAATTATTTTGATAGCACTATTAATCCAATGATTTAAAGAAGTCTTTTGATGCATACGTTCTAAGTACTTCCATAGTACAGCTGAACTTTTCAGATCAATATAAGTCATTACCAGATCCTTAGTCAAAGACAACTTAATAATTCTCAAACACTCAAGGTTTTTCTCCTCCCATCCAGCGGATGATTCGGCACATGTTCCATCCACCACATCCATCAGCTTCCTCAACTTGAAGTAGCTCTCCATAATACTCCTCCAGCGGTAATAGCCAGATCCATCAAATATAGGTAAGTAAGATTCATCCAGTATGGGTAGCCATGGGCGTGGGCCCATAACCTGTTGTCCATAGCCATTTCTAGCCATGGATTCACCCTCGGAAGCACCACAGACTACCCAAAAACAGCCTACTTTGAATCAACACAGAATTCTACAAAAATATCAAAACAAGCTGAAACTACAAACACAGGTAGTTTCTAGGCTAAAAAATAACCTCACAAAGTTTCAGACAAAAATAATGAACAGAGTGATCACACCATCTAGTCAAAGTTGCAGAAAAACAGTGTGCCAGAACTTTGATAAAACAGACTAACTTCAGAATGAATTAAAACACAGACCAGGCACACAATAGGCCTGCAAATCTGTGACAATATTAACAGTATATAGAGGAACACACATACAGAATTTCAGACAATTCTGCCAACAGATCTGAGAGTAATCCTCAGATAAAATTACCAAAAATAACCATAAACAGTTTTTGGTCCAAAAGGTTCCTAAGTCCTAAAATGACAAAGTCCTACAAATATATACAAGAGCTTACTGCTGAATGTACGGAGGCATACCAGCCGTACGCTGTCTACCAGCTACCTCTAATAATGTTGGTATACCCGAATACTTCAAGGTATGTCAAAGTGAGTAAACCTACACTAATACTTAATACACAAAAAGACAAAACAATGTTCGACCAAATATTTATACGTACACACAATCTCACAAAATCGTATGTTGAGTCACGCTACGTCACTCAACGAGATTCCTTGAATTTATTCAAAGAATCCGGGTCGTCCAAAAATAAGCATTGTGTGATTGACGCGATTCCGCGTGGCAACAAAATCCAAACGAAATCCACGTGAGTCGTCAAATATCTCGTGACGTCGCGAAACGCATTCACGTCCACTTGCCAAATAAGACGCTCCGTACTTGCGGCGTCCTTTTTCCATAAATGCGCATGTCGCATTATGTTTCGTACGAGCGACATCATTTTTCAACATTTCAAATATTTCGGATCGGATCGCTTCGCGATCCGCCGTCCATTTCTCACCGCATTACACACCACTCAAATAGTTCCTCACGTCCCTTTAATTTCGATCGTATAACTTACCCCCCAATCCGCAAATCCATTCGAACCTCCATTCGTACCACCACATTACTTCCGATAATAATTTACGCATGAACGTCGCGTGCGCACAAAATGTCGCGTACGCACGAAACTAACTTTTTAAAACAACAAGGAGTCCATGCTACACAGGGGTGTAGTCGGTTAGAGTTTTTGTCTGCCAGGGTGGCAGCATTTCTAAGGGAAAGTCAAAGTGGGTGAATGTGTCCAAATCTCATATTCTAACTTTGCATTCTGTGGTGGAACTGAGCACACAGAAAGTGTTATTTCATTGGGGTGAATTTATATTGGGGTTCTGACTGTCAAGGGGTCAGTCACTTGGGTTTATATCAACTTGGAGTCGGCACTATCTAGATTAGCTTCTTTTGGATTTGCATACTCTGAGGGCCAATGGAGGTCTCAGAGTTTTAGGCCGCGGCAAAGGACCGAATCGCAGTGTCGCAACCATCGCAATTATATTAGGAACGCGGCGAAGAAACGCAACGACGGGGTTACCTCACTTCGGCGATATAGCGGCGCAGCCACCGCAGCGCAACATGGATACGGTACCATCAGAGGAACGCAGCGCCACCGCTGCGCTGACAGGAAAGCGCAACGGCCCAATCGTGTTTCACCACATTGGTGACAAAGAACTCTTGGTTTCGCCACAGCAGCGCAATTTTATAAATGTTGGATGCTGCGATACCCTCGCACACAACGACGCTTCACAGAGTCCAAACGTGAAACCCTCAACCCTGTGTAATAAAGCCGCCATCCGCCCTCGCGCCCAGCCTAGTCTAGGCAGCTTAGAGAGTGCTTCACTCTGCACAACCAGCTTACCCTCCCTTCTCGCATTACCAGAATTATCCGACGCCACAACGTCCATGGCATCATCGTCTTCTCCACCGCCAAAAAGACGGACACTGGTACAAGTAGGGCGAGGAGATGAACCCCGCCCGGATAGATTGTCAGAGGCGGCAAAGGCCATGGTAGAGGAAGACAGGAGGAGGGAGGGAGAGGCAGTCCCTGAATCAGAGGAGACAACAAGTTATGGGGCAGGCCCAGCGGAGACCAGCGGAGGAGAGGGGTCAGAAAATTCACAAGACCCTGAGTACAACCTAATCCAGGAAGGGGATCAGGAGGATGAGGAAGACCATGTTATTTCGGATGCGGAGGAGCCGAAACGGGAACCGACCCCCCTGCAAATTGATGAGCGCGCCTCCGAACTGGAGGTAATGAGGGACCCTAATAAGGAGAGCACCGCGGACGAGCAGTCCTCGAAAAGCTCGGAGAAGAAGGCGGAAGCACAATACCCTAGTGATGACGAGGTATTCCTCCTCGGAAGGGAAAGAGGGGACACGAACAGGGAAAGCGAGTAGGAGGAAGAAATCCCCGATTATCTCTTTCTATCTCCTATGGACACTCGGCATCCGGACCCTACTTTCAGCTTCGCCAAGCGCTTGTACTAGGACCCTTCGGAGTGGCATGCAACGTGGCGCACAGGAAAACTTGGGGACCCTATCTATATCCCCGCCGACGTGCCGTCATACCCAGCCTGGAATTTCATGAGGACGAAGGACTTGGGGAACAACCATAAGGGTTATGTACAACTAAACCGTCGTGCCCTGCCATTTGTGGAGGTAGTCGAAGAGAACTATCGGTACAAGGTGCACGTTCCCGGGCTACTCCGCCGTTACCACCCGTGGGATGTACGTTTTCATGACATCATCTCCCGGGCGGAGGTTACACCCGAGGTACGGGCAATCAAGTTGGCCCGAAAGAACGCTCTGCAGCGGACTCGAGCCGCCAGGAAACACATGTCCTTCAAATTAAGGAAAGTACCACGGAGGGAACCGGCAGAGGGGGTGGGGGAGGGAGAACATCAAGCCGAGGAACCCGAATCGCCACAATCCTCTACACTAGAAGGATCTGTACCGGCGATCGCCCCGACGTAACCCGAGGCAACAGCGGAGGCACCAGAGGAAGTGGAGGACCGGGTTCGGGAGCGAATCACTCGGAGGCGCCTGGCAGCGGGGGACCATCATATTGCGCTGCTGGAGACACGTTGCGAGCAGCTTTAGAATCAACTTGACACCGTACAACACGAATTCGAGGAGTATCGTGAGGAGACATAAGGCATACTCCGGAAATTACAGTACCCAAAGTGAGCAAAATTCAGCGGGACACTGAATCCTTAGTGGGAGGCACTGTAACAAGGTTACAAGGTTGAGTACTTAGTGGCTAGAAAGTAGGCTGCTATAGTTGCGGTTGCAGAGCAGCGCAGCTGCGATTCCAGATTAGCGCAACATAGCAGCATAACAACTTAGTAGAATAACGTAGCGCAGCATAGCAACGCAGCGTAGCAGTATAGCAACGCCGCGGAAAGTAGATTTTACCGTATAGTTCTAGAAGAATATTGTGGATAGATCTCGGTTGACCGCGAAGGTCCACGTGTACATTTGTACACTATTGGGTTGATTAGCAGTTAGTTTAAATAGTGAGACAGACGTAGTACGAGACAGACTCTTTGGGTAGACCTTCGAAGCGAGCGCCGAATCTTGTAATCCTCTCTTGAGTAATCAAGCGCAATCTTGTCTGTTATTGCTGTGTGCGCCTGCTGTTGCTACGGGAGATCTTGGAGCTTTCCGCTGTGCATGGTGGTGTATTGTGTGACCTATAATTCTTGTCCCTTTTACAATATACTTTTAAAACCCAATACGTCTATCGTTTCGTTAACGCCTTATTGGTTAAGGCTTACCTCTACAAATATATGTAAAGACCTTGGTTCAAATCAGGTCTAGAGCATATTTTGGTTATATGTTAGTTTGTTAGAATTCTCTACTTCTACATGAAACTCTGAGACCTCCATTGGCCATTTGAGTATGCAGATCCATAGAAGCTAATCTAGATAGTGCCAACTCCAAACTTGATATAAACCCAAATGACTAACCCCTTGACAGTCAAAACCCCAATATAGATTCACCCCTGTGAAATAACACTTTCTGTGTGCTCAGTTCCACCATAGAATGGAAAATTAGAATATGAGATTTGGACACATTCACCCACTTTCACTTTCCCTTAGAAATGCAGCCACCATGGCAGACAAAACCTCTATCCGACTACACTCCTGTGTAGCCTGGACTCCCCTGAGTCTGCAGCAAAAAGAATCACTGAAAATGGTCAATTAAATTGATAGTTATGGCTGGCCAAAGTTTGCCATTTATACAAGGTGCTCTTTGGGAGAGGCAGCTACTTACCCAAAATTTTCTAAGTCCTATTCCCTCTCTAAAACTCTATATACTGAAGTACGGCACCAATCAAATTAGTGTGTCGTACAGAAAAGTTTAGGCGCTGGTGTACTTTTTGTACGGCCATTGTACAACATGGCCAAAATGTCGACACTTGTCATAGCCGGATTTGTTACCGCAATCTCCGGAGTCGCCGCAATCCAACATTGTCACGCCACCTATCATATGACGTGGCGATGACTCAAAACGCCAAAAGTACATAATCCGTGATAGCGGTGTTTATCGTGGCCGTCCGATCAAACCGGATACAATTGTAGCCGTTGAAAATATACATGCGATATTTGTTTCGTGTTCGAAACAATTGCGCGGTATCCATTTCATACAATACATTAAATCGTACTCTGTAATATACAAAACTGTATCTATGCATTACGTATCTATTTCCGTTAGACGAACTAGACTACGTGTACAAATATAAATATCTTTCAAACCTATTGTACTCTAGCACTGTATTTAGACTTGTTGGTTAAAGCGAACGGCTAGATTGACAGATGGCATGTATCAGGATCAAATCGTGGGTCCGTCACTCCTTTTAGATAACTCTATCAAGAATTGCCTTCTTGTCCACTTTGGACAGCCTAGGCAGCCATTGATCTAACTCCTCTTCATGTCTTTAGTGACTGCGACAAGTGTGGGGACTTGAGTGAAGAGTTAGAGGTAGGTTGTCAGTGTCCCCTTTTTGCCTTTTTATTTTACAATCTCTAGACCTAGAAAATACTTAAATTTCAACACTACACTTATAAATACCTATTGTACCCTACACATGCCATCGTTGAATCAAGCTATAGGCTAGAACTAATGGCTATTATAGGATGGTAGGTACCAGGATCAAATCCTGATTCCGGCATATCCATTTTGCTACAAACTACGATTAGCCTATCCTCTTTAGACAGCCATGGCTCTAGCTCTCTCTCTAGTCTTCAGTGACTGCAATAAGTATGGGGACCGGAGAGATTTGAGCGAGAAGCAGGCTGCCTTTGCTGACTTACTCTATTTATTTTTCCAATACAAACCTAGAAAATACATAAATTTCAACATTCCTCTTATTTTCTAGTCTACTTTCTTTTCAACTCCCACTAAAAATATATATAAAATATTTTTTTCTTTTTTTCTTCTTTTCTTTTTCTTCTTTCTTTTCTCCTCATAAAACTTTAAGTGAATACTCTCGTATTTTAAAAGGTCCATTAGATGAGCTGAAATAAACATTCCATCTTGCTGATCGCACATTTAATTAAGCATACCATTTTCCATAAATCCAAGCAAAGAGTTTGTCCCACTCATCTCTTTTCCATCCACACAGAATCTGATTTCCCTCTTGCAATTCAAAAAACGAGCCCCATCTCCAATCTTCAACACACACCCAGATGCTAACCCTTTTATAGGCACACCTTCATAAATGGCATCACTCCCATTAGTGATGTCAAAACCATTACCCCCCAAATTTATCGTTATATCAAGAGCCCCACTAAGTTCCTCATAAAATCTACATCTTCTGAACTCATATTTTTATCCATGATACTCACCCAGATTTTTGAACTTTCCTCACTCTTTCCCATGGAATTCTTTCCACTATCACTTTCTATAATGATTCCCAAAGAGCATTTCTCCTCCCCTAAACTTTTCATTAAATATTTCTTTTCTCCCCTATCCTTTAAACCCCCTCTAGTTTTACTTCTCCCCTTTTCTCCAAATCCGTTGAAGTTTCCCTTTCCAACCAGTTTTCTGTTTCCCAAATATTTATAGAATTATCCTCATTATTTTTATTTTTCCCTTTTTCATTTATGTATCCTAGATCTGACTTTCTCATTTCTAAGTCATACTTTCTACACTCCTTGACTTCCTCATCATTTCTAACTCCCTCAAGTACCTCTCTTCCCTTAACTTCCCTTATACCTCCAAAAGCACATCGTTGCTTTCGTGTAATTTCTGTGTACTTCTCTCTCTTCTCCATTCTACCGATGTGAATAAGCTCCAAAATTTCTTCATCCTCTTTCTCCTCTTCCCCTTCTTCCTCCTCTTTCACATTCCAACTTCTAAGTTCTTCCAAACAAGGACACTCCTCCATATAGTGACCCGGTTCTCTACAAAAAAAAACAAACACCCTTTTTCAAAGCTCCCTTTTCTTTTCCTCTCCCTCTCTTTCCACCAAAGTTGCGATAAGGTTTACCTTTGTCTTTCTTCCTCTCAGCACGCTTCCGCTCGTCACCGCCAATCCTCTCATCACGCTTCCGCCAATCACCACCAGCTATAAATGCATTCACTCTGTCACTTCCCCTACGAAGCTCCTAAGTGCTTTCCCTCACAAGAATAATCCCAATGGTAATTCTCCAAGTCCATGAGGAGCCATCCATTGCCTCCATACGACAAATGATGTTTTCGTACTCATATGGGAGTTTCATGAGTAGTGTATTAATCTTCCTCTCCTCAGATTCTATATATCCCGCACTAGCAAGCTCAACATATAGCGCAGCAATATCATTGCAAAATTCTATCATGCTACTGCCTTTATAAACATAGGCATCTATTTCTTGTTTTACTAATTGCTGCCTCTGAATAGTCTCACTCTTATAAATCTGACTTAGTGCTTCCCATATCTCTGAACACTTAGTTAAATTTATAAGAGTGATATCTATAGCCTTAGATACGTTTCTAAGTATGAGATTTTTTGCTATGGTGTTTTTATACTCCCTGATTTTAATGTCACTTTTTTCAGTTTTAATTGTAACCCCTACAAGTGGAACCATAGTCGAGAGCTTAACTCCCCTCACCATCGGTGTTCCTTTTCCCTTCTCCCATTTATCCCCTTCCATGGCAATGATTTTTCCTTCACGTTCCTTTGCATATGAACTCCGGTTGGTTTTCTGTGCAGCCCCAGATGAATTTCCATATTGAGTTCCTCCAAAGCCTGGTGGGGGAAACCTTTCTTGTCCCGAAACAATTCCCCATAAGTGCTTCTCGAAAAGCAATCCCTCCATCGTAAACTCCCAATAAGTGAAGTCTGTTCCATTAAACATAGGCACTCTAGATGGTGGGCCCATAACCTGAAATTCTATGGGCTCCATTGCCCACAGAATCGCAGATCCAAAAGAAGTTAATCTAGATAGTGCCGACCCCAAGGTGATATAAACCCTAAATAAATTATCCCTTGAAAATTAGAACCCTAATACACCTTCACCCTAGTGAAGAGAAGACCTTCTGTGTGCTTAGTTCCACCACATAATGCAAAGCTTGAATATGTGTTTTGGACAATTTTCCCCACTTTGACTTTCCCACTAAATAAGTGCCACCCTGGTACATAAAGACTTTGACCGACTACACCCCTGTGTAGCTTAGACTCCCCTGAGTCCGCAGCAAAAAGAATCACTGAATTTGCCCACCCGAGCATTAAGTTATTGCTGGTCAAAGATGACCTTTATAGTTAGAAGCTCTCTTAGAGAGAGGTACCTAAATATCACTAAGTCTTGGTCTGCCTACTCACGACTACCTACTACTAAACCATAGTCCAATAGGAACACTATAAAGTACAAGAAGGTACAATGGGCGATTTACTTATTGTACGTCCATTGTACGACAAGGTCTACAAGGTGACACCTGTCAAATCGGGAGCCATGGTTCCTCTTCCCATCTTCTCTAATATCAAATAACGTGGCGCCACGTGGCACCGCGTGACGCTATCTCCGAATGCTGCCAAAAGCTCACTTCCTGTGGCGGCTACAATGTCGGCCGTCAGATCAAAACATATTTTACACGGTTGAGATTTGCGTATATGCATGAATTGTTCCTCTTCGTTAGTCTGGTGTTAACTAGCCTCTGCGTCAAGGTTTATATACTTTTGAAACCTAATACGTCTATTGTTTTGTTAACGCCTTATTGGTTAAGGCTTACCTCTACAAATATATCTATAGACCTTGGTTCAAATCGTCTAGAGCATTTTTTGGTTATTTGTTAGTTTGTTAGAATTATCTACTTCTACACTTATAAATACCTATTGTACCCTACACATGCCATCGTTGAATCAAGCTATAGACTAGAACTAATGGCTATTATAGGATGGTAGGTACCAGGATCAAATCCTGATTCTGGCATATCTATTTTGCCACAAACTCCGATTAGCCTATCCTCTTTAGACACCCATGGCTTTAGCTCTCTCTCTAGTCTTCAATGACTGAAACAAGTATGGGGACCGGAGAGATTTGAGCAAGAAGCAGGCTGCCTTTGCTGACTTACTCTATTTATTTTTCCAATACAGACCTAGAAAATACATAAATTTCAACACTGCTGAAGTAAGAACTCTATTATTGAGATAATTTGCACAGTTCATTGCTTTGGCCCAAAACTTCTTTCCTTTCTTCTTATCTGACAACATACTCCTAACACTATCACTCAGTGTTCTATTTAATCTTTCAGCAACATCATTTTGCTCAAGATTTTCAGGAACTGTCTTTTGGTGTTTCACTCAATCTTCTCTCAAAAAATCCTCAAATTGGTTAGGGTATACTCTCCACCATTGTCACTCCTTACTCTCTTGATTGAGGTTTCATGGAGTTTTTCACTCCATGCTTTATATTGTTTAAAACATTCTTGAGCCTTTGACTTATTTTTCAAAAAATACACCTTGGAATACCGAGACCAATCATCGGTGATAGTCATCATAAATCTCTTCCCCCCGGGTGATGGCACTCTGGCTGGCCCCAAATATCTGTGTGTACTAAATCTACGATCTTTTCTCCGTTATAGGTGACAGTCTTTGGGAATGGTAACCTGTGTGCTTTACCTTGAGCATGTAGAAACTAATGGTTTTATTAGTATTTTCTAGGTCTGAAAAGATATATAGAAGTCGAGGCAATCTATCTCTAACTTCTCTCTCCAACTCTCAAACTTGTCGCAGTCACTGAGAAATTGGAGAGGAAGCTAGAGCCATGCTTACCTCGGCTATCCTGAGGTTTACGGGAATTTTATATAAGGGTTTGTTTGTTTAATTAAAAGGTATGTGGCGCCGGCAGGATTTGATCCTTGTACCTCCCGGCCGGCAGATAGAAATAGCCGTTAGCCTTAGCCGTTAAGTCTAATAGTAATGATACATGGTATATAGTTTGATAGTTATTTAAATATGTATACGTGCGACAAACCATTTAACTGAAATGAATTACGGGATACATAGATCCAGTAATATATAATGTACGACTTACGGTACGGACAAAAATCAGTACCGCGCATTTGTTTCGTAAATGAAACAAATACCGCGCATGTATTTATTACGGCTACGATTAAAGCCGAATTTAATCGGACGGCCGGGATTAGCGCCGAGATCGCGGAGGAAGATTTCGGCGGTTTGTGGCCATCGCCACATCGGATGACGCGTGGCGAAATTCCGTTGGATTGTGGAATCTCCGGAGATTATGGCACCGAATCCGGATTTGACATGTGTCGACATTTTGGCCATGTCGTACAATATCGTACATAAAGTACACCGGTAGCTGTACTTTTGCGTACGGAACTCAATTCTGATTGGTTCCGTACATCAGTAGATAGAGTCTGTGAGAGAGACAAGACTTAGAAAAATTAGAAGATAGGACCCCCTCTCCCAAATAGCTTCTGTACAAAAGGTCAACTTTGACCCTCCGTAACTTACTCCTCAGGGGAGCAAATTCAGAGATTCTTTTTGCTATCGACTCACGGGAGTCTTGTCTTCACAGGGGTGAAGTTGGTCAGAGTTTTTGTCTGCCAGGGTGGCATTTATTTTTGCTTAAACACAAAGGGGCCAGGATTATCCTAGAGGCTTCTTGGAAGCTGTCCACTCTGAGGACTTATGGAGGTCTCAGAGTTTCACACAGGAGCAAAAGTTTCCTCAAAATCTATCCTTTGTTTTTGGGTGAACCCCTTTGCTACCAACCGAGCCTTATATCTCTCAATGGTATTATCTGGGTTCATCTTTAGTTTAAATACCCATTTGCACCTGATAGGTTTTCTGTCTGGAGGGCAGTCCACTAGCTCCCAAGTATTCACTTCCATGATGGAAGCCATCTCATCATTTATAGCTCTGACCCATCGGTCTTTCTCAAGACTGTCCATTGCCTCCGTGTATAACTGAGGCTCATCTGGGTGAGATAACTTTGTTACCTGGTGAGCAGCCTGTTTATCTTGTAGTCTTTTGCTGCTCCTCCATCCTCCCTCGAAGTCCGAAGCTTGAATGGAGGGAAGTCTTGGATTCCTCTGCACTCTCTTATCAGCTCCCCTATCCATAAAAACCGGTTCTGGCTCCTCTTCCTTTCTCTCCTCAGAGTGTGTAAAAATATGAGGAGATCCCGGTATATTCCCCCCATCTTGGATCTCCCCTGAATCTGCGATCACGTTTTCACTTGTGTCCTTTGTGGGAAGATCTAAGTCATCCTCACCCTTGGACTCAAAAATGATTCTGATTTTTTTGGTGTATTTAAAAGGATCAAATGACTTCCTTTCATCCATGACAACTAAATGCTTTACCAGAACAATATCTTGTTTAGCTGAGTCATAGACTCTATATCTTTTGACATCCTCATCGTATCCCACAAAATATCCCGGTTTTCCTTTAGTATCTAGTTTCCAGTTTTTCTTATCTGTGTCAAGATTGGAAACTTGACTACCGAATACTTTCAAGTGAGAAATATCCGGTTTCCTTCCAACCCATCTCTTTTAAGGTGTCATTACTTTGACGGCTGTAGTGAGGACTCTATTGTTAATGTAGTTAGCAGAGTTCATGGCTTTTGCCCGAAATCTTCTTCCTATATTCTTATCTGCCAACATACTACACACACTATCTCCCAAAGTGCAGTTCAACCTCTCAGCTACCCCATTTTGTTCTGGATTATTCGGTACAATTTTCTAATGCTGAACTCCCTCATCTCTCAAGTATTCTTCAAACTGGTTAGAGGTGTACTCTCCCCTATTATCACTTGTTATTCTCTTAATGGGGGTTCCGTGCAACTTTTCACTCCAGACTTGGTATTCTTTGAAGTACTTTGGTGTTTCAGACTTTGTTTTCAGTAAGTAGACTCTAGAATATCTGGACCAATCATCAGTAATTGTCAGCATATACCTCTTCCCCCCAACCGAAGGTACTATTGCTGGTCCCCAGATATCTGTGTGGACCAGATCTAGTACTTTCTCACCTCTATATGTGGCAGTATTGGGAAAGGGAAGTTTATGAGCCTTACCTTGGGCAAAGCCACTACAATCATCCATCATTTTATTTTCCCCAAACTGAATGCCTTCTACCACACCCACCTTCTTCATTTCCCTTAGCCTATCTAAACGCACATGCCCCAACCGCTTATGCTAGATCATCAAGCTCGGGACACCACCATAGTAGGCACTGTTCTTTTCATTACGCAGGTTAAGCTTAAACATTTCTTAGCTACCTTTATCTGCTGTGAAGTAGACTTCATCTCCGTGCTTAGCTGTAAAGACTCCCTTTCTAGTGAAGGTATCAAAATCCTTTTCATCTAATATAGAAGTAGACACAAGATTTTTACTCAGCTGGGGAATGTAGAGCACATTTGAGAAGGTGAGTATAGAAGTCTTACCCTCCACTAAAACTTTCAGATCTACCGAACCCACTAGATATGTGGTAACTACTCTCCCATCCCCATACTTTATTTTTACCGTAAGGATCTTTCTTAACTTAGTGAAGAGGTGCGTGTCACGACACATATGCATGGATGCACCTGAATAGCTAATACATCTTTCCTGTGGAGCTTCTTGAATGGCTCCAAGAGCACACTTTTGTTTCTGAGGGATCTCTCTCTCCCCTAGTTTCTCGTCGAGAAGAAGCTCCACATCCTCCTCCTCAGAGGACTTGTCCTCCGCAGTCTCTCCTTACCACAAGTGCCTTCTTCTTCCCTCCGGAAGAACCCCCTCCACGGTTTTCTTGGAGCCTCAGCTTTGACAGCTTGTTGTTATCAGCTATGAAGTGTCCCGACTTTTTGCAGAATTGACAAAGACCCTTTGGGGCCTAGGTTCTCCAGATTGATCTCTTTCTCCTTTGAAATTGTTATACGGCTTCTTTGAATCCTTCCTCCACCGGTCCGTTCCGACAGCTAGAGTTTGAACGCCCTTACCTCCTTTACGGATCTCAATAGTGTTCTCCTGCACGAGTATCATTCGGACCACGATGTTCTACTTCCAAGAACTGTCATCCATTTTTTGCACTCGGTACACTATATTTTCATACTCTTCAGGTAGCTTTATGATGAGAGTGTTGACTTTCATCTTCATTGTGCTTGTCCATATGGCACTCTCCATCTCCATATACGAGTAAGAAAGATCATTACACTAATCAAACATCTTCCCTCCTTTGTAAGTATAACTCCCCAACCTTTGCTCCACCAGCTAGAGCTCCTGGATGGTACTAGCTCTATAGATCTCCACTAAAGTAATCCAGAACTCCTCGGCCTTGAAGATGTGAATATGAGAGGTCGCCAAAGCTTGGGTGAGGTGGCTCAGAATGAAATGCCTGGCATTCATGTTCGTGTACTCCCACATTTGAATATCGTTTTCCTCGGTCTTCACGACCACCGCTCCGGGTGCCGTGGCAATAAGAGTTAGAGGTGTCTCCTTTCCTTTCCCCTTTTCGGACACACTGTTGTCCCCATCGTCTGTCTCCTCCGTTGGAGCAAATGTTGCTGCAGAAAACCTCACTCCATCAAACCTCGGTGGAGTCCCCAGAGATGGTCGTTTCACTCATCCACTGACGATACCCCAGTATCGTTTTTCACACAATGCCCCTGTTATCATGGCTTCTCAATAAATGAACCCAGATCCGTTGAACATGGGCACCTTAGAGGGTGGGCCCATAACCTGTAATTTTGTGTCCCCCATTGGATCACTGAATTCAAGAAGCCCCTAGATACCTTTTGGCTAGCCCTCTTTCAACTTGGATCACTTCCACCCAAGCAGACAAATAGTTAATCTAACTGCACCCCTGTGCAGTTTCGACTCCCCTGAGTCCACAGAAAAAAAGAATCACTGAAAATGCCCAACCAGGCAAATAATTATCAAGTGGTGAAGAGGTCAATATTTATACAAGCTTGTTAGGAGAGAGGCGGCTACCTCCTCAATCCTCTAAGTCCCAAACCCTTCTCACAACCCCTATCTACTGATGTACAAACCAATCAGAAGACTGTACAGTACAGAAAGGTACTAAGGCCGATGTACTTTTTGTACGGCCTGTGTACGACAAGGCCATGGAGTGGACGTCTATCTCCTCTAAACTTGTCCTCGCGCTCCTCGGGATTCCCGCTTCCCAATAATATCTTGCCACGTGTCGACAGGTCATGTCACGTCCGAAAATCGCCAAAGCGGCTTTTCCGGGATCGCGGTGATGATGCAGACTGTCGGATCCAAACCGGCTTTTAATGTTCGTTGTCCAATATAACAAATGTCCGGTACATTTGTTTCGTACGCACTAAAACTCAACTAGTTTTTATGTCATTATTATTATTCCGTTGAACAAATTAATGATCTTGTTAATGTTTAAATAGCTATCAAACACTATGTATCCTAACGGACTACTACATCAGACCGGTAAGAGGTGACGGCTACGCCTTGCTCTGCCGGTCGGAGGTTCGAGTCTTGCCAAACTCAACCTTTTTTGTTGAGAGTGACTTAGGTCACTTTTTAGTCCTGCCTATGGAGCTGAGGCAGCCATGGCTCTACCGCCCTCTCTCTCCTTCACTGACTACAACAAGTATGGGGGCTAGAAAGAGAAGGTGGAGGCAGGCTGCCTGTGCTTTTTCTTTTAGTTATTTTACCTAATTAAGGCTTAGAAAATACCTTCTCTAAATCAGGGATTTCAACAGGCACGTCATAGTGGCAGCTATTTAAGTTAAATCTGTTATTTTATTAGTTTATCCTAGACTAAGCTTTGGATCTAAATCAGTTTATATTATTGTGGGTTGATAGAGTGAAAGAGGGAAGAGTGAGAGGAAAGGGAAAAGCCTTGTAAAAGGGCTTCGGCCATTTTTTATTAAGATATCTTTTTGTGGCCAATTTGTGTGTTATCTTTTTGCTTCCGTTGCATATCACCTTTGTGGTATATCTTTCGATTGGTATCGGAGCAAGCTAGTGCTCCACTTTAAGTTCTAAAAGTGGCGAGTGTAAACACCATGGGGAGGAACAAGAATAAGTCTTCCCCATTCCCTCCTTCCTCATCTTCCTTCACTCCCTTGGAAACCGAGGATCCACAGGATGGTCGTGGCTAGTTTTGGCTTCAATGTTCCTCCTCCACTTGTGCCTCCCAAGCAAGAGACTATAGGTGGAAGCGGTGTAGCTGAGGAACGATTGAGCTCCCAATTTGACAAGCTCCTCATTCTCATAGAGCAACAATTCTCGGATATTGCCCGAAAGATATAGAATCCGGTTAAGGAAAATTCGGAGCCCGATCCGAACGGTGATGATCCTGGTGGAGACGATGGCTATGATGCTTCAAAGAAATATTTCGGAAAAGGGAAAATCTTCATCGACAACGATTCAGATTTGGATGACAAGGATGAACAAGATAATTTATACTCTATGCAAGGGAAAACGGTCGTTTTTAATGGGAGTAATTATGCTTCCTGGAAGAAGTCCATCCAAACGCAATTGATTTTGCGCCATCTATGGAAGGTGGTTATTGGCGAGGAGGTGCTTCTGGACTTCGATCGGAAAGCTCCGAGAACGTGGAAGAGGAAGAACCTTGCGGCCATTGCTGGACTCATGCAGTCATGTGCCCCATCCATCCACGATCACTTCCTTACTCACGGATCTACCCACAAATGTTGGAGATCGCTTGAGAATCAATTTGAAAAAGGTGCCCAAAACAAAGGTCAACAAATTTTTGGAGAGTTCATGCAATTTAAACTTAGACCAAATGAATATATTGATGAGGCTGTAAAATGTTACAATATTATTGTAGAACACCTTCTAAACAATGGTATAGTCATCATGGATGAGGACAAGGTCACAGGATTACTAAAAGCATTACCGAAATGCTCTATTTAAAACAAATTCTCCAAGTACGAAATAAATGCACCTATGATTATGCAGTCAATTACCTGAAGAAGCCAAAGAATTTAAAGGATCTAAGAATGTACAAACCTTGGATGTAACCTCACCCGGTGTCGCGGAGCTTAATTTTCTCCGCGGCAAAGGGGGCGGTAGAGTTAGTGGTCCTAGAGGTTATGGAGGTCTTAGAAATGAAGAAGATGAAAAGCAGAATCCGCAGTTTGAAAATTTTACATGCTTTCGATGTAAGCAAACCGGCCATGGACCGTCCACATGTCCGGACAAACACAAGGAATGCTACTATTGTGGAAAATATGGTCACCTTTCCACGCATTGTCCCTCTAGACTCAATGGTGGCGGTGGTGGTCGGGGCGACTGTCAAGGTGGACGCGATGGCGATCGAAATGGTGTACGAGGTGGCGGCCATGGAAATTTATTTTCAAATTTTTGAAGGAGAAAGAGAGGCGCTCATATGTTTTCAGTTTTGAATCTTCCTTCTACGTTTGATGACCTCTATTCCAAAGAAAACGATTGGGTTATTGATTCTGGCGCGTCGCACCACGTGTGCACTAACGCTACATTATTTTCGAATATGCGCGAACTGACAATTCTGAAACGTATATCCCTGGCAAGCGGCCAAGTTATTCACGTGGGTACAGTGGGTACTATACCGCTGCAATTTATTATGTACAACATTGACGGCGTCGAAAAAGCTAACGAAACGAAGTTGACGGACGTCCTATTTATTCCTAACAGTTTGGAAAATTATAGTCCGTACCTCAAATTGAACAAACCGGTTATAATGTGATTTTGCATGGCGACGGCACTATTCAAATACAAAACGAAAATGGAGTTGTGATCGGAGAAGGAGCTTTATCATATTCCTTACACTGCACGCTGTTTCGGAATGGTTCATCAACCGACTGCCTAACCGGCGGATTATCAAGTGAAATGTTGGTGGCAAATGACGATTTAAATTTGTGGCCAAAATTGACGTGCCACATTTCAAAACAAAATTGAAGAACAGGTTGGAGTACGGCAAAACTGTTGAGGTGTTACAGTAAAGCCATACAAATCCAAATTCGAGAGGAGTTAAAATCACTACCTCTGGTGAAATTGTGTGGCGATCTACGAAATCGCCGTATAAATTTGATTTTGTTTTCGTGGTGGAAAATGGCCGGAAAAACTGGCGGTTGATTTGGTCGTCCGCTAATAATGACAGGCGACTTATGGCGAAGCCGTTAAAACGACCTTTAAGTACAGTAAGTAGCGTGTACGGTACTTATGTCAGTTGACAATTGGAGTTGATGACAATTATTATTTGACGCAAATTTGGAGTTGTAATTTCTAGTGTTGGGTATCGGGTAGATTCATATCGCGATAATTTCGATATTCGTTATATCGAATATCGATCGACCAAACTTCTCGATATATCGTACCGAGACCAACATAAATTAGCGCGATATATATCGCGACGTGTAGTATTTTTTTAATTTAATATTTTATATAATATGTTATTTTATCTTAAAGGACAAATTGTCAGATACGCCACGAACGACGTGATTTTCGTTCCGTGACATAAAGGTAGACGCCGCAAAATGTAACCGACAAAAAATTACTAATTCTGTACCACTAGTAATGGCAGCAGCAGCAGTACACCGCTAATCGTTATTAGTGTTAATAACACTAATTTTGACGCACCTTTTTTTGGCCCAGAATCATAAGTTTGTGTTATGAACATTATAATAGAATTAAAGCTAATATGGAAACTATTTATTTAGTGTTAACCATTTTATATTACGTTCTTCGAAATTGGTGTGATGTACGAGAAGCTCGTTTTTTTACATTGCGTCGCTGTGATATCTCAATTTTTACAACATTAAAAGCGCTTCGCCTGTAAATTAAAATTCAGTACCAATTAGCCGCCGGAAAGAGCGGAACATTACGAAATATATAGCATAAAATAGCGTTAATTTTAATCTAATTTACATGTTTCGTACAATTTCCAAACCTCACAAGTACGTATTTCGTCGAAAGTTGTCAAGATAGTACACCTGAACTTGAAATAGTATCAATGATAGCTCAGCGTACAACCTACGAAGTCGACACACAAATTGGCGTTTAGTGCCAAATCAATGTTAATGCTTTTTTTTGTTGGGACACAAAATCACAAATTAGCCCTATTAACACTAAATTAGCATTTTCGCTAATTTGTTTTTTACACTAGTAACAATTAGCGGTGTAGTACTAACAGCAGTAGCAAGAAGAGCTTTTTTTTTTTTTTAAATCTCAATATATCGGCAATACGATATATCGGCAATATATCACGATATTTTCCTTTTCAATATATCGAAACGATATATCGATTATCGGGTACCCGAAATTCGATATATATCAAATATCGACAAATGGTCCTCGATACCCAACACTAGTAATTTCGATGTCGAAACTTATACGTCCATTCAAACATTTGAATTGGGTTAAGGTTGACGTCGGCTGAACAAATACGGCAACGTGCCCATGTGGCGAAAAGCGTGGATGATCACACGGAGTAATTACGTTAAAAAAAGTAATAAGGTGCTTTACATGACATCGGTGATGATCGTCATGTTTAAGGGGGGGACCACGAATAGAGTTGGTTCACGCCTCGCGGCAATTCTCACATTGAGGGGGGGATTGTTAAGATTCAATGTTGAGATTCGAGCACACGCGATATTTTGGTTCGCGTGGCGCAATACGCTTTCAAGTATGGATACATGATTTATGTTGACGTCACCGTACTTCGCGATACTTTGGTTCACGTCAGCGATTGAATGCTAAGTATGTACGTCAACGGTACAATACTTTACCATACGATTGGAGTATGTATGTTTGGCATTTCGTGCGCGTACGGCGCACGAAAGTTACGCTGCGTCTCATCGTTTTCCTGTAAAACTTAGAGCCGTACCGCGTAAGTTTCAACCATACAATAAAATAGAAAAAAAGAGAAGTACATTTTGCGTCATCATCGAATTTAAAATGTACTACATGTTGTCGTCTTGTGTTTTTCGACCCACTTCGACGACAAAAAACGTCATCTTCAACCTTATCTTTAAAATACAGGGCCGATGTGTTTTTAAATTAGGGATTTTCTATAAACAAATGGGAACACGTATTCGCACGTGTAATGTTTTGTTCAAAAACTTCAAAGGAATTCAAGCGACGTGGAAGTGTACACGATTCTCTATGTTTTGTCCGTTTTTGTCTAATAAGACAAAGAGAAGTACACAGTTTGTTTTGTTTTGTCCGTTTCCATCCGGTACGGATTTTTTTTTTGCAGGGGTCTCAAGGTTCCGATGCCATTTCACGTCGAGCCGACAATAGACGCAAAGTCAAAACGCATCTTCTTCAACCGTGAAACGACACAGGGTGGAGGGCGGTAGGTCTACAATGTCACAAAAAGTCACGCGACGTCACAAGCAGTTACGAAAATTAACGTGCGTCATCACAGATTGTAGACGTTGACAGCCGTCACTGGTATTGTCGACGTATACAATCGTCACGCCCTTAAGTGACAATTTCGTTTGGTACACATAGGGACACCCGAAATCCGGGTCCTTTGGATCTGCGCTAAAAAACAAAAAAAAAATCTCTAAGTTTGAACTACATAGAGACCTACCCTTATTGTTTGAAGTTTCGTGGCGTACGGCGCACGAAAGGAATTGTACAAAATTTTGTAGCACACGGCGCACGAAACTAAATGTTTCTTCTTTTATTTCTCTCGAAAGTGAAAGCGCGTTTGTCATCTTTTCTGCGTGCTTTCTTCCCGCGAGCCTTCTTCCGGAAGGTGTCGCCTATGTATTTCCTATCGTGCACGGCACGTCATAGTGGCAGCTATTTAAGTTGAATTTGTTAGTTGATTAGTTTATCTTGGACTTAGCTTTGGATCTAACTCAGCTTGTATTATTGTGGGTTGATAGAGTGAGAGGAAAGGGAAAGGCCTTGTAAAAGGGCTTCGGCCATTTTTTATAAAGATATCTTTTTGTGGCCAATGTGTGTGTTATCTTTTTGCTTCCGCTGCATACCACCTTTGTGGTGTATCTTTCAGTGTGGGCATTGAAATCACCCGCAATTGTTTTGCCAAAACTCTTCTACTTTCATAAGAGACCATTACCTTTTACTTTTTTCACTACTCTAGTATGGCTAATTGCTCTACTTTCTTTACTCTTTTTTATGTGAATGGTTTTTTTACCGTGACACTAACAACCATCTTCGTGTTCCCTTAACACATTTACATTCTGTATTGTTACTCTAGAGATCGTGTGGAGGATATCATTTTTTCCTTTTTTAGATCAAGTCTACAAATAAGTGGTTAAGTTCATATACCCTATTATGAATAACATTATTCTCGTATTGGCTTAATTTTCTTTCATTTCAGAGTGTTTGGATTTTTCTCTTGTGTTCGTCTGAATCTTCTTTCTAGTTCTAGTTTGAAACAATGTGTTAACGGTCAGTTAACATTGTCGTCTTCTTTCATTCTATTTTTATTGTATTTTGGAGTTCGTAGTTTGTGTATCAGCTTATTTTACGTTTTGACGATTAATCGTCGTTAGCTTACTTTTATGCACGAAGGTTGTACACCTTTTATGTGATGTGTATTACATGCATTATATAATCGAGCCCTCACAGAGTAGGGGTTATATTGAAGAGACGAGTATTTCGGGCTCGTATTGGAGTTCCCCTATTCTGGTCCTGTGTGGTCCACAACAATGATTCGTGCCGCTACATTAGTAATGATGCATGGTGTAGCGTTGGGTTCAACTTCATACCTCAAAAACATTCGACGTTTAACGTCAAAATTAAGCTTTTCAACCGTGAACATAAACGTCTTCGAATCTAAACTCAATACTTGTTAGGAACTGAAAAGTGCTTGTGTCATTTTGGTTAGGCATAAGTGCTTACGGCCATCTCTTACAAAGCTATAATTTGATTTCGACATCACCAGTACAGCTCGTACGGTCGGTTCGATCTTTACTTTTCACACAATACAAAATTTGTATAAACAACGTACATCTAAAGTATAATGTTTATCATTATTATTGTAAAGAAACTTTTAGTATAAGGAAACCAAAAGTGTTATTAATTTTATCTTGGGTTCAAAAGCCCAATGCGAACAAAATATCAATCACTAATTTGGATACTTTCCCATGGAGTAACAGCTATAGCATGTGCTCGCATAGTTGGCGTTTGAACAAGTGAGAACAAGTTCGCGCTATTCCCCCCCATCTATAATCAAATGTGAGTGCGCTTTTAGGTGTCGACGCCACTCATTTTCTCGTCTTGCCGATGTAATCTGAAATTTTTGTTAGGATATTGGGCGAATCGGCGTCGGCCGAAATCGCGCCGTCAAATGTTTTTGTTCGGTTCGCGTCAGTTATGTTTTGTTTCGTCAGTACTTTATTTTGCGTCAGTTTAAGTGTACGGTTGGTTTAGTACTTTTTGGTTTAAGTGAATCGGACGTCTGCCGATTCTGCTTCATTTTCGCAAAGCGTGACGCGATCTTTTCGTCCGCAGGAATATTTTATGTGTACGACGAAGCGGCAATACCTTTGTATGACCGATGCTGCTTCGATCCTGCTCGATCCTGCTACGATTCACAGAGAGCAGAATTGTCAGAGTACATAGAGCAGATTTGTCAGGTTAGAGGTAGCTTGATGCTGTAGGCTATGGCAGGCGCACTCAGAGTGCATCTGGTCGTTATGTTTAGGGACTTTTTGCGATGTATTGATTTCAGTTGTACTTGTTCTTTATTATGGTAGTGAGTATTTAGTGAGTGAGTAGAGTTAGGAAATATATAATCCATCAAATGTATTCAGTGTGAGTGTGAGTGAGAATGAGTGTTCAATGTGAGTTAGAAATCTGAGTGAGTTAGATTGGTAAGAGTGAGAGATCGTTTTGGAAAAGCTTCGGCTTAATACATTTATATTTTGTCAATGTGATTTGTTGTGAGGTGAATGAGATTTATTTGTGTGTAAGCTTCCGTTGTGCATCATCTTGGTTTATTGTTTTTCAAGTGAGTCGATCCTTGTGTGCTTTTAACAATTGGTATCGGAGCGGGTTCTGCTATTTTGTTTGTAGGATGTTTTGTGAGTAGAATCTGGCTAGTGTTGCTATTATGAGGAGGAAAAAGAAACATGCTATTATGGGGAGGAAAAAGAAACATAATTGGTCTCCTGCACCGACTTTTACTCCTCCACCGGAGCAACCTGATACATCGCCGGAACCGAACGAAAAAGGCTTTAGTGGAGAGCAATTTGATGAGGTCCTTCCAAGTGATCCGTTCGGTTTGAAAAAGAAAGAAACTAATGTTAATGTTACTTTGTCGGAGGAGGAATTACAGATCTTGTTCGATGGACTAGTTCGATCTTTCGATGAAACGACTATCGGCTGTTCAAAGGGGCAAGTTGCAAGTGTTTGGCGACCCGGATCAAGATCCGGATGATGATGGGGATGATGGTGACTCCGAAAGTGAAGGTAAAAAGAAAAAGAGGGAAAAGATTCGTAGAGGGAAAAGGAAAATTGATGTGGAAGAAGATTTAGATCTCGGTAGTAAGGTCGAAGTTGAGGGGAATTTTCGTATGTCCGAAAAAAATATGTTATTTAATGGTTCGAATTATGCCGTATGGAAGAAATATATTAAGGGAGAATTAATCTTAAAAAATTTGTGGAAAATTGTGAATGGAGAGGAGAGGGAACCCAAAGATCCCCTTAGTAGGAAGTTATGGAAACGAAATGATATCGCGGCTATTAACGGCTTGATGCAAAGTTGTCATGGTTCAGTTTTAGATCATTTTCTAGCTTATAAAAGTGCTGATGAACGTTGGGTAAGTTTGGAGAATCAATTTGAGAAAGGGGTCGAGGATAAGAGGCAATTTGTCTTCCAAGAATTTATTCAATTTCGATTCAAAGAAAATGAATCTATTGACGATGCAGTGAAAAGGTTTAATATTCTTATGGAGCAGCTAACCAATCTTAGACGAATGATAGACGAAGACCACAAGTTGCAAGCTTTCTTGAAGTGTCTTCCCGAGTACCTCCGTACTCCGAGTGACATTATTCAATCAAAGAAAAAGGCTTCGTAAGAATACACAGTGAGTTACTTAAAGAGGGTGGATAAGACGAGAGATGGAAAAAGTAGAGGAGCGAAAGAATCAGTTGCATTTGGTGAATCTGCCCCTCTTAATTTTGCCACAAATGCCACTTTGAATTTACTCAATGGAAGAGGGGGTGGTAGATCCTTTAGAGGTAGAGGCGGTAGTGGTAGAGGAGGTAGAGGAGGAATGCAGAATGCAGGTTCGAGTGGCAGTCAGACTGATGCTAATGTGACATGCTACAAATGTCAGAAATTGGGACATTTTGCAGCGGATTGTCCGGATCTTCAAAAACACTGTTACCTGTGTCAGCGATGGGGACATGTTAGTACACAATGTTTTGATAGAAGTGAAAAGAACTCAGATAGAGGGGGAAGAGGTGGCCGTGGTTGTGGTTTTGATCGCGGAAATGGACGAGGAGGAAGCCACGGATATTTTGCTGGCTTGGATGAAGATTTCGACGACATTCCGGTACACAATGTGATTCAGTTTTAATTTTGTGTAGAAAACGGCAAAGGGCCAATGAGCGAATTGCCGGTTAGAAGTAAGTATGGTCAGACAGTAAGAAAAATGAAAGTGAGGAAAAATTATGAGTGCAGATTTGAAATTTAATTTGTGAGGAAGTGAGCAATCAGTGAGTGAGTAAAATGTGAGAGAGGCGTCAGTGAGAGAAAGAAGTGAGAAGTGAGTGAAAATGAAAAGTGAGGTACGGAAGTGAGTGTACGGTTAGTTCTGAATTGTACGGTTAGTTTGAAGTTAACGTTTTGTCAGTTCGGTGAGTACGTCTGGTTTTTAGTGTGAAGGTACGGTTTTATGTTTTCTGTACGGTTTTCTGTTTGAGAGGGGGCGACCAACATTGGTGTCGCGTCTCCAAAAGATTCTCTCAATATGAGGGGGATTGTTATGATATTGGGCGAATCCGCGTCGGCCGAAATTGCTCCACTAATGTTTGGTTCGTTTCAGTGCGACATCTATGTTTTGTTTCGTTTGATACATGTGTTGGTTCGCGTCTAC
The DNA here is from genome assembly GCA_037447655.1 of Zygnema cylindricum. Classification (NCBI taxonomy): domain Eukaryota; kingdom Viridiplantae; phylum Streptophyta; class Zygnematophyceae; order Zygnematales; family Zygnemataceae; genus Zygnema; species Zygnema cylindricum. The sequence goes on along the minus strand of JBBHKE010002252.1, from coordinate 49,211 downwards.
ACTTAGTACTGTACTTGTCGGTTCAATTGTACGAATCGGACGCTGGACGATTTCGAAGAAATATTGGTTTGCGCGCGCGATTTTGCGTCCGTGAAATATTACATGTTCGCGAAGCGTGACGCGATCTTTTCATCGGCGAGAATATTTTATGTGTACGACGAAGCGGCAATACCTTTTGTACGACCGATCCTGCAATGATCCTGCCACATATTGTTCGATTCACAGAGAGCAGATTTGTCAGACTGCAGAGAGTATATTTGTCAGTGTAAGAGATAACTTGATGCTGTAGGCTATGGCAAGCGCACTCAGAGTGCATCTAGTCGTTATGTTTAGGGACTGTTTGCTATGTATTGATTTCAAGTGTACTTATTCTTTATTATGGTAGTGAGTATTTAGTGAGTGAGTAGAGTTAGGAAATATATCAATAATCCATCAAATGTATTCAGTGTGAGTGTGAGTGAGAATGCGTGTTCAATGTGAGTTAGAAATCTGAGTGAGTTAGATTGGTAAGAGTGAGAGATTGTTTTGGAAAAGCCTCGGCTTAATATATTTATATTTTGTCGATGTGACTTGTTGTGAGGTGAATGAGATTTATATGTGTGCAAGCTTCCGCTGGGCATCATCTTGATTTATTGTTTTTGAGGTGAGTCAATCCTTGTGTGCTTTTAACAAGTAGGTCAAATTTTAGCGCCTTAACGAATAACATCGTTCCTCGTGGAAAAGTGAACAAATATCCGCGACGACCGCGTGATCAGGTGGGTACACGTTGCAAATGACATGTGCCTTCCGCTAGGGAGGATGCGAGGCCACCGGAAGCCGCAAGAAAATCTTTGACGGAGGATATTGTTTCACGCTTCTGTTGCCATCCAATAACCATTCCTACATTTCCGTACGATTTTACAAATCTTAAATTTCGTCCGCCCATATAGATTTTATTCAATACGTCGTACGAGTCACTTTTTACCTTCGCTGGTACAAATATGTGGTCACAATTGGCTGTCGGAGATTCTTTGAAGATTACCAGAATCGTATCCATCTATTACGTGGACAAATCAGAGTGTGCCACGCAAATAAAATGTCGGTTATTGACCCAACACAATGGAACGATATCTTCAGTAAACGGATTTTTGACGTTTACAGAGACCGCCTAATGGAACAACGCTCTCAATCGACCCGGTCTGTTGAGTTTGCCGTACGTTTGCTGTACAATTACCAAAACGTATGATGGAACTTCACCCTTAGCCTTCTGGTTTTCGAGCCACACTATATTATGGATGACTCATTAAATTGCAACCAATTTAAAGCTGTACACCATCAATCGCTATTAGAGTATAGGAATAAATAGCGTAAAAAAAAAATTAGTGTTATTAACACTAATCGTGATTTTTTTTTTTTTGAAAAAAATATATATATACTAATTAATCCCTAGCTGTAATTTGGGTTGTCCTGAATAATAAATATCTGCCCTTTCGATGTCTACAGTAATATGTGTACCCGTACAAAATTTGACAATTCGTACGCCGTCGCGCTGTTCACACGGTCGACGGACGAACATAAGAGAACGTGATTTTTGTCGATGAGTTTGCGTCTCTTTCTTCCAGTGCACATTCACATGTGTGCGCAATAATGTTAAGTGTCTTTTTATGCCTTTGTAATTCAAAAAGTACCATTTCATACGGAGATACCCTGTCCGTACGCCACACTATTTCCATCAGTGTACTTCCATTATTAACGCTTATTGAAAAAAAACCCTAATTAGAATAATGGAAAAAATAGAATTATGGATTGTATTTCAGGCTTTTTTTTTTGAAAAAAGGGCACCGAATTAGCGTTATTTACTCTAATAGCGATTGGCGGTGTAGTAAAGTAATAAATGGTCAACTAATAGTATTACTTGGCTTTCCATTATCACAAACTCAAAAAAAGTAGCCAGACAAATAGAAAAATAAATTAAAATGCAATAAAATAAATTAGAAACTTTCTACAGGCATTGTAGCACTGGTCACATCTCCATTGATAATTCCAAATCAATGTTTTTCATTTTTCCTCATTTCTTTTTCAATTTCTCTTTCTCTCTCTCTACCCCTCCTCCCTTCCTCTTCCCTTTGTTTTGCTTTCACGAGGTAGTCGACTCTATTTTTGCACAAATGACGCGTCAGATGGGAATGGTTTCATACGGAAACATGAACCAAAAATAGTGTGGATAAATATGAACAATGATGCTGGAAAGTTGCCAGCCGTAGGCCACAATAATTACCGAGAAACATTTCTTTGGAACTGAACAACAACAAACTGACAAAACAAAAAAAACGAAACAAATAAAACAAACAAAACAAACGAAGAAAAAAAAAAAAAAAAAAAAAAAAAACAAAAAAAAAAAAAAAAAAAAAAAAAAAAAAATCAAACAAACAAAGACAAACAATCACCATAACAAAAAAGAAAACAACAACTAGTTTGTACAAACACATTGCACACTAAATGAACATAAGAAAAATAACAATTGAATACTTTATTTTATACATAAATCCAAAGAAAAAACTATGGAATTCAAAGGCAATAATTGAACAACAAGCAAAGCTCTCCAAAAAACAGAAAAAAAAAAAAAGGGAAAAAAAGAAAAAAAAAAGGAAAAAAATAAAAAATAAAGAAAAAAGCTTGATTGACAAACATGCCGTGTCACATTACCCTAAAACAAAAAAAAAAAAAAAACGCACAACAATTTCGAAAACCCTTAAAAACCTATGACAATTACTTTTTAAGTTCCTCTTCACTGAAAATAGAGTGGAAACGACAGACCCTTTTTTAAACATAAAGAAAAAAAGCACTACAAAGCGCGACATAGAACCAGTACTTTGCAAAACTGTTCAAAATTCAAACTAGAATTTTGAATCTCAATACTCTCTTGAAAAAAAAAACAAAAACAAAACCTTTTCTTTTTTTCTTACAAATTTCTTTCTACAACTTTTCTCGAGCTTTTGCAACAAAAATTTCTCGACAAAAAAAAAAACAAAACTAGTACTCCTCAGGAAACCCAAGAGAAAAAGTTACAAATTTCTCCTTTTGATATACCCCATTATTTTAGCTCTAACTCTCGTATTAAACCAAAATATGAAGAAACTAAATATAGTTTGTCGATAAGTTTTACAATTTTCTCTTCCGGTTTTTTTGCACGTGCATCAAAAATAACTCAAACCAAAAAAACAAAAGAAAAAAGTTTTCTCTCAATTAACATTCCCCCTCTAGAAAACGTCGAAAAGGGAAGAAAACGGAAAAAAACGGACAACTCGAAAACCTAAAAAGGTATAAAGAAAATATCTACCTTTTCGCAAAACTTCCACGGGTTAGAAAAAGCATTTTCCTTTCTAATCTTCTCTCTTTGTCTCTCTCTTCTCCTCTCTCCCTCTCTCCCTCTCTCTCACACACTTTTGTCTCTCTCTATCTCTCTCATGTCCTCTTAAGTCTTCGGGGTTAGAGTTATGCCATAACTCTCATTAGTACTCTTTTTTTTTCTCTCTCTTTCTCTCGCTCTCTCTCTCTCTCTCTCTGCTTTTTCGCCCTTTCTAATTTCTCTTCAGAAAAATTCCTAAAATTTTGCCTCACAACTCAACCCTCAAAAAATCTTTTATTTTTCCGGTTTCGCGGGACAAAAAGCTTCGAGAAAAAAACACTATTTCGGTTTCCTCCACACTATTTACCGTCCGAAGATACATATAAAACTAAAACTGAATTAATTTCCTCAATTAAAAGCATCTATCTCTCTTTCTCTTCCTCACCCTCTTCTCTCTCCCTCTCTCCCTCTCTCCCTCTCTCACCCTTTCACCCTCTCTCCCTCTGTCACTCTCCTCACTCCTCTTTCCTCTCTCCCCTCTCCCTTCCTCTCCTCTCCCCATCTTTTGACTTCCTTCCACTTTCCTCTCTCTCCCCTCTCCTATTCCTCTCTTCTTCCTCTCTATGTTTCACATTTTCCCTCGCCAAAAATACATTCAAAGGTCACAACCTTCCCATCTTCCATCCCCTCCTTCCTCCGCCCTCCCTCCCTCCCTTCTGCCCCCCTCCTTCCTCCGCCCTCCCTCCCTCCCTTCTGCCCCTCTCCTCTCACCTCAACACCCCATTATATCCTCCGTTTCCATGCTCCACTTATTTCAGCTCCATTTCCACTCTGTATTTCCTCGTTTTCTCTCCTTCCTACCTCTCCCCTACCCACCTTTCTCTTCCTGCCCTAAGTTTTCCAGACGTCAGTTTTATGGAGACATTCTATGCGGCGGTCTTGTGCCCGTTTCCGTTACAGTTTCTATTCCCCTTTCAGTTCCCGTTTTTGTTTCCGTTCCTGTGTCAGTTGCCGACCCCGTTCCCGTTTCAGTTTCCATTTCCGTTTCCACTTCCGTCTCCATTGACCGTTTTCGACGGCCCACTACAAGACGAATCCCACATAAGACTATCCCAGACTGAATCGTGAAAAACATTGACCGCTGACATCAGCAAAATCGTCTCATTCCCCGAATCCATTCTCCCAGACGACGGCTCCCCCAAAAAAACCTCCCCCCCCAAAGAATTTAAAGAGGGAGGGACGTTCAAAAAAAGACTCGCGGCCTCCTCCTCCTCCCCCATGTGACACATGTCACGACTCAAAAGACCGTATTCAGCATTTTCTGTATTCGTCTTATTATCCGCACTATATCCGTACATTCCTAAATAATTCGATTTCGACAAATTTCCGTTCCCGTGGATGGAGAGATCGCTTTGTTCCAAAAGCCCTCCACTTCCTTCTCCCTCCTCCCTCCCCTCCCTCGCCTCCCTCTCTTCTCTCTCTTCTCTCTCTCTTCTCTCCTCCCTTCCCTCCTCTCGCTTCTCTCCCTCCACTCTCTCGTTATCCATAGTTTTTTCTCTCCCTCCTCGACAACTCTCGAGATTGTAAGGCTCGAAACCGACAGCTGTCTTTATTTTGTCATTTTTTTCTTTTTTGTCTTCTTCTATTTTTTCGTCGTCTTCTTCGTCAGCGTCAATAATTGAACTTTCCCCTTTTTCTGTTCCTGGGTTAAAAAAAAAACAAAAAATAATAAAAAATAAATAAATAAGGAAATAAACAAATAAATAATTAAACAAACAAACAGACAAACAAACAAACAAACAAACAAACAAACAAACAAACTAACAAACAAACAAACAAACAAACAAACAAACAAACAAACAAACAAATAACTAAAGAAACATTTAAGTAAATAAACAAACAGACAAAGAAAACAAAACAAATAAAAGATGAACAGGAAAAAATCAAACCAACAAAAAGAAAAAAAAAAAAACAAACGTAAAAACATAAAAATAAAAACCCCCCTCGGGAAAAAAAAGAATTCCACCTGAGGAAACTGGGGCCACCCCTCCCTCTCCCCCTTCTCCCCCTTCTCCCCCCTCTCCTCCCTCTTCCCCCTCTCCTCTCCACATGTCGTCCACTTGGGCGACGCCAGCTGTCGACTCCAAAAAAGTACATTTTGCCCCAATCTGTCTCACAAGAAAACAAATTCAGTACTATTTCAACTATTTCCACTCATTTTGATTTCATTTATTATTTTACTGTATTTTACTGTATTTCTATTCCATTTCCCTTTTCATCCCACAAAAAACTTCACTACTTTCGGATTTTTTATTCACTCAAGAAAAAGGAAAAAGAAAAAAACACAATCTTGCCTTATGCATTTCGTTTGGAAAAACAAATGAAAAAATGTAAACCAACTAAACTCGAAAAGGTACAAAAAAAAGGGCAATTTTTAACTGACATAGAAGAAACGCGAAACTTAAAGTGAAGGAAGTTTAAAGTAACTGAGATATACCCCAAAGAAAATAAAAAGAGAGAGAGAGAGAGGGAGAGAAAAATAAAAGCTGGCCTTCACAAAAAATGAAGAAAAACTAAAAAAAAAAGAAAAAAGAAAAAAGAAAAACAAAACAAAAAAACGAAAAAGAAAAAAAAAACAAATACTATGATAATAATGATAATAATCATTATAATAACCATAATAATCAAAATAACAACCAACCATAAAAATGATAACAGTAATCATAATAATAATCCAAACAATCATAACAATAAGCCTCCTAATCAAAACAATAAGCCTCCTAATCAAAACAATAATCCTAAAAATTACAAAAAATAATAATACTAAAAATGATAATCATAACCATAACAATGATAAAAATAATCATAACAATGACAATAATAATCATAACAATAAATCATAATGTCCAATACAATAAATCGTACTGATGATAAGAAAAATCATAATAATGATAATCCATAAGGATGATAATCCATAATGATGATAATAATAATCATAATGATGATAAAAATAATCATAATGATGATAATAATAATCATAATAATGATAATCCATAAGGATGATTATAATAATCATGACCATGATAATAATAATCATAATGAGGACGATTTTGATGACGATTATGATGACGATAATGAGGAGATAATGACAATCATAAAAATGACGATCATGATGAGATTAACCATAATGATAACGATAATGAGCACAATTTTGAGGACGATAATGAGGACGATAATGAGGACGATAATGACTATCATAATAATGACAATCATCATAATGACGATTATAATAATGGCAACAATAATAATGGCGATAATAATAATGGTAATAATAATAATCATAATGATGATAATAACAATCATAACGATGAGACTAATCATCATAATGATGAGAATAGTCATAACGATGACGATAATGAGGACAATAATAAGGACAATTATGACAACAATCATGACAATTATAATAATGACAATTATAATAATGACAATCATGTTGAGAATAATCATAATGATGACAATAATGAGGACGATAATGAGAACAATAATGAGGACAATAATGACGATCATAACAACGAGGGTAATAACAATGACGATCATAGCAACGGTACTAGCCCTGACGACAATAACAACGACGACAACAATGATGATAACAACAACGAAAATAACAAGAACGAAGATAATAATGGCGACGATAATAATAATGACGATAACAACAACATTGGTGATAATAATGAGAATAGCAATAACGATGATAACAATAACAATGATAAGAGTAACGATCATAACAATAACGATGATAATAACAACGGCAATAATGAGAATCGACAATAATAATATACATGATAATCATAACGATGATAATGTAACGATGATAAATAATGAAGATGATAATTTACGCGGATGATAATAATGATGATAATAATAGCGATGGTGATAATCATAATGATAACCACAATGATAATAACAATGAAAATAAGAATGATAATACGAGTGTAATTTCAATGGTGATAATAATGATAATAATAAAGATAGTAATAATGATGATAACAATGAGTATAATAATGATAATAACAATGAAAATAATAACAATAATAAATGACATTAGAAAGGCAGGAACAAGAACTTAAGCAGAAATAAACCAAAAATAAAATCCCATTTTTAAAACTGTCACCATCCGCTCTAATAAAAATGTTCTAGCAATAAAGGTCTCCCTCACCCAGTCCTTCCCTCCCTCTCCCCTTTCCCCTCCTCCCCCCCCCTCCTTGCTCTCCCCTTCCCCCCCCCCCCTCTCCCTTCCCCCCCCCCTCCTTCCCTCCCTCCTCTCCCTCTCTCTCTGTCCCTTATCGCTCCCCTCTTACCTCTCCCCCCCCTATGGCTCCGGCTCGCAGCATTCTCTGAAAGTGTCGCAGCGCCGCCTCAAATTGGGAACTTTCCAACATATTTACCAAACTGCAAAAAATACATATATTTTTAAATAAATAAACAAATAAGTAAAGAGAAAAGAAAGAAAGAAAGAAAGAAGGTAAGAAAGAAAGACGGTAAGAAAGAAAGATAGAATGAAAGAAAGAAAGAAAGAAAGAAAGAAAGAAAGAAAGAAAGAAAGAAAGAAAGAAAGAAAGAAAGAAAGAAAGAAAGAAAGAAAGAAAGAAAGAAAGAAAGAAAGAAAGAAAGAAAGAAAAAAAGAAAGAAAGAAAGAAAGAAAGAAAGAAAGAGAAAAAAAAAAAAAAAGAAAGAAAAAAAGAAATAGAGAAAGAAAAAAAAAAAGAAAGAAAGAAAGAAAGAAATAAAAAAATAAAAAATGAAGAAAGGAATCAATGTATAAGAAAACCAATCAATCAATCAATGAATGAACAAACAAAAAAAAAAAATCATCGAAGACCAAACGAATAAATAAATCAATGAATAAATAAATAAATCAATAAATAGTGAATAAAAAAAATTATTCAATAAATCAATAAATAAATGCGTCAATTGACAAAAAATATCAATAAGTTGTTAAAAAAAAGAAAAAAAAAAAAAAAAAAACCTGTCTTGTCCGTGGGCTGTATCGATGCGAGGGAGCATTTGGAGGAGTCCGGCCCTCTCCCTTTGACTCAAATACCCAAAAAAAGTTCTCGAATTTACAACATCCTACAAAAAAAATTAAATAAATAAATAAATACAATCAAATGGATAAAAGAGCGAGAGAAAGAGAGAAAAAAAAAAGGAAGATAAAAGATATATGGTTTGTCAAAAGTAAATCTGCAACTTTTTTCCGTTTTCCTTTTCGATGCAATTACACCCAAGTATACTAAGAAAATCACTTAAAAATAAATAAATTAAAAATAGTGCAGTTTTCCCTTCAAAAAAATACATCGATAGAAGGGGGAAAAAAAAAATACCTTCAAATTTATGGACAAAAGAGGAGAAGAAACTTTCTTTCGCCGACTTCCTTTGATGGAGGAAAAGTTGTCCCTTTTTGCCAAAAAAAAAAGGGGAAAAATATAAAATAAAAAAAATGAACAATTCGAACCAAATAAAGGAAAAGAAAGCAATAAAACCAATTCACATCTATGCAATATATTGAATACACATGCAGCTACCTCCCCTCCTCCCCCTCCCCTCCTCCCTATCCCCTCTCCCTCTTCCCCTTTCCTCCCCCCCCCTCGATGAAATTGCAAGCGCTTGATCCACACTAATTATTCTCCAAAAATTAATGAAAACACTAAATAAAAAGAGACACCGACGATAAATTTCGGTATATTAACCTAAATTAACATGATTGTGGATCACGATAAGTAGTGTGGATTAATTAAACTTCCAAAAATTCTGTAAATATATAAATTTTAGATGTGTCGACATACCATTTCTCCATACATTTTTCGGTATATGAAAAACATATACATATATGTATATATATGCATATGTATATGTACATATATAAAACATATATATATATATACAAAAAAAATCTCTTCTCAACTAAAACCTCTTCTCTTTAAGTACGACCTTTTCATTCCTTTTCTTTTCATATTTGAAGCCCAAAGAACAATCATTTTTCCAAAGAAAAAGAATAAGACATAATGAAAAAAAACTCACAAGAAAGCTTCGATTGGTTTCGTCTCTTCCCGCCGGTTCAACTCTCCGATTTTAAGACTCCCTGCACTTGGAACCTTATAAAACCCAGGTCTCCCTCTCCCTCTCCCTCTCCCCCACCCCCTCTCCCCCTCCCCCTCCATCTCTCTCCCTCCTTTATACACTTCCATATTTTGCTGTATTCCCCTACTTCCCATTTCAAAATCATATCCTCCTAAGGCGTCCGAGGAAGGAGTTCGAACCATTAAACTCCCAATACCAAGTTCTAAAGTAACTAAAGGTGAATTATTATGAATTATAATATTTTCGGTGTCGAATTCTTCGTCCATTTCCATGTCTCCATTTGGGAAAAAAGAGGAAGATTCTTCACTTAAATAAGGGGAAGAATGACTCCGGGCAGCCGATTGAAAATTTTCACGCGGGCGGCGAATGGTCGACCGTTTTCGGGAAGGAACCGAAAAAGACAAGCCTCGAAAACCTGCCCGAAAAATAAAAATAAAATGTATGAATTATGTAGATAGGTAACTAAAAGAGATACCGACATAAATATGGGCATCGATATAGACATAAATACAGGTACATATGTAAAAATACATATATATACATATACATATATGTAAAAACACACATATATATGTCAATCTTTATATATATATATATATATATATATAACATAATATGTAATAATATACATAATATATATAACATATATTAATAATAATAATAACAATAATATTATAATGTATGTTTATAGATATATGAATTATTATGTACGGGCGGCAGAAATCGCAAGTAATCGGTTTTCGATTCTGAAGCCGCATAACGCTGGCGTGCTGTAATGGGAATAGCACCATATGAAAGATATAGTGATATGGATATAAAAAGACATACATAGGATATATAGGATAAGGCATATATATACACATCCGAAAAATAAGATATTGAGCATACACATAAACACACGTAGATTTTGAGCTTTTTCAAAAATTATGCTTTGGTTTTACAATAAATTTTTATCCACAGTAAAACTCATGCAAATTTTCAAATTGCATTCAAGATTTTTATGAATTGACTTGTCAAAAACAAAAAAGCATAAAAAAAAGAAATGGAACACTAAATGCTCTGGAGAATGTCTAATTTCTAATTAAAAAAAACCAAAGAAGAAGGGCAAAAAGTACACCCCGAAAAAAAACAAAACAAAAACAAAGTAAAAGAACAAACTACACAGCCAAGCAACCTCCTTCCTCTCCCTCTTCCCCTCTCCTCTCTCCCTCTTCCTCTCCCTCTCCCTCTACCTCCCTCTCCCCACTCTCTACCTTCCTTACCTTCTCCACTCCCTTGTTCCGAAAGCTTCCCCGTCGACGCACTCCTCCCTATCCTCCCTCTCCCTCTCCCCCCTCCCACCTCTCTCTCGTCACTCCCATCCTCATCAGAGACCTCCCACTCGTCCTCCCTCTCTCTACTCCCATACTCTCCTCTCACCAAACTCTTCCCTCCAAAACTTCCAAAAATCCCCTCTCCCTCTCCAAATTCCTCCTCATAACTCTCCTCTGAAGACTGAGGAAAGGCTCCTATTGGCTGTTTTCTTTTCAAATACCCTCCTCCTCCCCTCTCCTTCTCCCTCTCTCCTCTCCCCTTCTCCCTCTCCTTCCTCCAACGAACCGACA